>CM076577.1:1037419317-1037873786 GCA_034641835.2 Pinus albicaulis | reverse complement strand
TTCCCAGTGCGATGATAGGGAGCACATATGTAGAGGGAAAAGAGGTTGGCAATGAAGAAATTAAATCCAAAGCGAAGGAAATCACAAGAGTAGAGTTAACAACAGTTTAAAAGTTTTCTTTGAAAATTACATTCTGAAATTGCTTTGAATACTAAAGGTCCTAAATATGAATCGAGATCCCAATTCTGAAGCTAAGTGATGCCTGTAGTTGATTACAATATTGGTTCCTGTCATACGGATATTCGTGTTTGAGGGAACATAGAGGACGCTGGCCTAAAAATATCAAGGTTGGTGTGCAGATGCAGTGACATTTTATTGCAGTTGTTTTTTTCCATTCGTTAGGATTCGACAGGTAACATTGTCACTGTATATTATGATATTTCTAGGTAGAAGCATGGTAAGAGTGGAGGTGATGTAACAACTTTTGAATACAGAAGCATGGTAACCTGAGGTGATGTGACCTAATTTTTAGGTGATTTTTACTTTTCCAGCTTGCTAAGCGGAAAAAACTTTTGGGATTGCAAAACAAGGAAAGAAATTGTTGAGTAACATGAAGTTGTTATCCCAGTCTATTCCCTTATCAAAAGTCTAGATCACATCAAAACTCTTCTCAGTAACCTTCCCTGGTTTTGTATATTGCTCACTATAAGCATGTTGGAATTCAATGATATGATATGGAACTTAAACTCTTTACAGATATCTATTACTTTTGTTTAGTTCGGTTGGGTATTTTCTTTATTAATATTTTGTCAGTAGTGAGTTTAATTGGTAATTTTTGTTTATTAACTTCCTTGTTGATACAATGTTACCAAATGGATCATAAACCAAGCAAAGCTAAAATAGTGTTTGGGTGCCTTTTTTACATCCACACTCATTTAGAAGCTTAGCAGCAGGTATTTCAGGGATTGTTCCACTTGTTGAAACTTGAAATACTTGTTTGAGATACCTAATGGACTGGACAATTTTATAGTTTCAGTGAAATCAAAGATTTTTTAAAAGCCAATGTTGATAAGACATGGACCTTTTGTCATTACAAGATATCTGAGTACTCAAGTAGCCTGTCATGGATCAAGGGCTTTGTCCTCAACTTAGTTTCATGCTGTGAAGTTTAATCCAGAACAGCTGGATATGATCTGCGGCTTATCTTGATATCTCATTCGAGTTTCCTAAAACTGAAGTAATGTCAAGAAACCACAAGAAAGGGAAAAGTAATATTGATCACTTAGTTTCCTTGCAGTATCTTATCAATGCCAATTCTAATGCAACAAAACATCTATTGTCATTTTTTTTTGGGTAAATAGAAAGATATTATGTTAATATACAAGCAAGATTACAAGGATTTCATATAGATATCCACTAGGATTTTTAACTTCATCCTAAGATGCAATTCTGCCTGGAATCTGGACATCAAAACATGGTTTTGAAGATAAATCAACCTTTCCATTTTAACAAAAAGTACTGAGATTTTTAAAGTTTCTGAAAATAAACCCAAGTGGATCAGTTCTAGCAAGATCTATGCTTCTGATTCTATATTTTTCATCTAAACAACCTAAAATTGCATTACAGGTTTGATAAGGACAACCGCTTGTTTTTTGTTAAGCTATAAACCGGTAAACCAGATTACTATTGTATTATCCCATGTTATTACTTTTGCTGCTATCTGAAAATGAAATCTCAAAAAGAGAATATATTTCCATGGCACAGAGTTACTCTTGAGCTGCAGGCTCTCCTTGTGTTTGGTTCTCCATTGCTGTAGGATGGATCACAGACTTCCTATTGACTGTCAGCATATTGACTCCAACTTTTGCCAAATATAATGGGTCATGATCTGGAAGTATGCAGAAATTTCTACTATCGAATGTAGAAGGGATATGTTTTATACCTATCGTCCATGCTGGGATCCCTCTCTCGCTTGGCGGGATGGACCTGAGCTATGTTACATGAAGGATCTGAGGCCGGTCATCATTTTGAGAACCAAGTGCCAGTGTCCATTATTCTTTTTGAGCTTTTGTGGCAGAATCTGTGCTTTATTGGAAATATAACAACTTTCATTCCTGTAAGATCAACCGAAACGCGCGGGCTTCTGAGGAGTGGAAATTGGGTTGAAACTATGCAGAACCCTGACCTCGGCTCTGCAGCCCTGCCAGCCAATCCGTGTAGTGCAAGACAGATCCATCAGAGGCACTCTCACCAGATTCGCCTCATGAACACCTCAGGGGGGGGGGGTTCGACCCCCCCTACCTTCAGGCCTTTCATTTTCGGCAGCATTCCTTTGGATACCTCCAACATCCCATCCAGCTCCAAATATGAGGGAAACAACAATGAATCGGCGCCAAAAGGATCTGCATCTATGGGGCACACTCCAAGTCAACACAACGCGCAAGATCCGTCCCCGTGCAAGCCCATCTCGGAGAAAATACGAAGACTAATCATTGAAGATCCATGGATCGATGAATACAAAGACCACATGAGCAAGCATGCCTTGATCTGCAGATTCATGGGGGTTCAACTTAATGAGAAGGCTCTATGCTGGTGGATAAACCAGAAATGGAAACCCAAAGGGGACTACGATCTTCAGCTGGGATCGAGAAGCTTTTTCACCGTAATCTTCGCTCACAAGGACGACAGAGATCGCATCTTCGAAGGTGTCCCGTACTTCTACAACTCTGCAGGATTATACATAACGTACTGGAGGCCAAACTTCTCTCCAGAGAAGGAAGATTTCAAGAAAGTTCCAGTATGGATTCGCCTGCACTCTCTGCCTGTGGATTACTGGAACAAGCGCATCTTGGAGGCCATAGGAAACTAGCTGGGAGTCTTCATCAAAGCTTCAGATCTCACATCACAAGGTAAGTACACAACCTATACCCGAATCTGTGTTTACCTGGACATTTCAGGACCCCTCCCAGGCCATATGGAGCTGATACATAAAGGAGTGTAATGGAAGCAAACCATTGATTACGAAAATATCCCATTCAGATGCCGAACATGCCGACAGCATGGACATCTAAGTCATAGCTACCCTGCTAATCAACCACAGCCTCAAGACCAACAGGAACAAGCGGCTACTCCAACACCTGGTTTCACCTCCGTCTCAAGAAAGAACAAAGGGAAGAAAGGCAAAAAACCTCCGAAAACCCCCACCAATACTACCCCCACTAATAATGCCTCCACCCAGCAAAACAAATTTGAAGTTCTGAGCAATCTTGACTCATCGAAGCACCCTAAAGTCTCACAAGTCCCCACTGATCATGATCCAAAATTATTAAGTCAACCCTTGGTTACAACCAACGCTCCAAGCACAACCTCTGATTCAATCCACGCCCAGGCACCGCAACACAAACCGGAATCCACTCCCATCCAGAATATTACTAACCACACCTCAATGCAAACCCCTCAATGCACAAATATGCAACCAGAACAACCCTCCACAACCACCTCAAGCAATCCTCTGGAGGATATCCTTGGAGATTTAGATCTCCAAAAGGTCAATGAGCAATGGTCCAAACTGGGGGTCGATGCCATTCCCCAAGAACACTTGGAGAAGATATAAATGGCATAGTTGCAGCTGGAATACATCAACTAGAATGCGACCAAAAGGAAATGGGGAAATAGCAACCAAACAGGCATTCAAGCCAACCTGGATCTGGATCAATACAAGCCACAAGGACTAGGCAGAAAAAGAGGGCGCAAATCCACAAGACAACAAATACAAGAGCTAGGCAGACGCCTAATCAATGAAGGAAAAATCAAGGCCTTGGTCCTATCTGCTCCAAAGATAGCTCAATGAAAGTCACAACTTGGAACATCCGGGGGCTCAACGGCACCACCAAAAGAAGGATCCTGAAAAACTGCTTATTCTCGCAGCGCCCAAACATCGTCCTTCTGCAAGAATCCAAATGCTCTCCCAAGGGCACATAAACACTCAAAAAACTCGTTTCCAACAGTCATCAATGCATAAGCATAGATGCCATCGGGCAAGCAGGAGGGTTACTAACGTTCTGGAATAAAAGCAAATTCATCTTGCAAAATGCTCTGTCCACCAAGAACTCGTTATCGGTCATTTTAAACATGCCAGAATCAGGGCAATCGATCTGCATCACCAACATGTATGGACCCCAACGAATCCAGGAAAAGCTGAAGATGCTTCTAGACCTAGACGAAGTCAGACAACACCATGGGGCAACTCATTGGATTTTAGGCGGAGACTACAATATGATCACCAATCTAGCGGAGAAAAAGGGAGGCTTACGAAGATTGGACAAGGACTCGGAAGCATTCAACACCTTTATCGCTGAATCCAAACTCATTGAAATCCAAACAGTCAATGGTTTGCATACCTGGAATAATAAGCAGGGAGGAAACAGACAAATAGCATCAAGGCTCGATCGGTTCCTCATGTCGGAATCCATTCTGCTGAAAAATATCGACATGGAGGCCAACATTCTGCCTATAGGAGGATCTGATCACTGACCAGTGTAGATCCACTTCACCAATTTGGATAAGCCCCACAACAGACCATTTAGATTCAAAGCCTTCTGGACAGAGCACCCAATGTTCATGCAAAACATACAAACTGGTGGACTCAAGCTACCATAAGGAACGACAATGTCATGTACATATTACAGCAGAAGCTCAAGACAATAAAAACTAACCTCAAACGATGGAACAAAAGCACCTTTGGCGACATTTTTCAAGACAAAAAATAACTCGAGGAAAAAATGGCACACCTCCAGCAAACATTGATCAAAGAAGGGCCCAATGATGAAAGAAAAGCTCAAGAATCGAATATGCAAAGGCAATGGGAAGATCGATTAAAACAGGAAGAGCTGCTGTGGTGACAGAAATCGAGGGTGCAATGGTTAAAACAGGGAGAACGCAACACCAGATTTTTTCACAAGTCAACCATCCAGCATAGAGCTTATAATCACATCCTCTCCCTCAAAAAAGCTGATGGCGATCAAGTCTATTCAAGGGAGCATATAGGATCTGAACTCAACTCTTATTTCACCTCTCTTCTTAGCGATCCCAACCTAGAAAAAACCCAAGCCATCAATGAAATTATTGCTGCCATTCCCAGCTTAGTAATAGAGGAGCAAAACTCCCTCCTTCTAAGAGAATTTACTGAGCAGAAGATTGAAGAAACAATCTTCACCATGGCCTCGAACAAGGCTCCCAGACTGGACGAATTTACAATCGAATTTTTTAAAGCCTGCTGGTCCATTATTAAAGATGAACTTCTCATCCTAGTAAGGAACTTTCACATAACCAAGAAAGTGTTACCTGCCATCAATGCCACTTTCCTCACCTTAATTCCCAATTCAAACCAGGCTGACTCCCCTGACAAGTTTCGCCCCATAGCCCTTTGTAATGTCCTTTATAAAATCCTTTCCAAACTGATGGCTAGCAGACTTAAATCTGTCCTCCCCTCAATCATTTCTCAGGAGAAAACTGGCTATGTCGAAGGTAGGCAGATCATAGACAGCATAATCCTCACCCAAGAAGTGCTGCACTCTCTCAAAACAAACAATACTCCAGGCATGCTTATCCAGCTTGACATGTCAAAGGCTTTTGATAGAATCATCTGGCACTATATGAGAGCAATCCTCCAGGATTTTGGATTTAGTCAGCAATGGAAAAATTGGATAATGTAACTGGTCTCAGGTGCTTTCTTTTCAATCCTGCTGAATGGGGGACCCCTTCAACCTTTCACACCGTCCAGAGGTATAAGGCAAGGAGATCCCCTGTCTCCTTTTCTTTTCTTCATTATAGCAGAAGGGCTGGGAAGATCTTTAGCCAAGGAAAAACAGCAAAATCAACTCAAAGGCATCAAACCGGCACACCAAGGACCCACAGTAACGCATCAGAAATTTGTAGATGATATAATGCTCATGGGTGCCCCCACAGTGCAGGAAGCTCGAACCATCAGCAAAGTGTTAAAGACTTTCTCGGAGGCCTCAGGTATGGAAATTAATCTCACCAAATCCAAACTATTTTTCTTCAACACATCCATTCCTGTGCAGATAAATCTTAGCAGAATTCTGAATATTCAAAAGAACTCCCTTCCAACCAAATACCTTGGTATACCACTCTCAGAATATGCCTACAAATCTGCAAATTGGGAAGCCCTCCTCAACAAAATGAGAGCCAAGCTAAGCAGCTGGACCCACCGGGCCTTAAACATGGCTAGCAGACTGATATTGGTCAAGTCCGTCCTTCAAACCATGCCAGCATACATGTTTTCAGCACTTGCAGCCCCTAAGGCGGTTTACAAATCCATCCGAAGCATTCAACAATCCTTCCTTTGAAATGGAGCCTCTAAGAAATCCAAATGGGCCCTCCTCAAATGGACAGACATCTGCAAACCAAAAATGGAGGGAGGTTTGGGCCTCAGAGACCCCGAGATATTAAGCAAGGCCGTAGTAGCAAAAATCTGGTGGAGATGGGTAGCAAATCCTAACTCCCTCTGGGGAACCTTGTGGAAAGTGAAGTATACAACCCAAATCAGGGACAAAGACCTCATCAGGCTTATAGGCACCATGCAAGGATCCCCCATCTGGAACAAATCCTGGGAAAATAGACATATTGTTCAACAACATAGCTTCTGGGAAGTGCACCAAGGCAACACTGCCCTATTCTAGGAAGATGCCTGGCAGCAGCTTCCACCCCTAGAACACCCAGACTGGAACACTCTTAAAAGAGCTATGCAGGAGGAAGGCAAGGTCACGGTAGCAGACTACTGGAAACCTGTGAGTGAGGCAACCACATGGCAAACATGGTTATCCAAAGAACAATGGCAAACCCAAGCAGGGCCAATGGATGTAGATCATCTTCTACAAGACTTGGACAAAAGAAGAATCCTAAAATCCAACAAAGAGGACATCCTGAGATGGGGCAGAAACCCCAAAGGAACGTTCAACCTCAAAGAAGCATATCAGATCTTGGCTGCCTCCTTGGATCCGCAACCAGACCACAAATGGAAAACCCTTTGGAATAGAGGAACATGGCCAAAAACCACACTTTTCTCCTGGCTGGTGATGCATAACAAGGCACTCACATGGGAAAATATTAAAAAACGAGGCTTCATAGGCCCTTCACGATGTATGCTCTGCAAGAATGGTCTGGAAAATCTCAATCACATACTCAACACCTGTCCCATGGCTTGCTCTCTGTGGGATGACATGGCCATGGTCTTCAGACAATCTGATAGAGACAGAAACTCCATCCAACTCTCACTCAGCAAGTGAAGATCTTCCATATCCTCCAACCCCTTGGTCAACAACGCCTGGAATCTAATGCCGGGAGCAATAGCTTGGATCCTCTGGAAAGAGCGAAACGCACGAATATTCAAAAAATCAGCAATGGCAGTAAACATGTTGACAGGGAAAGTGAGACAACTTATCACAAAGATGGTCAATGCCATGGGCATATTGCAGATAGAGGGCAACACATCACCAAATGATGCAAGAATTATACAGATCCTGAATCTTCAAACCACAACCAACCTTGCTGGAAAGAACCGGGCCTCAACAGGAACAACAAAGGACAAATGGATTTTGCCCCCTCTTAACACATTCAAACTCAACTTCGACGGGGCATCAAAACAAAACCTGGGAATGGCTGGCTATGGGGGAGCAGTAAGGGATCACACAGGCACAATTCATCTCATCTATCATGGCAATCTTGGTGTGAACACCAACAACGCTGCAGAACTAATAGCTCTCATCCAGGTCCTCACTCTGGCTGGCCGCTACAGACTTCTACCTCTAATAGTGGAAGGTGACTCGGAGATCATAATAAGGCTGATAAGGAAACTCCAGATGGGCATGCAGGTGCACAAAGTGACCCCAAGCTGGAGACTATCGGCAATACTGAAGGACCTCCAAGGCCAACTCTACAACATGCAAGGGATCACATTCCAAGCAGTTCGTAGAAAAGCAAATAAGATGGCTGATGCCTTAGAAAATGTAGGGATCGATTCCAAGCTGGCAGAGTATCATAGCCTTTGGCAAGATCTGGCGGAAGGATAACTCAAAGCAAACTGCAAAAAAATCCAGCAGTCGGATCTGCAAACATAGGCCTCAACCAAAAGGCACTCGATGGTTTCCGCCATAGGAAGGGTATGTCAAACTCAGCCTTTGCAGGATCGAACAAAAGAAAGACACGAAAAGGGGAGAACTTTACCAACAGGATCGAGCAATCTCTGTCTACGCCACATCCCTACACACCCGTCTCTGCACACTCAAGCCGCATTGAAGAACTGTTCGCTCATACACTTTAGGCAGCGCAAAAGGCCCATCTCAGTGTTGACTTGACTATCTCTGCACGCCAGATCACCTCAAGTTTTCCAGGAGAGATTCTATTGGCCAGAGCCATACATCTATAGCCAACACATTCCTTGAATGCTATGCCAAGGAAATGCTAAAAAGCCAACTCCGGGAGGTCACATTGACTCCTGCGAAACAATGTATTTTTTATCCAAAAAATTAATATAAATCTGCTTAACTTTTACAAAAAAAAAAAGAAACCATAAGAAAGGGAAAAGTAATATTGATCACTTAGTTTTCTTGCAGTATCTTATCAATACCAATTCTAATGCAACAAAACATCTATTGTCGTTTTTTTTGGGTAAATAGAAAGATATTCTGTTAATATACAAGCAAGATTACAAGGATTTCAGATAGATATCCACTAGGATTTTTAACTTCATCATAAGATGCAATTCTGCCTGGAATTTGGACATCAAAACATGGTTTTGAAGATAAATCAACCTTTACATTTTAACAAAAAGTACTGAGATTTTGAAAGTTTCTGAAAATAAACCCAAGTGGATCATTTGTAGCAAGATCTATGCTTCTGATTTTATATTTTTCAACTAAACAACCTAAAATGCATTACAGGTTTGATAAGGACAACCGCTTGTTTTCTGTTAAACTACAAACCGGTAAACCAGATTACTACTATATTATCCTATGTTATTACTTTTGCTGCTAGCTGAAAATGAAATCTCAAAAAGAGAATATCTTTCCATGGGACAAAGTTACTCTTGAGCTGTAGGCTCTCCTTGTGTTTGGTTTTCCATTGCTGTAGGATGGATCACAGACTTCCTATTGACAGTCAGCGTATTGATTCCAAATTTTGCCAAATATAATGGGTCATGATCTGGAAGTATGCAGAAATTGCTCCTATAGAATGCAGAAGGGATATGTTTTATACCTATCGTCCATGCTGGGATCCCTCTCTCGCTTGGGGTTATGGACCTGAGCTATGTTGCATGAAGGATCTGAGGCTGGTCATCATTTTGAGAACGAAATGCCAGTGTCCATTATTCTTTTTGAGCTTCTGTGGCAGAATCTGTGCTAAAAATGCATATATTTACTATCTTCTTGATCCTTTCCAAATTCTCTTTCACCTGAGCAGCTATCATATCCTCCACTGGCCACTTTAAATTTACTGCTGCTTTGAAAACATATCTCTAACTTCTGGTATTCTTCAGGTTAATGAGAAGATTAAGGGCATCCAAAATCCTCTACACCAAATATCTCTCTTTCCTTTATCGCTCCTATGTCATTTTATTTTCACTCTTAGAGGAGAAGGGTCAACAGCTTCATAAACTGTTTGATGGGTTTTGTTACACACCCAAGTGGGTAACCCCTAGGAGAAAAAATTTGTCCTATGGATGGATCACTGATTGAACAAAATTATAGATCATTTTTGGTTGTATTCTTGTTCCCATGCTTCACCTTGGTGGTTTTTACTTACCCCTAGTCTAGTGTGATCTTCCCTGAGGCCTTTATCAAACAAAATAATGTACGTCAAAAATTGCTGAAGTTTGCATATTTTGTGTCAGTTCCTGCATTAAAATTTAGCTCTTTTGCCTCGGTTTTGTTTCCAATATACTTCCAAATTTAATGAGTTTTAGTCTTGGATATAAATTTTATGGGTGTTGGATTTGAGATCGAGTTCATCCTCAAGATATCTGTGATTGGGATTTTTCTTTTTTTTTGAATTCTCACATTCAAGTTGTCTGTTGTTCAGGCGGGAGAAACAATTCTGTGGGACCTTATAGTTGGTGGGTGGGATGTTTCCTATCGGTCAAAGTTTGTGTTGAGTGCATAAGGAAGCTATTCAACTCTAATTGAAAAAAAAAGAAATTTGTCTTCATCTGATGAGTCAATTTGCGATTCCTTCAAGGCATCAGAGGCAGGGAAGGTAGTTCTGATAATAGACAACTCCTCTTCAAACAACAAGAAGGCTACAACCTATAGATACATGGTAAAAAAGAACATAGTTTAGGAGTTCGAGCCTCACAGTAGATTAGATGTACTTAGAAAGCTTTCTTACATTCATTAATCAGAAATGTTAGTAGTTAAGAATGTGCCATCATGTTGGAGAAGCAAGTTTGTCTCTTTGGAAGCTGGAAATTTTATCTACATATCTGCTACTATATAAAAGTTAATGTTGGTAATAATAAAGGTTGGTTGTGTTTCCAGAGCATGAATTCCACAACTTTTCATGTTTGTGATTGATAGGTATCTGATATACATGGTAAAGCAAGTATAAATAAAATTTATAAATATTTGAGGAGGCAATGGTTATTTTGATTAACAATACTGCTCCAACACCACAATGCGGGGGATCTACTTGTTTGGTGCTATCAAAGAAACCCTTGCAATGTTTTTTTTCAGATCTGGCATTATTCGAACCCGAATTTCTCATAGTCTATGTTTTAACGTCTTTGACTTACTTTTCAATGAGGCCACTTGTATCTTCGAGCGTAATAAACTTGTGAAGAATGGCTTGGTTCTAGACCCACCATATATATTGACAAATATGGCTGGACCCTTTTCTATGAAGGATTTCAAGTATGGAGAACTCCAGCACGAAACTGTTTCTTCTCCAGTATTAACTTATTCAGAGGAGTTTTGTTTTTCTTTGTAATACTAAAATGGCAAGTTATGAGGATGGAAATGCATAAAATCCTCATGTATGTACCCTTTTTTGTGTTTTAATGCACATTCCGGGGTCTTAATTGATATAGGAAGAGTGTAACTAATGGGAATAGATGACAAACTGGAATTTGTGATATTGTATCTAGTCCTTAAGGCTCAGCAAGATCTGAAAAGACAGTACTATGTATATTCTGATTTCAACCTTTGAAATATCAAATTAAAGTATTTTGACGGAGAAAAAAATGTCTCATTATTTTCCATATCATAACACATGTACCCAAAATAAATTTAACTGGGAATTACTATTTGGAAAATACAAAAGGACTCATGTTGGAATTCCTTGCCCTTCAGCAGAAGCTAAGGTAAGGGGGAAAAACTGATTGAAGGCACTTTCTAGACATAGATAACCATAAAGCTTGGCATCGCACCATTTTAATTTTTGTACGAGCAAGAAATTGGGGACTTCTCACATGAATATCATCCAGGCTGTCCTTGAAAATTATAACAATGAGGCCGATCAAATGATAAATGAAGTTCACCATAGCTGAAGGAATGTTGAGGATCTGCCAAAACAACTTCATGAATGTCACAATCTAAAACATTCCTTAACCATGCGAAAATAAGAACTCTACATCATTGGTTGAATAATTTCTTATCCCTGCATAATTATTCCTCAGAAAAGCATAAACAGAGGCTACTCCAGGAAGAAGTCTCTGGATTCTAGAACATGACAATGACATGGAACAGAACTATAACACCCTGGGCTCCACTGTTCTCTTAGCCTTTCAAAGCCATTAATAGAGAAATGAGGGATTCTAAGGCAACCTTGCAAACCTAGCCCTGAAACTGCAACCCTATAAACAACACCCATTTGTTAGTGACAAGGTGATAGTCGCTGCCAGTGACAACACCCAGTGTGTAACTTTTGGAGATTATATATCCCAAAGCATTAAGAGTACAATTATATCGTGTAAATAATATATTAAAAAGTTTGATAATATTTGGAGGTTGATTGCCAAAGAATAATCTATGGATCCATAACTATAATCCTTCTACTCTATCTAGTCAATATAATGTTGCTTGAAGTGTCAATGTCATGATGGTGACCAAAAAGCTGTCAATTCTTAGCTTCTTTACTGGTTCAGATTTGAATTTAAAATAAATGTGAAACTAGATCTAAAAGAGTCCTCTCTTTTAGCCAAATCGATTTCAATATCTTGAAAGTTTTGCTAAAATAGAACACTACAGTTATGTATCACTGAATTTATTCCCCAATAAGTTTGCAAGTGCAACAATACCAAAGAAAAAAAACAAGATGAGACTAGACAGTTGTTTTGGAAAGGAGACTAGTCATGATCTTATTTTTTGCACAGGTTAGCTTATAGACCAAGGCTGTAACAGAATATCCTCAAAATGTGAAGATTCTGGCTCATGTTGCTTCAATAAATTGAGATTGATGTCTGTTTGAACTTTTCACCAATATAAATATTTGGTTATGTTGTGGGAAACACAAGTACATGGTTGGTACCATCACCAAAAACACAGTGAAATGTGGAAACACATATGATATGGCCTGGAAACATGTTCCCTAATTTGGAAAGTTGTTTCTTATTTTGGAAATGTGAGATGAAATGCCATGTTATGATAGTGTTTTTCAATACGCTTATCATGCACTTCAGAATTTTCTTTGGATTTTATTAGGTGGACCCAACTTGGGTAATGCAAATGCTAATTCAAGGTGAAATTAGATGAGCAGTGGAGGCATATTAAAGAATACTCACCACCATCAGATAAGCAAGCTACAAGAGTTTTATGACATACAAATAAGTTGTAGTGATAGATGGGTATAGGAGGGAAAAGTTTTCCTAGAGAACTTGTCCACTTTCAAAGTGAGCTTTTTCCCTTGTGTACCCATCTGTCACTGGCTTATTTGTCTATCATAAACCTCCTGTCTTTATTGTGCGTTCTCGGGCCAATCAACCTCGTTTTATTGCCTTCTTCTAGCCGACTTAGGACATGTGTTAAGAGTCTCTTTCATCTACATATCAACTCCTGCTTTAGATTTTCCGTGAACATCCATGCATTAGCACCACTACAAGAAAGCACATTGCCTTCAAATATTGGCATAAATTTGTAAAAGAATTATACTCGATTTCAACACAGTAGAAAATGTATAATAAAAAAGAAAAAAACATATATTTTAGTCACCTTATTTTTGATACTCAACACTTGTCATAAATTAAAATGGATAATAAGAAATATTAATATGAGGTTCATCACTACACAGATTTTTCAATCTGAATAAAAGAAATCCATATTGTACTGCCGAAACTCGATTTCCAAAATCTATCAAATATTTTCAGTCTTGGTTTATGCCAATTTTCTAGCAGTACAGATTACAGAGATAGCAAGGCTACGAACTATTTATTAGGCTTATAGCCAATTTTAAATCTCACTAATTACAGAAATAGCAAGGCTACGAACATATTCCTCTTATTTGATATCATTAGGCTTATAGCCAATTTTAAATCTCACTAATTTGTTCACTAAACCTTCATTTGTACAAATTTTGGAACCTTCAATAAATCTTTCCAGCTGTATCATATTGTCAGTTGCCAAGCCTGATCACATTTAACTCTGTTTTCAATTTCTTAAGCTACTCAAACAATCTTAAGGCTTCCTCTCTTTCTTTGCATAAGGGTTGTCGTTGTTCAATCTCAGCTTCAAACTCAGTTTTCCTTGCTTCTAGTGTGGCTTTGTGATAATCAATGAGCTTTTGGATCTCCTCTTGCAATAACAACAAGATTATTATGGAATCCCATCAAAAAATAAAAAAATAAAATAGTATCTGAAATCAGAAGATAATTACAATAAAGAGCATGATACTAAAGTAAGAATAATGAACTGGAGCTACTGGATCCTGGACAAAGTGTTTGTGTTGATTAACAGTAAGCAAGGTAAAGTATTCTCCTATTAATCTTATTTCACATCAGAATACGATAAATGCATGATGCTACAATGCTTAAAATAAATGTTCCAATTTAATAAATCATCCACAGATCATTTTTAGAAGAAACTCACATTCTCCATACTGACAAGTTTTTCTTGTAAGGCATACAACTCTTCTTCTTTCTCCTTAATAACAATTTCTCCTTTAGCAACATCCTGCACAGGGGAGGAACAAGTCACCATTGACATAGTGAGTTGTGTCAAATTCAGCATGCATCGGTCAAGTTAATGTTGAATAGTCATGTACCTCACGTTTAAACCATTTTATTTGATGAGGTGAGTTTGAATTTAAGTACAATCCCAACTTTTCAAACTCTCCTTTATATATATATATATATATATATAGTGTTGTAATTGTAATCTTGTGATCAAAATCAAGGGTTTTTGATGCTTGTCATTAAATATTAAATACTTGCTGCATCCTTGAGTTATGCTAATGAAAGGTCCAATGGTCAACCTGACTTCTTATAGTGATTCTTGTCACAAGGGAGGTCTGGTCTTCAGATACCTAAAAAATTTCTTCCTTTAATGATGCTCACCACTTGTTATTCAAAGTAAAAAATTGATTCTTCTAGAAACTGAACAAGGATCGATAAGCACGATGCTAAGAAGATCAAATTGTGACTGTATATATGAATGCTGACACTATTGAAGGAACGTGATTGTGAAGAAAACCAATATGACCCAAAATGATCAAGATCATTGATATTTTAGATGGAGGATATTGCAACTACTCCACTGCAACATCATTCTCGAATAGTATTCCTGACACCATATATAGTGGAATATTATTGTTTTGTATACAATGCAAAACTGAATGAATATAGACAATATGAATAGAGCAGAGAAGCCATATCTGAACTGATGGATGCAATTCCATATACTCATGTGCTGTACCATAATTCATATACAAATGATGAAATTGAGGTCAAGCTTATACTATTGTAATAGAAATACCATATTGCAGCTGTTGCACAGTGAAATCCATACACAAATTTGAGAGTATATAGGAATGGGTTATACCCATTATTGCCAGTATGGGAAACTCTACCAATGTAGAGTAATATGAGAAACACATATATGACTGAAGCAAGACAAAATGTCATAATGAAAAAAATCATACTAAAGCATATTCCATATGACATTATAAGAAAATCATACCAAGACCATAGCTATTTAACGAACATCCAATTATTTCAGAGGTGCAGTATCAAGAGTGAAGATTTGAGAGACTTCCTTGAAAAGTAAGCTTGTTTAACCCTGCTGCAAATCACTGTGAGTTTATGACCAACTATACTTCCCCTTATTTTGTTCAACTAGAAATTCAAAGCATGGCTGGAAGGGCTTTAAGGCTCCTCCTCAAGCCTCCTACAATTCACGTGTTTGTGACATCAAGGTCTTCATATATAACAAAATATGTACTTGATCTTAACTTCACTATACCTTAGGATGACTTCAGCCTAAGCTAGGCCTCAAAACAGACTTTTATGAGTTGCTGTAGAAGCAATCCCTTCTCTGTGGCCTAGAGAAGAATGATAATCTCCTTCTAGGATAATCTCACACATGTGGCTTAGACCTACGAGAAATATGCCCCTAAAACATAGAGAAACTCCTTCCTCTATTTATTATGAAAATAAGTATATTATATGGATGATATATAAAAAATTAAAATAGGATGTCTTAGGTATCAATGGGAATGGGATGGAAATCCTTGGCACTCAAAGAATACCTTAAAATATCAGAAATTCTAGTGAATGTGGTAGTCATTAATTTTTATTAATAGGACAAAAAATCCATGGACATTATTCAAATGAATTCAATAGCACACAAGAATACATATTGGAAAATCTTCACATGAATCCCTATGGTTCATATGTAAACTATAAAGATTGGATTGTCAGTCACTGCCTTGCATTGTATTCAAATTATTTGAAATTAGTCACTGCCTTGCATTGTATTCAAATATAATCAAAGAAACGATGTTGACTATAAACCTTGAACATTGATCTTGATAACTGAATAAAGTTATCCATAACTTCATAGACAATTGGGAAAAATTTCTTGATTGAATAAGAAAAGATACAAAAACTAGGATACAAATTCTACAAAAAAGGCAGGTGAATCTCCTCGTACACTCTCAGATATTTTTTGAATACCATAGCAACGAAGAAAGGGTAAGAGGTTACCATGGTTTAATGTAAAGTCTCTGACCCAGAGACTACAGGATCTCCTTGAGGCTCAGTCTGCATCATGTCAATATCCTCTGTACCTTGAAAAGTAGAAACCAAAGTTAACAGTCAAGTTTACAAAAAAGAAATATAATAAACACTATAAATATGCTTAACAAAAAGTATCAATACCTGTGTCGTGACTGGAACCTCAGAAGGAATAATCTCTTCAGGCAGCCCTTCATGTGTAGCACTAACCTGAAAATTCCATAATGTTAAGACTCGTACCAATAAATTTGTGACATAAATTCAATTTCAATTTGACATACAAAAATATAGATAGATAGTAATGAGTAATGACTGTGGCACCTGTACATGATCGTGTCCACGATCTACAGAATGAGCACGAGGGGAAAGGAAATGTTGTTCTAGGAATTTTGTAAACTGCATAAGTTAAATAAATATATTGGCATCAGTTTTTTGAGACTAAATTTATATATACACCAAAAAAACATGTTAGATCAAAACCTGTTTGTACATACCTCGCCCATGGTATGCATTTGTATTGTCCTGGATTGCTCATAGAGGTCTCTACATGAGGCTGCATACTCAATAAGCTCATCTCGCTCCATCTCCCTCAACACATCATCTGGGACACCCACAAATGGACGCCCTCCTGCACTAGATGAAGGTTGGCTCGTCCCTAAGCCGACTTCCACCCCTCCTAAAGCAGCTGCAATATGTTCTTGTATCTTATCCCTCATTTTTGATGCAACACTGGAGATAAGGGCTAACTCCTCTGGAAGTGTAACTACCCTAGGTGGTTGAGGTACTAAACGAGGTGCTGGAGGCCTAAACCCAACATCTCGCATAGCATCAGGTCATTCATATGTACGACCTTTTCCGGCTCCATAGAATTTGGACCCAGTATCTGTATAGTTAGGGTCCATGTGCTCTCGGAACTGAGCAAACAACATTCTAACAAAATATTGTGGCACCTCATCATTATTTGGGAACTTCCCGTATGCATACAGGAACTTCTCATAAATATGGGGTGCAATAATAGGATCATTGAATCTTGCAATCTTCAGACGTTTTTTGTCTTCAGGCCGCAAGTCAAATAGTGACAAGGCCATTTCTTTAGTGACCTTACTTTTGACTTCATTGTAGGAGTGAATACCAATCACTGATGCTCTCCTCCTATGCATCATGTCAAAAAAAACTTGGGTTGATGGTCCAACCCCACGATAAGTCTCTATCAAACTCTCCAAATTGTGCAAAACAATTTGGAGACAATTTCGACTAGGGGCAGAGAGATTGCAACTTTGCAATTCATTGCGCAATCTCGTGGAATGCTCCCTCATCCCATCAACAGTAAGGAGATTGTATCTTCCCAAGGCATCTGCTCAGGAATATCACCGGGATGGGTGTAAAGGGGATCATAGCTCGGATTTCGAGAAAACTCATGAACCCTACGACCTCTACCCCTAGGAGGGCGACCACCACCACCTGTAACATGTTAAATTATTGCACATATTAAAAATTAAATAATTTATAAGGAAAATTTGTATTTAAAAAACTTGTTTGGTAATTTGAAAATACCTGTTGGAAAAACTATCTCTTCCTCTTCGTTCATACTATTGTCCCCTGACAAGGAATGAACGTGTCTATGACCCACTGTACAAAACATTAAATTGTTAGAATTTGGGCACATGAGTACCACAATAAGTTTGAAATTAAACATACATCAAACAATAAATTTTCATTTAGATTTTACCTGGAGAAGTATCCAATTGTGGGGTGAATCCCACAGGCTGAGACATTGTTCTCCTTTGCCCCTCACCAGAAATAAGGCCAAATCCAACATTTGCACCTATGGAGCATAATTTTTTCACATCAAACACGTCATTTGGAAAAATAATTCACTTGTTCAACATTGAATATAACGTAAAATTGAAAATTTTAACTAGGAATTGATCTAATGTGTACCTATGCTGTGTATAAGACCCTCGTTCATACCATGGTCCCCTGGCGAGTAATGAATGTGTCTATGACCCACTATACAAAACTATAAATTGTTAGAATTTGGGTACATGAGTACCACAATAAGTTTGAAATTAAACATACATCAAACAATAAATTTTCATTTAGATTTTACCTGGAGAAGTATCCAATTGTGGGATGAATCCCACAGGCTGAGACATTGTTCTCCTTTTCCCCTCACCAGCAACAGGGTGAATGGGAACATGTCCTTGGGGCATCTCTTGTTCGATTCCCTGACTGGGTGAACGAGTTGGACGAGTGCGTCCACCTGTGCAGGACAAAAAAAATTCACATTAATCAATTTTTCACAACGAACAATAAATATAACCTACTTGAAAATATGAAATAACTAAACAACCAATGTATCTGATAATCCTCCTCTCATGGAGGCGTCTCTGTAAGGCTCCCCTGATTCCATGGAGGGGTCTCTGTAGGGCTCGCTTGCCCCTCATAAACAAATTAAAAAAAAATTATCAATCGACAGTTGAATGTCATCAACCAACGGATAACAAGTACTATATAGGTACTATGTGTGAATGCATAGGCATGTTGAAAAGTATAGCTAGATCGGTCTTCATGTTGACTATGTAATTATATTCTTATGTAAAGAAGAAGTCAAAGTAATATTATCTAAAGACTAGGAACCAAGCTTTCCTAGGACTGGTACAAAAGAGTGCAAAAAAAAAGGCTTTATCATCACTACAACCAAGATCTAATCCTTACCCTTGAAGAAGATCATTCAAAGAGAAATCACCAACACATATTTTCTCCACCATCGAAGAAATCAAGATGAAGACTTTATCTTCACTTATCAATTAAATATTTTCATTCTATAATCAAATTTTGTTTAAATGAATTTGTTTTGGCAGGGAGATCTATAAGCTGGTATGGTTACCAAGATTCCTTGCATGAGGAGAATAGTCACAGTCCTCGAAGAAATTAAGGTTAAATGTCACTTGGAACAGATTTATACAAAATTGAGGTATCAAAGAATGAAGGGATATCTTCATAAGATCTTAACTGTGAGATATGCAAATGACGATAAGGTGGACAACGTAACAATGAGAGAGATTCTATAGAAATGTAGCCATAATTTTCAAGGTTCCTCCTCTAACTCTATAATTGTTATGGAACACTTTAGACATGTTTCTCCCATTCATGAAAAGCATCCCACAACTTCACTTTCAATTCCACAAACAAGAGAGTATTGTTGGTTTTATTCCACCTTCCTCCACCACTACTAGTTGCACTCAGCACACCATTGAAACCATTTGAATAAGTACAAGGAATATGCTTATGAGTACATGGCACCACATGGCACCATTTTATTGAAATTAATGAGGGTTGCAAGCAGATGACTCATACTTCAAGCACCAAGCTTCAGATTTATAGCTGATTTATTTTTCCAAACCTTATATTAATCATTGCAGTGTGATTATACTTCAATTATGTGACTTATCTTTTGACACATGACATTAGATTAGATTCTAATTTTGAGTACAATGCCTTTCCTAATTATTAAAGTGATAGATTTCATGCAATAAGGTCTCCAAGGTAACAGGAAAAACAACTAGCAAATCTCTCTCAGAATTCCCACTGTATCACAAAGATATACCATGACTGGCGCTTCACTACTTCAACTCAAAAGTTGTAACAAAGACAAAAGAAAATAAAACCGACTTGTTCAATCTCCTGAGATTACTTGGTATCCGAGCTAGATTATGGTGAAAGAGAAGCCTTGAAGTCAAAATCATTTGGCCTAGTTCAAGAACACTTTTCATATGAAGGGTGAAATCATCTATTGTTACAATCGCTGCCAGTGACAACACCCAGTGTGTAACTTTTGGATATTATATATCCCAAAGCATTAAGAGTGCAATTATATCATGTAAATAATATATTAAAAAGTTTTATAATAATGAAGCTATGGAATGTCAACACAATTCTTAAAGCTCCCACTTAAAGGTTATTGAAATAGGATGTCCTAGCTCCAAAAAATCTAGACATGGAAATAATGAAATACCTATTGTTTAATGGAATATTTCCAAAATGATCAGGGTTAAAATCACATAATGGAATTAGAATATAACACAATCTAAACCTATATAGAAAGGATTCAATAACTTTTATAACAAATTGAGGTATTTATTGCAAGCAAACCTAGAGAGATGATTATTGGAGATGACTTTGACCAAAGAGAATTTGTCTTAAAATTTGACGCCAACATTCCACTTATTGATCTAAACAATTGAAGAAGATGATCAAAAGTAAATTTTTTTTGAAAATAAATTCCTAACTACCCAAATTAATTTGAATTATATGGTTAGTATCTAGCAACTAAATATAATGAAACATAAGTGAAGGGAAATATGTAAGTTGCATATTTTGGTTCAAAAAAAAGTTTATAAAAGTAAAGATCTTACTAGTTCCAATTGTCAATGACTCTAAGAACCATTTCCTGAATTCCTCCTCTTAGACCACAGAAGGAGTGTTCCTCACTATCCTCACCTTGCACATGAATAATATAAAGAGAAGGAGCATCTTTCCTCTATTCTATATTAAAATGTGAAGATGAATCAGGAAAAAATAGCTTCCTATTGAGGGACTATCCTTAAAATCTCAAGAATAAACCCTTTTTCGGTCTCTAGTATCAATTTTCCAACATAAGGTTCCTTCCTCTTATTATCCACCTTAGGCTTGATTTTACACTCTTAGAAGGAAAATGGGGTAGTTGTACATAGGAAATAGGAGGTGAAAAAATATATAAAGCAAGCGTATGTATACATGTTTCTAGATCAATATTAGTGCATGCAATCCAGAAAAATATTTTCAAAATAATTCTAAGGAGAAGTGAGGTATAGAAATGTAATTGATAAATGGTTTGAGGCCATGGAGTGTATGTTTACGATACAAAAACAAATTATGCCATAGTAGATGCCCTTAATATGCGAGGTTACAAAGGAATATGTCTATGGAAATACATTATGAAATCCAGGAGGAAGTTGTCAAGTGGGTCCAAAATGAGTTCAATAAACAAAAAACCAAAATTATAGTTGCAAAAATAAACTGATTAAAATATAAGTCACCTATTGAGGTGGAAATACTTGTGATTGGGTGTGTAAAATCATGGCCACGAAGTCAAGAGAAATGCAAACCCATGAAGTATATAACAAGTGATCATGGAAATGATAATAAGTACATAGTGGATCGATGCATATATAAGAGTATAAAACATGACCACATATAGATACATAGTGGACCTATGTCTCAATACATAGGAGGATAACCAAAGTGAATGAGGTAAAAAACTAATCCTCCACAAGTACCAATGTGAAATATGTGTGTGGTATTATGGATACAACTTGGGTAGAAACATATAAGAGATGATGTTGCTATAGCCTCAAGGTATTCAAACCAAATATTTGAAGTTATCTACACCATCTGAATAGATAATTTGAAGTTTAACATTGGCGACACCATTTTATTATTGGTCATTGGCGCATACTGTTAACAAATGTGATAAAAGCCATTGATGATGAAAATGGGTATCAAGATATCTAGTACAATCTAGCAAGTGTGAGTGAATGAGGTGAAATTCAACACTTGTAGAACATATTAGTTATGGTACATTGATGTATTACCAATATTAATTGCAAGTGATACTATCACTAATGTCCAAATTCCCCAAGGCACTACAAATAATTTAGATACCGATCCTATAGAAAATGAGCAGAAGTTGATGGGAGGAGATTGATTGAAAGGAGGGAATTAAGGCATGCCCCATCATCCAACATGACGAAATTGAAGGTAAAATTATTTGGAGGGAATTAGATAAAAATTTAAAAGGAAATACCCCTACGTATGTATCTCGCATACACCAAATGGAATATCATGCATCCGTGACCCTATGAGTGACGACCAATAATAAAATCCATTGACATAGTTGAGTAATTCTAGTGATGATGAAAATGGAATCTAAGGTATGGCATGAAAATAAAAGTGTGAATAAAGGTATTTAATTTGAAGACTTGGGAAGCCACTTAGTGAACAACTAGTGTGGAAATATCAATTGCTGAGAGTAATATCACCTATCAATGATGAAAATAGACCTTGGGTACTTCTCTAGGTAAAATTCTGAGAGCAATTTGTTATAGTAGATAAGAGTTTACTCACTAGTAAGAAAAATGTAGACCTTTAGAGTAAAATATATAGGTTATTGTAGATACTGAAAGTGATTTAACAACTGGAAAGGATAACATGATAAGTCAAGGAGATATGAGAAAGGGACAACACAAGCTAGAAATCTTTTAAACATAAGCATGACAAAAAAGTGACTTGGGAAGCATTGACTCAATAATGACGAATGATAGAAGTTTGTGATGTAGGTGGAATCCACTAACTCTCCATAATTATTGGAAGAGTAACCATATAGGGGAGTAAATACTTAATAAAAATTGCTCAAGTTCCTAGATTCATACTAAAAATCCAAGTTGTCGAGACAAATACTCAAAACTAGTCATTTTTTAAAGCGTGACATTACTCATGATTGTTTCCAAATCAATTAGATAATGCAATTATTTCCTTTCCCTATTTTTCAATATATTTGATTTTTTTTTCATATCCTAAGGCTTGAAAAATAATAAAATAATTTTATTATACAATGGAGGAAACAAGTGTCATGGGAAAGAAAATTAGTTCCTAGTGTAGGGAACATACCTATTTTCAATTCAAGGGATGTGTGTAGGATAAGGACACTATTAGGAGTGTTTCATCAAGGATAAATGTGTAAATATGCAAAAGAAATAGATACAAGGCTATTAATTGAAGAGAATTCATAAGTGATAGGTTATGAAACATCAAATTGAAGTTGACATCAGGCTCGAGAACACAAGCAGTACAATACAATGTAGTGTTACAATGCAACAATGGGAACCCCATCTAGAAAGGCCAAAAAAAAAGATTAAGAGAAATTTATGAGGTTTCATTAAAGGGTCATTTAAAGGGTAAATAGGGCTCCAAATCCTATGAAAAGATTACAACATTGATGCTAAATGGATATCAAGGTACTAATTAGTCCCATAGAAGGTAGGCTCTACAATGAAATTACAACACTTTTAAAAGCAGGAAAGAAGGTGTGTGTCTGAAATTAGTGGGGTATATTCTATGGTAGAAATGATATTGAATTGATTAATACAGAATGAACTATGGGAAACTATTCCTTGTATTCCAATTTTTGAATAAATTACCTACCACATAATATCTAAAATGGACAAAAGTGATGGAAAAAATCACAGAAAATCAACTTAGTTTGTCATATCACCTAAAAAACTAAAAAAACCACTTAGAAAGCACTTGCTTATAATTAATAAAATTAATAAAAACATAATAAAGTTTTTTAAACATTATAAAAGGGGTAAAATCAACCTAATATAAGTGAATATGATAAGTTTTACCACTTCATTTTCACTTTTACTCCAAATTTGTACATTTTGGTCAAAATATTCTCATACTTTGAAAAAGGATTTTCAGAGCTATAACCATTGGGTTTTTCTTTCATTAGGACCAAGTGAATCTACATTCTGTTGTCTTCCATTTTAATGTCCATTTAAATTTTTATTTCTATCATAAAATTGAGTTAAAAGTTATTTATAGAACTTAGGGTGCACATATGAACTCTCCCAGGGCATTTCAACATTATGAACCCCACAATCCTAGCCGACCTAACAATAATAATTTAAGGGCATTGCATCATGAGAGAACGGGCTTCTGAGGAGTAGTGATTGGGCTGAAGCTCTGCAGATCCCTGATCTCGGCTCATCTGCCTTGCCAGCCAATCCATTCAGTGCAGGCCAGATCTCTCAGCGGCACTCCACCTGAATCGCCTCATGAACACCTCAGGGGGGGGGTTCGACCCCCCCTACCTTCAGCCCTTTTATTTTTTGCAGCATTCCCTCTGAGACCTCCAAAATCCCATCCATCTCCAGATCTGGGAGAAACAACAATGCATCGATGCCACAGGGATCTGCGTCCGCGGGGCACATTCCAAGTCAACACAGAGCGCAAGATCCGTCCCCATGCAAGCCCATATCAGAGAAAATACCAAGATTAATCATTGAAGATCCATGGATCGATGAATACAGAGACCACATGAGCAAGCATGCCCTGATCTGCAGATTCATGGGGGTTCGAATTAATGAAAAGGATCTCTGTTGGTGGATAAACCAGAAATGGAAACCCAAAGGGGACTACGATCTTCAGTTGGGATCAAGAAGGTTTTTCACCGTCATATTCGCTCATAGGGATGACAAAGATCGCATCTTCGAAGGCGGCCCGTACTTCTACAACTCTGCAGGACTTTACATAACGTACTGGAGGCCAAACTTCGCTCCAGAACAGGAAGACTTCAAAAAATTTCCAGTATGGATTCGCCTTCACTCTCTGCCTGTTGATTAATGGAACAAGCGCATCTTGGAAGCCATAGGAAACCAGTTGGGAGTCTTCGTCAAAGCCTCAGATCTCACATCGCAAGGTAAGTACACAACCTATGCTAGAATCTGTGTTTACCTCGATATTTCAGGACCCCTCCCAGGTCATATGGAGCTGATCCATAAAGGAGTGCAATGGAAGCAAACCATTGATTACGAAAATATCCCATTCAGATGCCGAACATGCTGACAACATGGAAATATCAGTCACGGCTGCCATACTAATCAACCACAGCCTTAGGCCCAACAGGAACAAGGGGCTACTCCAACACCTAGTTTCACCTCCATCTCAAGAAAGAACAAAGGGAAGAAAGGAAAAAATCCTCCGAAACCCTCCACCAATACAACCCCCACTAATATTGCCTCCACCCAACAAAACAACTTTGACTCATTGGAGCACCCTATAGTCTCCCAGGCCCCCACTGATCAAGATCCGTCATTATTAAGTCAATATTTGATTACAACCAACGCCCCAAGCACAACCTCGGATTCAATCCACGCCCAGGCACCACAACACAAACCAGAATCCTCTCCCATTCAGATTAATACCAGCCACACCTCACTGCAAACCCCTCAATGCATAGAAATGCAAAGAGACCAGCCATCCTCAACCACTTCAAACAATCCTCTGGAGGAGATCCTAGGCGATCTAGATCTCGAAAAGGTCAATGAGCAATGGTCCAAACTAGGAGTCGATGCCATTCCCCAAGAACACTTGGAGAAGATAGAAATGGCATACCTGCAGCTGGAATACATCAACCAGAATGCAGCCAAAAGGAAATGGTGAAATAGCAGCCAAACGGGCATTCAAGCCAACCTGGATTTGGATCAATACAAGCCACAAGGACCAGGAAGAAAAAGAGGGTGCAAATCCACAAGATAGCAAATACAAGAACTAGGTAGACGCCTAATCAATGAAGGAAAAATTAGGGCATTGGTCCTATCTTATCCAAAGGTAGCTCAATGAAAATCACAACCTGGAACATCAGGGGGCTCAACGGCACCACCAAAAGAAGGATCCTGAAAAACCGCTTATTCTCGCTACACCCAAACATCATACTTCTTCAAGAATCCAAATGCTCTCCCAAAGGCACAGAGATGCTCAAAAAACTCGTTTCAAACAGTCATCACTGCATAAGCATAGATGTTATCGGGCAAGCAGGAGGGTTACTCACGTTCTGGAACAAAAGCAAATTCTTCTTGCAGAATTCTTTGTCCACCGAGCACTCATTATCGGTCATTTTCAACATGCCAAACTCAGGGAAATCGATCTGCATCACCAACGTGTATGGACCCCAACGAATCTAGGAAAAGCTGAAGATGCTGCTAGACCTGGACGAAGTCAGACAACACCATGGGGTAAACCACTAGATTTTAGGCGGAGACTACAACATGATCACCAATCTAGCGGAAAAAAAGGGAGGCCTATGAAGATTGGATAAGGACTCGGAAGCATTCAACATCTTTATTGCTAAATCCAAACTCATTGACATCCCCACAGTCAATGGTCTGCATACCTGGAATAATAAGCAAGGAGGAAATAGGCAGATAGCATCAAGGCTCGATAGGTTCCTCATGTCGGAATCTATTCTGCTACAAAATATCGACATGGAGGCCAGCATTCTGCCTATCGGAGGATCTGATCACTGGCTAGTGCAGATTCACTTCACCAATTTGTATAAGTCCCACAACAGACCATTCAGATTCGAAGCCTTTTGGAAAGAGCACCCATCATTCATGAAAAACATACAACGCTGGTGGACTCAAGCCACCATAAGGAGCGACAATATCATGTACATATTCCAGCAGAAGCTCAAAACAATAAAAATCAACCTCAAATGCTGGAACAAAAACACCTTTGGCGACATATTTCAAGCCAAAAAATAACTTGAGGAAAAAATGGCGAATGTCCAGCAAAATTTGATCAAAGAAGGGCCCAATGATGAAAAAATAACTCAAGAATCAAATCTGCAAAGGCAATGGGAAGAACGGTTAAAACAAGAAGAGTTGCTGTGGAGGCAGAAATCGAGGGTGCAATGGTTAAAACAGGGAGAACACAACACTAGTTTCTTCCATAAGTCAACCATCCAGCATAGAGCACATAATCGCATCCTCTCCCTCAAAAAATATGATGGCGATCAAGTTTATACAAGGGAGCATATAGGATCTCAACTCAACTCTTTTTTCACTTCTCTTCTCAGCGATCCCATTCAAGATAGAACCCAAGCCATCAATGAAATTATCGCTGCCATTCCCAACTTAGTTACAGAGGAGCAAAACTCCCTCCTTCTAAGAGAATTCAGTGAGCAGGAGATTGAAGAAACAATCTTCAACATGGCCTTGAACAAGGCTCCCAGACCAGACAGCTTTACAATCGAATTCTTTAAAGCTTGCTAGCCCATTATTAAGGCTGACCTTCTCAACCTAGTAAGGAACTTTCACAGAACCAAGAAAGTTTTGCCTGCCATCAATGCCACATTCCTCACCTTAATTCCCAAATCAGACCAGGCTGACTCCCCCGACAAGTTTCGTCCCATACCCCTTTGTAATGTCCTTTACAAAATCCTTTCCAAACTGATGGCTAGCAGACTTAAATCTGTCCTCCCCTCAATCATTTCTCAGGAACAAACTGGTTATGTTGAAGGCAGGCAGATCACTGACAGCATAATCCTCATTCAGGAAGTGTTGCATTCTCTCAAAACAAAAAGGACTCCAGGTATGCTTATCCAGCTTGACCTTTCAAAGGCCTTTGATAAAATCAGCTAGCACTATATGAGAGCAATCCTCCAGGCTTTTGGATTTAGTCAGCAATGGACAAATTGGATAATGGAACTGGTCTCAGGTGCTTTCTTTTCAATCCTACTGAATGGAGGACCCCTTCCCTTCATTCTGTCCAAAGGTATAAGGCAAGGAGATCCCCTGTCTCTGTTTCTCTTTGTCATTATGGCAGAAGGGCTAGGAAGATCCTTAGCCAAGGCAAAACAGTAGAATCAACTCAAAGGCATCAAACCGGTACACCAAGGACCCACAGTAACACATCAGAAATTCGTATATGATACAATTCTCATGGGCACCCCCACAATGCAGGAAGCTCGAACCATTAGCAAAGTGCTAAAGACTTTCTCGGAGGCCTCAGGTATGGAAATTAATCACACAAAATCCAAACTATTTTTCTTCAACACATCCATTCCTATGCAGAGAAATCTTAGCAGAATTCTGAATATTCAAAAGAACTCCCTTCCAACCAAATACCTTGGTATACCACTCTCGGAATATGCCTACAAATCGGCCAACTGGGAAGCCCTCCTCAACAAAATGAGAGCCAGGTTAAGCAGCTAGACCCACCGGGCCTTAAACATGGCCAGTAGACTGATATTGGTCAAGTCCGTCCTTCAAACCATGCCAACATATATGTTTTCAGCACTTGTAGCCCCTAAGGCGGTTTATAAATCCATCTAAAGCATCCAACGATCCTTTCTCTGGAATGGAGCCTCTAAGGAATCCAAATGTGCCCTCCTCAAGTGGACAGACATCTGCAAACCAAAAATGGAGGGAGGTTTGGGCCTAAGAGACCCCGAGATATTAATCAAGGCCGTAGTAGAAAAAATCTGGTGGAGATGGGTAGAAAATCTTAACTCCCTCTGGGGCACCTTGTGGAAAGCGAAGTATACAAATCAAATCAGGGATAAAGACCTCATTAGGCTTACAGGCACCACTCAAGGATCCCCCATCTAGAATAAAGCATGGGAAAATCGACATATTGTTCAGCAGCATAGCTTCTAGGAAGTGCACCAGGGCAGCACTGCCCTATTCTGGGAGGATGCCTGGCAGCAGCTCCCACCCTTGGCACACCTAGACTGGAACACTCTTAAAAGAGCCATGCAGGAGGAAGGCAAGGTTATGGTAGCAGACTACTGGCAACCTGTGAGTGAGGCAACCACATGGAAAAAATGGTTATCCAGAGAACAATGGCATACCCAAGCAGGCCCAATGAATGTAGACCATCTTCTACAAGACTTGGACAGAAGAAGAATCCTAAAGTCTAATAAAGAGGACATCCTGAGTTGGGGAAGAAATCCCAAAGGAACGTTCAACCTCAAAGAAGCATATCAGATCTTGGCTGCCTCCTCGGATCCGTAACCAGATCACAAATGGCAAGCCCTTTGGAACAGAGGAACATGGAAAAAAATCACACTATTCTCCTAGCTGGTCATGCATAACAAGGCACTCACATGGGAAAATCTACAGAAACGAGGCTTCGTAGGCCCTTCATAATGTATGCTCTGCGAGAATGGTCCAGAAACTCTCAATCACATCCTCAACACCTGCCCCACGAATTGCTCTCTGTGGGATGACATGGCCCCTCAGACAATCCGACAGAGACAGAAACTCCATCCAAATCTCACTCAGCAAGTGGAGATCTTCCATATCCTCCAATCCCTTGGTCAACAGTGCCTGGAATCTAATTCTGGGAGCAATAGCATGGATCCTGTGGAAAGAGCGAAACGCAAGAATATTCAAGAAATCAACAAGGGCAGTGAACGTGTTGACAGGGAAAGTGCGACAACTTATCACATAATCGATCAATGCCATGGGCATATTGCAGACAGAGGGAAACATATCTCCGAATGATGCAAGAATTATACAGATCCTGAATCTTCAAACCACGACCAACCTTGCTGGGCGGAACCAGGCCTCAACAGGAACAACGCAGGACAAATGGACTCTGCCCCCTTTTAACACTTTCAAACTCAATTTCGACGGGGCATCAAAACAAAACCCGGGAATTGCAGGTTACGGGGGAGCAGTAAGGAATCATACAGGCGCAATCCATCTCATCTATCATGGCAATCTCAGCGTGAAAACCAATAACGCTGCAGAATTAATCGCTCTCATCCAGGGCCTCACTCTAGTTGGTCGCTACAGATTTCTACCTCTGGTAGTGGAAGGCGACTCAGAGATCATAATAAGGCTGATAAGGAAACTCCAGATGGGTGCGCAGGTGGACAAAGTGACCCCAAGCTGGAGACTCTCGGAAATCCTGAAGGACCTCCAAGGCCAACTCTGCAACATGCAAGGGATCACATTTCAAGCAGTTCGCAGAACAACAAACAAGATAGCCGATGCAATGGCCAATGCTAGGGTCGATTCCAAGCTGGAAGAATATCACAACCTTTAGCAAGATATGGCGGAGGGAGAACTCAAAGAAAAATGAAAACACATCCAAAAGTCGGATCTGCAAGAGTAGCCCATAGCAACAGGGCATTCGATGGTTCTGCTACAGGAAGGGCATGTTAATCACCGCCATCGATGGAGCAGCCACAGGAAGGACACGTCAAGTGGCAAATTTTGCTAACAGGCTCGAGCAATCTATGTTCACGACCATATCTCCGCACACCCATCTCTGCATACTCAAGCCCCATCGAAGAATTGTTCGCTCATAGTCTTCATGCAACTCAACACGCTCATCTCAGTGTTGACTTGACCTTCTATGCACGCCAGATCACCTCTAGTTTTCCTTAGTTTCTATTGGTCGGCACCATACATTTTCAGCCAATACATTCACTGGATGCTATGCCTAGCCAATGATGCCAGGCCATCTCAGGGAGGTCCCATTGACTCCCGCGACACTCTGTATTTCTATGTAGAAAAAAATTAATATAATTCTGCTTAACTTTTACAAAAAAAAAAATATTATGAACCCCACAAAAATGTGGGCTGCGTGCAAACTCTAACAAAAATATTCAACATTATTTGTTGAGGGCATGCCTTTGCAATTGTTATGGCCTTACCTCTACTCACAAAGTAATTGGAGGTCAACGGAGGAAACTAAATGTTAAATGTTTTTATAAATTAAATGATATCGAATCTTTAATATTTTAGTTCAGTTATATAAATAATATTTTTAATAAATGATATTGAATCCTTAATGACACAGCGCAGAATGAATGATAAAGACTCTCAGACGAGAGTTGAAAAAGTTTTCGGACGAGAGTTGAAAAAACTCTCACACGAGAGTTTAAAAACTTTTCGGACGAGAGTTGAAAAAACTCTCGCACGAGAGTTAAAAAAACTCTCGGACGAGAGTTGAAAAAATTTCGGATGAGAGTTTAAAAATTCTCGTTCGAGAGTTTTTTTAACTCTCGTGCGAGAGTTTTCCCGAGAGTTTATGTGACCACAACTCTCGGACGAGAAAATGCATAACTCTCGTCCGAGAGAATTTTAACTCATGTTAAACCCGACCAAAGTCTCGTCCGAAATATTTAAAATCTCTTGGATGAGAGTTTTGAAAACTCTCGGCCGAGAAATTTAGTTGACTTTTTTCTCGGCCGAGAAATTAAAAATTTCTCCCGAATTCTAACCATCCGCCAAAAAGTGTTTCCCAACTTTGGGATTTCACCCTGTATCCTTAGACTCCTACCTCTTGACTATGTCATTTATAAAGATGATGATCCATTGAGTTTTTCTATTCTTTCTAACAATATTTTGTTAGTTAAGGTGTTGTTTATATTGTGATTATCTAATACAAAAACAAGATGAGCTCTTGTATCTCTGATCATATTGATGTATATCATTTGTATATTTCACATGTCCATTTTTACATGGATTGTGTAAATAAATTCATGGATTTCATTCATGAGTTTTAGAATTAGTGTTGTTTTCCAATTGCATTCTTGATTTTAGGATTAATTATGTTTCTATATTTTTCACTTTTTTTTCAAAAGAAAAAAAAAACAACAAATGAGATGATGGTTTGTTTTTAGAAAAAAAAACTTCTTTGTTATTGTTTGTGTCTTTTTATGGTTATATTATTTGAATTTCATGTTTATGTTTGATATTATCTTTGGGATGTGTATTCTTTTCACTTTTCCATGTCAATGCATTGTCATGTTCACTTGCATATTAATATTTTCATAAAGTGCCACACAATCAAGCTTTCCATGTATTACACATCGCCATGTGTTACTTTCAATTAACCAACTCTTTTTGGTAGTTTCGTTTTAAACAATGATTTTTAAATGAATATAACTTTCTCAATTGGATTTTTTTTTTTTTTTTTTTAAATTTTATGTATTATTCTCAACAAATTTTTTGTTTCTACGTATTGGTGGTCAGTTTCTATAAAATTTCCTATTTTAGATATGTTGAATAGTTGTTCCAAAAAAAGAGTGGAGGACTCATTGAAAAGGGACTTTACCCAATCACATATCAGGAGGAATCAGTAACATGGTGATTCTCATACTCGCGTGACACAGGGTCAATACCTGTCAGCTGTCACTATAACCCCTAGGTGCAAAGGCCCACCCCCCAAGAACGAAGCACGAGTAAAGCACAGTTTGAACCTGTGACTTGTGCAACGACACAAACGCCTTAGCAGAACATTCGCTGGCCAACATACCAAACCCTTGAGGGCGAAACATGGAAAATTTATAATCAACGTTGTTTTGTAATTGTATTTTCGATTTTTTTATTATTGATATTCCTATGTTTGTAATTTATAATAAAAGGAAAAAGAAACAAATCATGCAATGGTGTCTTCCACAATAAAAACTTTTTTGTTGTTCTATGCCTTTTTAAACCTTGAGATATTTGAATTTCATGTTTATGTTGAATATTATCTTTGTGATGTAGATTCTTCTCCCTTTGTTACAAGTTGTTGTTAAGGTTTAACAATTGGTATTAGTGCTATTATTGGTTTCAAGGAGATTCTTTTTTGTCAATTTGAAAAAACTTGATGCTCACATTGAATATTGTTGTTGAATCAACATTTTTTATTTTGAACTAATTTCAATGAGAGGCTGCGAAGATATTTGTGGTAGAATGACTGGTATCTAGAAATTCAAAGATTGAAAAATTCAATATGCACAATTTCAATTTGTGGAATTTAAATATGGAATCTTTGCTTATCGATAGACAGAAGGAATTTTTCATGAAGAACATGAAGCTTGACATTGTGAAGCAAAATGATTTCACAAGATGACTACCTAGTGACGACTAACAACATGCAAGAATCGATTTTAACAAAGATTGACATTGTGAAGCAAGAGGATTTCACAAGATAACTACTTGGTGACAACTACACATGTAAGAGATATTTTTAACACTCCACTTGTGGTTCTATGATATCGTACAATGTAAATCTCTCTCTCATGACATCTCATACATGTCAAGCAATAGTCCCTTAGAAGCAATATACATTGCAAGAGTGATGGTCATTAGATAAACTCATATAGACATTAGAGAAATTTTGAGGTAAAAAATGGGTCTCAAAAAAAGAACCAATAGGATTCAATATGATGATGTCAACCATGGGGGATGATTCACCATTTTTGAAGTAAAAAGGTAAAAAGATAAAAATAAATTCAAAAAACTACATTTTCAACTCATCTCCCTATTATTTTTCTCAAATTTCGAGCGAGAGCACTCACTAGATGTGGAATTTAATTTTGTATCCAAGGAGTACCCATGTTGCATAATTTCTATGGACCCTACTACACGAAAAATGTAAAATACATGAAAAATGTAACTATAGTGCTCATACTTGAAATTTGAGTAAAATCATAGAGAGATAAGTTAAAAATACGAGTTGAAAAAGTAGTTTTTTCTTTTTTTCCCTGCAAAACTTGATGATGTAATATAATATTATTTTTTTATTCCCACTACTATTTTATAATATTCCTTAGGAGGCCCATTTTAGACCTCAAAATTTCTCTAATGAGCACATGAAGAACAACATTTTCTAAGGTTACATGTTCTAGGATATACATATCATTGTCAAATTTCCTAGTTGTCCCCAACAATATCATGACTGGTGAGCCTTTTACAAACAAACCCTATAAGAACAATAACAAGGTTTATGTGAACCATACCTTTTTTAACGATGATACCCTTTACATCATGCAACAACACTTCATTGTTACTCCAAACTTGAAGTTATATAGGAACAATAAATGCATGTTATCATAGCTTTTCATGTGTGTACTTCTATTCAAGATAATTTATATGTAGTGTATCCCTTATAAAAAAATGTTCAGTGAGATTTCCATATGCATTCTTGCAAACCTTTTTCTATGAAATTAACAATTGCATTCTCATATGCTTTTCTTGACAATGTCCATCTTTAATGAGTCTATAAGGCTTTCTACCATACAATAACAAACACTGTCTCTCCATTGTATATACAAATGTGATAATCACCTAACTTATTTCTACTATCAATAAATGAGATCTCATCAAGGAAAATAACAACACTCACTAAGAGAGTCACTCCCAACAAGCTTCTCCACAAGTTGCCTTTTTTTGCTACAACTATTACCTCCACTTCATGGCATTCCTTACAACTTGAAATCATATCATTTAACCAATAAGTATGCACCATGTATCACGTTACAACATTCTCAATAAAAACTCATAATTGTGCTCTTAAACAATTTCTAACATGAATTTTGTACACCATTGATATCAACATGTAGGATTTTTTCCCAATGTTAGCAAATTAAAATGATGTGACAACAACAAGCAAAGCTATGATTATTTGGGGGGGTTTTAGTGGTAAATGTGTGATGCTTTTCCATTCAAGCTCAAGATACATTACATGAACAAAATACATAACACATATTTCCCCTCCACTTGCAACATATTTGATGCCTTCACTGAGCTACAATAATGTGCTTCTTGATAGGGACTTTCATGGGAAAATGCATCATCTATGGATACAATCCACAAATCTCCCTTAGGAAAGAGATCATGGTCATGTTGTGTTTGATACCATGTAAAAATTTTGTAGTAAATTACTAATTCATAAAATAACCTATAAAGAGATAGGTAGGAGAAGAAATAACACAATAATGGGACATTAAGTTGAAAATGGTAAAAATCCTTATATAAGGTAGAAGCTCCACTTTCAAAGATTCATATCTATATTTCTATTTGCACCCTATTATGATACATGATGATGTCTTTAAATACACATTTTTTGGGTTTAAATAGTTACAACAAACATTTTGAGTTGCAACAATGATGATAAGTATTTTCCTCCAACATATTTGTCAAACCCTCACACTTTTCCCACAACATATTTTTCAAACCCTTACCCTTGTTCTATGACATGTTTGTCAAACCATTGGTAATTTTCATGGGGATTGTGTCAAGTTATATCACAAATCCTTTTGGTAGGTTTGATAACAATAACCTAATAGGGGCCATAGAACAATGAGGAGAAGGTCTCCTCATAATCCACCTCTCTTTGAGATTATCCCTTTGCTACTAAACAAGCCTTATACCACTCCACAAACCAATATACAATATCCATATTCTTGAACACCTATTTGTATCCAATCGCCTTCTTTAGGAAAGTCCTACAAAATCCAAGTCTATGTATATTCTAAGGTCTTAATTTCTTTCTTTGTGGTTTTCTTCTAGTGATGGCATTGGGCCTCATTGCAATTAAAAACATATTTTCTATTTCTTGGCTCATCACACATGGAGAATAATTAAATTTAATTGGCTTATAGACATACTTTCTAGTCTCTTTCTTTCATGAGGGATAATCCTCAAATTCCACACTAATCATGCTAGGGATGCACATTTTCGTTTGACTGTGATGCCAAATTCTATTCATGTTGATTTTTATGTCCTTTGAAATTTCGACATTTTCCCTTGTGACAATGCTACATGTTGTACCTTTTTTTATCTTTACAAACTTTTCATCTTGATATTACAAGAGTAATCCTCCTCGAAGATCACATTTCGACTATGGCTATGTCAATTCTCAAATGGAATACAATACCTACAAATTTTTTTTTTTACATTAATAGAGATGCATTTCATTGATTTATTGTTAAGAATTTTCCTATAGGACTTCTATCTACCCCATGCATTTTTTAATGTATTGTCACCCAGTACTAAATTAGGTGATATATGGTCAAATAGTTTGTTGTAGCAACTGCTTCAATGCAAAACAATTTGCTCAATTAATGCCTATTTTCATATTTCATTTTGTTTTTTGCTATATCAAGGTTTACTTTAAGCTCTTAGCAACATATTTTTCTCAAGGGCATGTGAGTTGGTATTCTACCTTGCAATACACTAATATTTTCTAGAAAACCTTGCTAAACAATTCTCACCTCATTGTCTTGTATCTATGTTTCACTCTACTAAATGATTTTCTTACTGATGCAAGGTGTTGCATATAAAATTCCCTCTCTTATTTTGTGATTCCATAGTATGAAAGTAATATATACTCTTGCACTTTGGAGTTATTAGTGTTGTAAAGTGCAAAGCCTTAGTGACACACCAAAAAAAAGGCCCAAGTATTCCAAGAAAAAACATCCTCACAACAAGAAACAAGGCAAGTGTCCTCAAACCCTCTTAGTGTTTTCTTGTGCTTAATGTTGATGAAAGAGTTAAAAGCAAAAACATTGAAAAACATTGCAATTTTTGTGAGAAGGATGGTCATTTGGAGCTAACAAGTTTCAAGGACATGGAAGTACAATGACCAAATTGATTATAATTCTCTATAGTTCTTGTTTTTGAGAGGTTACATTTAATGACTATTTACCCTCATTTTGAAAAGTGATGTTCCCAAAATCATTTAAAAAAACAGATTTAAAATAATAATATTGTGAGACCATGATCTTAAAACCTTGAGCAAACAAATTTAAAATAAGCACCCACATTAAAAAAAAATGATGCTACTAGAAGCATTAATTTTTTTTTAATACTTTTTCTAAATCAGGGTTATAATCCCTTGTAAAATGGTAGCCTTAATAATTAGAATAATTGCAACTAGAACTTTAATATCAACTACCAAATTGAATTTTTTGGTTAAAATTATAATTTGTTTAAAACTATGACTTTGATAACTTATACTTTTACAATAGAAACCTAAAAACCAACACATAAATAGAAAGAGGGTATTTTTTTCTTGAGATTAAAATTACAATTTGATTCAAACTATACCCTTAACAACCAATATCATTGTAACCAAAATCTTAAAATCAATTTTCGAATAAAAAAAGTTTTATGGTAACACAAATTTTTAAAACTTAAAATTAAAACATTTTAATGACAAAAAAATATTATAATTAAAAATCATAAACGATTAAAAAACCCAAACTAAAGGAAAAACATGTTTAATTCTTTTTAATATTAAAAATATAATTAAGAGAAAATATTGTTTATTTTTATTTCATCCTTATTTGCAAGAAATCTAAAAAAGCCATTTAGAACAGACATATTATGGTCATTTGGAGTACATGTTTCAAAAACATGAAAGTACATTGACCAACTTGATTAGAATACTCTATAATTCTTGTTTTTGAGAGGTTACATTTAATGAGTACTTTTACCCTTATTTTGAGAACTAATGTACCCAAAATCATTGAAAAGAAATAGATTTAAAATAATAATATTGTGAGACCATGATCTTAAATATATATATTTTGTGAGCACAAAAATTTAAAATAAACATTTTAATGCTTTTTCTAAATCAAGGTTATAATCCCTTGTAAAATGGTAGCCTAAATTAGAATAATTGCAACTAGAATTTTAATATTAACTATCAAATTGAAAAAAGGTGCTACTTTATTAGTAATATTTTTTTTGATTTTTTCTTTGGTTAAAATTATAATTTGTTTAAAACTGTGATTTTGATAACTCATATTTTTACAATGGAAACCTTAAAATGAAGACACAAATAGAAAGAGGGTATTTTTTTCTTGGGATTAAAATTATAATTTGATTAAAATTATGCCCTTAACAACTAATATCATTGTAACCCAATTTTAAAATCAATTTTTGAATAAAAAAAGTTTTATGGTAACATTATTTTTTAAAGTTTAAAATTACAATATTTTTCAAACTATTGACAAAAAAATATATTATAATTAAAAATCATAAATGAATAAAAACATCTAAACTTAAAAAAACATGTCTAATTATTTTTAATATTAAAAATATAAGAGAAAAATAATGTTTGTTTTTTATTTTTATTTTTTATTTCATCTTTATTTGCAAGAAATCCCAAATAATTATTTGGAAAAAATAAAAACAAATTATATATATACAGTTTGAGTAGATGTAATGGTTAAGAGCACGTGTTTCTTTTGAAGAGGTTAGAGATTACAAATTCAAAACTAGAGGGAAATAAAGTATGTATGCCTTTGTAAAATTAAGTCTAAACTAAATTATGTTAATTTGTAATTGTTTTTTTAATTAAAAAACAAATTATCTATTTAAATATAAACACAATTTTTTAATTATAATTTAATTATGATCTTATTTTAAATTTGGTTATAAGCTATAATTATTTAATATTCTCCTTTTCACAATTTTGTTTTATATATAAAAAAATCGAGTTTTCCTTAATTTAATTAATTGTTTTTAAAGGAGGGTAAGGATGATGTGATAATAGTTTTTATTACTATTTTTTTTCCCTTTTAAATATATTTTTAAATTATATTTATTTTTCACTCTTTAAAATTAATATATATATATATATATATATATATATATATATATATATATATATATATATATATATATATATATATATATATATATATATATATATATATATATATGTCAATTAGTTTTATTTCAAATACTTAAGAAGAATGACTGTTATCCACAGCTCCTACAACAACTTAAAAATACATAAAATCATAACACACACTTCAAAATTTTTTGGAGCCCCCTCAAAACTAAAGAAGGAAAAAAGCCAAGTAAAGTTTTAAAGGCAAGTCGCTAAGTCGCATATCCATTATTTGCGACCCATGCGACCTATGCGACTCTGCGACCCTAAGGTCGCATAGGTCGCTAGGTCGCAAGAGTCAGAATTCGATCAATTTGCGACCTTGCGACCTAGCGACCTCAAGGTCGCAAGGTCGCAAAATGAAGTTTTAAAGAAATTAGCGACTCAGCGACCTTTGCGACCCAGCGACCTTAAGGTCGCAAGGTTGCAAACTTGCAACCTGCGACCTCATTAAATGTCCGCACGTGCGACCTTTTTATATAAGGTCGGGTCGCTAGGTCGCATTTGTGACTCTCAGCGAAAACCGTGGAATTGCTCTGACAGGTCGACTGGCGCGTTTTCTTCCGGGTAAGTTGCCTTTTCCTCCCTATGTTTCCCTCTTAAGCATTTCTTGCCCTTATTGAGCCTCCCCACGGTCTTATTTATTTGCTGGAAAGGATGTGGGGTTTTCTTTTGAGTTTCACAGTTGTTTTGTTTCCCACAAACCCCAAGGTCACCCGTCTCTTACCTAATTCCTCATGGCTGTGCCTTATGGTCAGTTTAGGCCCTTTCAAGCCGCATACTTTCCTCGTTAGGGAAAATTTAGCCGCAAAGTCGTGCGCGCACGAAACCCTCCGGTAGGCGCAAGTGTGACCTGTGACCTAGCGACCAGGTCGCAAGGTCGCAAGGTCGCAAAACTCCTTCTCAGCGACTCTGCGACCCCGCGACCTAGTCGCAAGGTCGCGAGGTCGCGTGTGAGTCCCTTTTGAGGATCAGCGACCCAACGACTCCCAGAGAACAGTCAATTAATCTTTGCACGTGTAGACTCTATTTAGCCATTATCATCATGTCTTTCTTATCCTGGGATTCTGTCTTGAATGCAGCAGGTGAATTCAGAGCAGACACAGTACCGGTCCTCTCCGACTCTAGCAATATGGCACCCCGGGTATCCCGAAGGAGAAGCAGGCAGGTGGTGGAGGAAGAGTCAGACACAGACATACAAACATCTCCGCCGCCAATATACAGAGACACCCTTTGCACCTTCGCAAAGGAGGATAGCCTTAGGTGGTATGAAGTATACCGTGAGTTCGCCATGCTAGAAGAAGATTTCCCAGAAGATCTCCCGGACCGTGAAATATACCTGAAAGTCAAAAAGTCCAAATTACATCTAGCTGGATCGCATCCTGCCATCTTTCCGTGCCCAGAGATGTTGGACTGGATCATACAGAAGATGGATCCGAAAAGCTTCGCAATCCGAGATAGTGCAGGGAAAGCTTTCGCAACATTGGAAAGTTCAAGAGCACAGGTCTACTACTCGCTACCCAAAGCAGAGGTGAACTTCACCCCAAGATGGTTTGCTGCAAATGAAGTGCCGATGGTTGACACAATCAGAAGATGGTGGGCAGAACCAGACAAATTTAAGATCAAAAAGGACCAGGAGTACCCGGTGGCCAGTCTGAGGAAGGTCTATAAGCTAGTGGCCGCCATGCTGTGCAGAATATATGGGCGTTCGGACGCCACCACCTTCAACGGAACATGGGCAACCATTATAGAACACGTAACAGTCCACGGCACTCGGTTCAATTGGGCTGGTATATTAATGGGCTCCGTGCACACAAATTTGGCTTCAGCTTTAGCCCCAGATGAGGGAGCGCCATCAGAATTCTACATGGCTTCGTATCTATTAGATGCTGTCTGTGCCCAGATGCATGTCGAGGGATGGCCACATAATTGGGACCCCGAACAGACCCAGGCAATACACTTGCAGACCAGGGTATTCTGGGAATCTAGGTACAAGTCGGACATCGAACAAATCTCTCACATATTCATTCCCGCCCTCTACGGGAAACTATTTGGTCAAGACACCCCCTGCATGTCTTGGCGAGCAATGGAGACACTAGGTCAGGTGGCACACTGGTTCCCATTCGCCGAATTCACAATCATCCAAGTATTTGGCTCGTTTAAAGCACCACATGCTCTACCTAAGTTTATTACCGATAAGGTGCTCATACAGGAGGTGTGTTTCTAGATGACCACGGGCTTCTCTAACGTCCTTACCAAAGGGAAGAAGAAACCTTGGCCTGCTCTGCCTCTCACCATTGGTGCTTATACGGTCAAGGACTCCAGAGAAGTAGCGCGTGAAGGGGAAGAGGTGAAAAGCTATCACTTCAGAAATCTGGATTGCCGAACTTACGACCCAGTCAGGATAGTTCCTGAACATTGTAAAAGGGCCAATTTTAGATGGAGTTATCAGCATGTCGAGCGCCCGGATGAGGACGAGAGAAGAAATTGGTATAACGCAAATAGGCATCTCGCGCCAGGAATCGACTCTGACCGAGAAGAAGTAGAGCATCAGAATTTAGGAGAAAGAAGCCAGAAGCTTGGAGGCTCTTCTTCCTCCAAAGATAAAAGAACACAAACCGGTACGGGACCTGACACCACAGATCAGCAAAGGGAAGCAGAAGCCCAGGCCAAACAGGAAGAGGAGAAGAAGAAGAAGGAAGATGAAGAGAAACGCAAGAAAGACGCCAGGACAGAACGAAAAAAGAAAAAAGAGGAGGAGAAAGAAAGACAGGAACAGGAGGCACAGGCGGCGGCAGAAAAGGCACTGAAAGAAGAACTCGACAAAGTCGATCGTCAGAAAAAGGCAGAACAAGCCGCCGCGGCAGAGAGAAAGAGGAAAGAGGAAAAGGAAGCAGAGGCAGAGGCAGAACGCCGGAAGAAAGAAGAACATGACAAGGCGGAAGCAGAGCGCCGGCAAAAGGAGAAAGAAAAGGGTCAAACGCAGGATGAAGAAGACGAGCTAATAGATGACATTGACCTATCTCCCCTGGATATCCCTGCAGGTGGCGCGGGAAGTACCCTCAATGTTGATGACTTTCCCGGGGAGCAAGAAGAAGAAGTCTTCGACTTGACCCGATTGACATTTGACCAATTCTCTCTCAAGATATGGCAAGAGAAAAGGAAATCCTTAGCGCAAGGCCATCCCGCCATCTCTACGGTCGCCACCGGAAAGGACATAGTCCCAGACACAAGGACAAATCCAGTTATGATAGCATCAGCAGGCACCGCTTTTGCCGCAGCCACAGAGGAAAATGTCACGAGGATGAGCAGAGAAATTATTTCTTTACAGAACCGGCTAAGAGCGGCAGAGCAGGAGAAATCAAGGCTAGAAAATGAGATGCTCCAGCTCCAGGGTAGGCCCGCCCAAGTGAATGAGGTCCCACTGGCGGTCAGGAAGGAATGTGATGTGTTGGAGATGACAATGAGGCAAGTATACCAGGAAATGCTCACCCTGAAACAAACAGTGGCCCCATTGGCAGAGGCACGAGAAGAAACTAGGCAGAAACACGAACAGCTCAGGGAAGCCTCGGCAGCCTTGGACAAAATGATGAATTGGACAGCACAGTATCAGCAAGCTCCCGAACATGTGCCTCGGAAGGATTGGAGTCATACGCAAGAAGCCAAAGTACAAATTCGGATGAGTATGCAATCTAAAGACAAGCTGTCCAAAGATCTGGACAAAGTGGTGTCTGCGTATAATCACCTAATCAGTGGTATCGACTCTATGAACGCTCTTCATCACATTCCATCATTAGGGGCACTAAATGAAACTAAAGACTGGGGGCAGGTAGAGCAGGAAATTCAGTCTTTTCTGCAGCCCGTAAGACAAGCTGATGCCGCACCAGAATTCGAGGCATCACAAGAGAATCTGAACCGGTTGCTTGTCACTCCAGTGCAAATCTACACCAAGCTTGCTTCTCTCTCAATGCTGATCTCTCAGAAGAAGGAGACTCTAGTGCCGAATGCTCTAGAATGTATGCATCGGATAAAAGAGGAAAGCCCTCTTGTCGCTCCTATAACGGCAGATTACCAGACTTGGAGAGATTTCCTCAAAGGCAAGAAAGTCGACGTTCCAGAAACCTCAATTGCGCGACCACCTCCATAGTTCAAACGCTGGGTCGCAAGTCGCACCTGCGACCAAGGCGCAGGTCGCACTTGCGACCAGGTCGCAGGTCGCATTTGCGACCAGGTCGCAGGTCGCAATTTTGGCAAACAGGAAGCTGAACCGTCGGGAAGTTGAACCGTCGGAAGGCCATAAGTGCGTCTGTTGAATCTATAAATACCCCTGTGGGGAACATTGTAATGGCTGCTCTTTTTTGGACTGAAAGGCATTATTGCATTGTAACTGAAGAAGCATACCCTTGATATATGAAATACAATACATGTTAAAACCCCTTTGATTGGATGATGTGTTTAGCTGTGACAACATTGTGTGTATTCTGCGTGCAGTTTCAGAATATCTTCTGATTAATGAATCTGTGTTATTAATAGTATCATTCATGCACCATAGCTATCTGAGATTGTGTTGATGATGCTCAAGTTTATTATTTACTTTATGATGAATGTTAATGAACTGTTTTATTAGCATTTCGTTATATCTTTCGGAAAGTTAAGGGATATTCTTGCCGTGAAGAACTGTTTCTTTGGCGGTCAGATTATCCTGCATGCATACCCCATAGATGTGTTACAATTTGACACTCTTTGAGGCATGATTCTCGTTCTTGTTACCTTGCTACGATGTGCTGTTATATGTCACATTTTATGGCATCACTATGTATTCAGATCGTGAATGAGTGTATTGGAAACCCTAATCAAAGCGTTCTTGAAGAAGTACAGATAGCTACTACTTATTTTATAATGACTGCTGCAACTGACGGATCCCTATTCCAAACGGGTTCAAAGTCTAATTGGGATCTCTACCCGTGAGAGATCTCATCGCTGGCTTCGGATATATTTTCCGCCAACAATCATCCTTGCTGTTGTTCCTTTATTATACACATGTTGTATGTTGCACTAGGAACAATAACGGGGGCAAGTCCAAGGGGGAAACACTTCCCCCAAAGAATATTTTGGATTTTTTTGTGTTTATTTTTGGCAATTTTTCACACAATTTTTTGCTAAAAGTAATTTTGTGGTACATGGTGGTTTTGTAGTTTCAATTAAGGAACTACAATTGTATTCTAATCTAGGGTAAATGGATTAGTGGTTCATGGTGTTGAGAAATCTATAGGCAACAACATAGGATGATTTCTCTTGCTTGATAATTTTTTGTGATGTATTTTCACTTAATTAGCTTCTTCTTCTTTATTTGATTATTAATGTTTTTTCTTCATCAAACAACTACCAAATCACAAAGAACAATAAGAAAAAGGACACAAGATATGAATAATAATACCAAGGACACAATATATAGGCGATCAACCAGGGAAAAAACCTCTCCAACTCTGAGAGGAAAACCCACAAGAATTATTCTTCTTATAAAATCTTCAATTGATGAGTTCCAAGACCTAGACCCTTGACCCAAAATCCCTCCAATATCAAGTCAGACCTTGCTCTCTTCTTGTCAAGTCAAACAACGTCAACCTTGACTAGAAAATTCTACAAATTCTCCTTCTTATTGACCTTGGCCCTCCAATACTAAACAAAAAATCTTATGCAATTTTACTTTCACACATGTGAGGTAATAAGGGTATTTTTGGCCCTTCTTTTCCTTCACTTGGCAAGGCCCCTTCTCTTCTAGACTTTGTACATCAATATATTGAAACCAAAATTTAGCTTCTTTGGTATGACTGTAGTTTTATCTATTTTAGGCAGTGGAAGCCCTAGCTTCAACTTGCACATGTGATATTTTTAGCCCAAAAAATTCCTAGAAATATGACTCTTCCTCTTCACTTGATCTTATTCTTCCCCCGCTAATTTCAATGCTCTTGGTCAAGCTTCTTGTTTGATATCCTTGCTTCCAAAGGAGATAAACTAGTCTTCTTTATATACTCTTCTAGTCCCATAGAAATAGGTCTATTTGTCTCAGCTTCTAGGCCGACTTGACATGTTTGGAAGGCCGAATTGTTGCATGTTTTTTGCATTGATCTTGGAGGTTTTCCTTGACTCGATATTGACTCAAATAATTTTATTTTACATTATGTAACTAGCCCAAATGGGTCCTTCATACATGAAAATGAATTAATGACGTGTAGACTTATGGACAAACCCTATGAGCTCACAATGGGAGCTAGACCTAAAAACAAATTTCCTTGAGCATGAAACCCATGCCTCAAGAACAACAACAATAAATTTAATTTTCTCATTGCATAAAATATAAAATCATTAATACATATTCCATTATGAAGACCAAACCTAGTTACATATTTCAACACTCCGTCTTAACTAGGGAGGTATTCATAATCCATACAAGGTACTTGGACATTATCAATCTGAAGAATTATCATAAGAAGAGTCAGATTGGAAACCCATCTTTATAGCATCATATCAACCAACATTGTTACATAGCAAGGCCTTGAATAAAAACTCTATCTCTCCACAATATCATAGCACAATGTTGGCGAGATCAATGACTTATAGACACCATCATCATGTCTCTCAAGGTACATACCCCACCCGGGTGTTCACAGGGTATGTCCTTCCAAGACTATTCTTATCTTAGGTTCTCAGTCCTAGAAAAATATTGGTCCTCCATGACTACTCTTATCTTGAATGCCCTACCACATCCTTAAAGAGTTTCAGATGTTACATTATTAGCCAATCCTCCATTCTTTCTTCCCAAGTGAAGACAAGAATGATGTGCCCATATTTCCCTCTTAACTACGGAGGATATACCCATTCCTATGAAGGAATGTACCCATTCCTATAAAATGAATGTAACCAAGCTCCCTCTCACATAGGGACTTGTCTAGGCTCCCTGTTATTTAGGGTCTTACTTCCAAGTTCCCTCTTAACCAAAAACTTGTTTCCATGCTCCCTCTTAACTGGGGACCTATTTCCAACATCAACTATCTCTTCTTTGGTGGAGATAATGGGAACTTCAGATGCTTGTAGTGCTCCTCGGTTTGATGTCATGAATTTTATTTTAATATTATGGAGCCTTAATATTTTGGGACTTCTTTATAGGGAAATGGAAATCCATCATTTTCCTTCGCGAATCATGTCGTTTATGTCATCCTTCCTTTCATTGTAAAGTGATTTTCTAGTCCACATCTGGCTTTTCTTTAGGATGTTTCATCCCATCGCATGAGTAGTAGTTGTAAGTGAAATTTACAACTAATTTTCTGTTGGGTATGTGTTATATTCTTTCCACGACTAGCCTCACCCGCTGTACGTTGCGCCGGGCGCAGTGCCTCGGAATTTTTTTTTTTGGTGTGCGGACCCACTCAGAGGCGGACCCACCCATGTTTTGTGCATGAGTTTGCACATGGTTTTGGGGTACGATGGTTTTCGGCCCCTGGTATTTTGTAGATTTGGTCAAGGGAACTACGGTTATGTTCTAATCTAGGGTTAATGGATTGGGGTTTATGTATGCTTCGGCATGTATATATATGTGTTGTAACACTAAAAGGAACATAATGAAAAATCAAGCTGGTCGTCCCAATTTGGGATCCAGGGGAAAATATCTGTGTTTATTAGTTTTATGTTTTATTCTCTCGCTCTTGTTTATTTTCTGTTATAAGATTCATGTGTAGATAATTTCTGTTCAGGGTTAAAACCTACATTTGGTTTCAGAGCTGTTTCGGCTTCAAGGGGACGCCTTTTCTACTGAGGGTTTTTTTCTCGGGCCTGAGGTAGACCCTGTTCAGTGGGAGATATGTGGGATTGATTCTTGCGGTGAAAGAAGATGGCGAGCGGCGGAAAGATAGAGATCAAGAAATTTAATGTTCAGAGTTTTGAGTTGTGGAAGCTCAAGATGGAGGATCTGCTGGTGGATAAAGATCATTGGATTGCGGTAGATCCAGGTACTAAACCAATGGCAATGTCAGATGAAGACTGGAAGAAACTGGATCGGAAGGCTAAGAGCACAATACGGTTGTGTGTGTCATATTCAGTATTGTTGAATGTATCTGGGGAAGCTACGTCGAAGAATTTGTGGGAAAAACTTGGGACTTTGTACCAATCTAAGTCTCTCCTGAATAAGTTGTTCCTACAGAAAAATATATATAACCTGAGGATGAAGGATGGAGACTCGGTGACAGAGCATCTGAACGCCTTCAACACTGTGGTAAGTCAGCTGTCATATGTTGATATTAAAATCTCAGATGAAGATAAGTGCATCAGTTTGTTGTGTTCTCTACTAGACTCGTGGGACAATCTGGTTATTGCAATAGGTAGCAATAAAACTACCTTGAATTTTGATGACATTGTCTCAGCCTTGCTGTCAGAGGAAATGAGATGGAGAAATATGGAGGGTCAAAATGGAGATGCCTTATCTGTACGAAGAAGGTCCCAAAACAGAAACAAGAATAAGGTTTCGAGTGGGAGATCTAAATCTAGAGGGAGATCTAAATCTCCTGGAAAGTTTGTAAAGGTGTGCTAGAAATGCGAAAAGGAAGGGCACTACAAAAAGGAGTGCAGATCCAAAGCTTCTGAGAAAGGAAAGGGATCTGATGATGCTCCTTCTGCAGAGGCAAAAACCACCTCAGATGAAGGTGGGTTGTGTATTTGGCTTATTCTTCAAATACACATGTAGATCATGAGTCATGGTTGATTGACTCAGGTGCATCCTTTCACTTCACTCCCCATAGGGAGTGGTTCTGCGAGTATGAGAAATATGATGGTGGTGATGTCTTCTGAGATGAGAAGGCCAGGATCACGACGTAGGCTGTTTGGTTGTGGAAGGATTAGAACACTTCCTGGTGTTCTGCATATTCCTGCATTGGCCAGAAATCTGATTTCTGTAAGCAAGATGGATGATGCAGGTGTAAAAACAGTGTTCGAGAAAGATGCCTGCAAGATGGTTCGGGGAGCACTGGTATTAATGCGGGGAGTTCAGACTGGAAATCTGTACAAGCTAAAAGGTACACTGTTATTGATGGGTGGAATAGTTCTGTGGTTCCTGAAAGTAGAGTGGAAAGCCTAGCTGTCTTCGGAGAAAAGACCATGCTATGGCATCAAAGGCTTAGAAATATTGGAGAGAAGGGCCTTCAGATACTCCATAGAAATGGTATGGTAGAAGGTATGTCTAATTTCTCTCTGGATTTCGATTTCTGTGAACATTGTGTATATGGGAAGCAGAATCGGGTGAGTTTTCCTTCTCGTGCTAAGAGGGCAAACAAGATATTAGAACTTGTGCACAGTGATGTGTTTGGGCCTGTGTCAGTTCCATCACTGGGAAAGTCTGTGTACTATGTTTCATTCATAGATGACTTCTCAAGGAATACATGGATATATTTCTTGAGGAAGAAATCTGAAGTCTTTCACAAATTTAAAGAATTTAAGGCTCTGGTGGAAAACCAGACAGAGAAGAAGATAAAGGCGTTGAGGACAGATAATGGTGGGGAGTTCTGCAAGAAGGAATTTGAAGAGTTCTGTAAGAAGTGTGGTATAACACGACAGAAGACTACTCCATACACACCTCAGCAAAATGGAGTTGCAGAAAGAATGAATAGAAAACTGATGGAAAAGGCAAGAAGCATGCTCAGTGGTACCGGGTTAGGACAAGAATTCTGGGCAGAGGCAGTGGAGACTGCATGTTACTTAGTTAACATATCTCCTTCATCAGCGTTGGAGGATAAGACTCCACATGAGGTATGGACTGGTAAGAAACCCTCTCTTTCACATCTAAGGGTATTTGGATGTGATGCATATGTACATGTTCCAAAGGAGAAAAGGACCCAGTTGGATAATAAATCTGAAAGGTGCATCTTTATTGGGTATAAGGATGGTTTAAAGGGTTACAAGCTTTGGAACCCAGAAACAAGGAAGGTTGTGTACAACCGATATGTGGTGTTTAGAGAAGTGAAAGATGTTGTTAAACATGAGGTCCTACCAAAGGAACCCGAGAAGATAGAGTTTGAGCTAAAGGAGGATGAATCAGACTCTACAACAGAAGAAGACTCAGAAGATGAAGAGCCACAAACTCCAGCTTTGAGAAGATCAGTTCGGGAAAGAAGGCAACCAGAAAGGTATAGTCCATATGCTTTCTGTTCAGGTTTTTCCTTAACTATAACTGATGATGAACCCAGAACTGTCAGGGAGGCAGTAGATTCAGAGGATGGAAAACTCTGGAAGGAGGCCATGGTTAATGAAATGGCATCCTTGCACAAAAACGATGCATGGGATCTGGTGGAGTTGCCGGCTGGAAGGAAGCCCATTGGGAGCAAATGGGTGTTTAAGAAGAAGATGAATGTAGAAGGCAAGGTGGAGAAATACAAAGCTCGTTTGGTAGCGAAAGGTTATTCCCAGGTGCCGGGAATTGATTTTGGTGATATTTTTTCTCCTGTTGCCAAGGTTACTTCTATTAGATTACTTTTATCTGTTGCTGCTGCATTTGATTTTGAGATAGAACAGATGGATGTGAAGACAACATTTATTCATGGGGATCTAGAAGAGGAGATCTACATGAAGCAACCTGAAGGTTTTATGGTGAAGGGTAAGAAAGAACTGGTATGCACGTTGAAGAAGTATTTGTATGGGTTAAAACAATTACCAAGGACGTGGTATCAGAAATTTGATACCTATATACGGGGACTTGGCTTCACCAGAAGAAAGGAGGATCACTGTGTTTATTTTAAATTAATTGGTGACCGTGTTATTTATTTGGTCTTGTATGTGGATGATATGTTGTTGATTGGAAATGACAAAGAAATTATCCATGATTTGAAGACCCAACTGTTCTCCAAATTCGACATGAAGGATCTGGGTGCTGCAAACTATATTTTGGGCATGGAAATTAAGAGAGATCGGGAAAAGAGGAAGCTCTGGTTAAACCAGAAGAAGTATGTCGAGACTATATTGCAGAGGTTCAATATGCAGGATAGTAAACCGGTGAATGTTCCTATTCCTGTAGGTGTAAAGCTGTCTGCTGAACAGTGTCCCAAGACACAAGAAGAAGAGGAGGATATGTCCCGTGTTCCATATGCAAGTGCAGTGGGTAGTTTGATGTATGCAATGGTCTGTACTAGACTAGACATTGCACATGCAGTGGGAGTATTGAGCAGGTTTATGTCAAACCCAGGGAAGGAGCATTGGACAACAGTGAAGTGGGTTTTCAGATATTTACGTGGCACTAGTGATTATGGCTTGTGCTACCAGGGAAGACCAAGATTGGAAATAATGTTGGACATTCATGGTTTTGTTGATGCAGACTGGGCTGGAGATCTGGACCAAAGAAGATCTACAAGTGGGTATGTGTTTAGCCTATTTGGAGGCGCAATCAGTTGGATGAGTAAAAGACAGTCTGTAGTGGCTCTTTCAACTACAGAGGCAGAATACATAGCATCCACTCATGCAAGCAAGGAAGCAATTTGGTTGCAGAGATTGTGTTCAAGTATGGGGTTGGTACAGCAAGCTATAAGGATAGACTGTGATAGCCAAAGTGCAATTTTCTTGGCTAAGAACCCTGCTTATCTTTCAAAGACAAAGCACATTGATGTTCAATATCACTTTGTGAGAGATATGGTTGAGGCTAAAAGGGTGTTGCTGGTAAAGGTGGACACCTTGAAGAATGTTGCAGATGCATTGACGAAGTCTGTGAGCACTCAGAAGTTCTCTTGGTGTAGAGAAACAATGGGTGTTGAAGAATTGGCCCAATGACTAAGCTCTCCTGTGGCCCCCTGTGGAAAGAAAACAAAAAGTGGGAGAATGTTGGGTATGTGTTATATTCTTTCCACGACTAGCTCCCATCGGATTGCTGCGCCTGTGCGCAACGCCCTGAAATATTTTTTTTAGTGTGGGGAAACCTAATTACACAGGACGACCCATGTTTTGTGCACAGTTTGCACATGGTTTTGGGGCAACATGGTTTTCACCCTGGTATTTTGTAGATCTAGTCAAGGGAACTACGGTTATGTTCTAATCCAGGGTTAATGGATTGGGGTTTATGTATGCTTCGGCATGTATATATATGTGTTGTAACACTAAAAGGAACATAATGAAAAATCAAGCTGGTCGTCCCGATTTGGGATCCAGGGTAAAATCTATGTGTTTATTAGTTTTATGTTTTATGCTCTCACTATTGTTTATTTTCTGTTATAAGATTCGTGTGTAGATAATTTCTGTTCAGGGTTGAAACTTACATTTTCGGTAGCCCCGTATTTAGACAATAATGATGTGCCTATCTCTCCCTCTTAACTAGGGAGGATATACCCATTCCTATGAATGAATGTATCCATTCCTATAAAAGGAATGTACCCAAGCTCACTCTCACACAAGGACTTGTCCAAGCTCCCTCTTAGTTGGGGACTTACTTCCAAGTTCCTTCTTTACAAATTTTTTTATTCCAAGCTCCCTCTTTACTAGGGACCTATTTCCAGCAACATTTATCTCTTCTTTGGTGGAGATCATGGGAACTTCAGCTGCTTTTAGTGCTCCTCTATTTTATGTCATGAATTTTATTTTAATATTATGCAACCTTCATCTTTTGGGACTTCTTTGTAGGGAAAAGGACATCCATCACTTTCCTTCACGAATCATTTCTGTCATGTCATCCTTCCTTTCATTGTGAAGTGATTTTCTAGTCCATATCTTGCTTTTCTTTAGGATATTTCATCCCACCACATGAGTACTAGTTGTAGGTGAAATATACAACTCTCTTTCGTAGTCCTATATTTATCCCATCCAGATATAATTCAAAATAAAAAATGAGCATCAAATCAAAAGTTATCTTCTGTGATGGCCCTTCATCATGACATCTACTTTTTTGCAAAATCAACATCCTACATACATATTGACGCATATCCAAGATATTCAATTTTCAAGGGTCTTATTTCTTTCTAGAATTTCCCAAGGTCTTCATATCTTTCCCATGGATATATCATGGCCAATTCTACTACTCATGAGATACTGATTTCCTTTTTCATGTGACCATAGTTGCATCTTTCATTATCTCTTCCTTCTTTCTACACATATTTCTCCCCAAGAACTTACATCCATAGTTACTTCATCATTTTCAACCACCTTATATTCCATATGAGGACATATTATGTTGATTTCATCTAGGAAATATGTGAACCATGCCTTCATGAATCCTTCCAATGAAAGATATCCCTTTCCTTTGATCATACTTAAGAGGTATAGTATTTATCCATGCTATCTGCAACTATATGATGACATGAATTATTTCATTAAACATATGCATACATACCTCTTTTCCTCTTTTTTTCATCTAGGATTCCCTAATCAATTTCCTTTCCTTGATTGAGAGTACTTCAACCATCTCAACATACACCATTCCTATGTCATCATACCATCATTTTTCTAAATTACGAATCCCATCCAAGGTGGAATTCTCATCGAGACGCTTCTTCCAAGATGTGAATCTTATAATGAAGATTCAACGAAGGATCCTAATTGTCCTCATTTTGAAAATGCACTAGATGAATTTCATCTACCCATAAGTACTATTTATTCTTCTAATGAGGTTACCAAGAGCTACTTACTTCTAATGATGATTTCCATAGAATTCTACTTCAGCTATCTTTCAAGCTTCTTATGATGATCTCATGAGATATTACTTCAATCGTATGATGCCATCTCTTAACGATGCATAATATCATGCTTCTACTGATTCTTTCCATGAAAAATATATTTTTAACGATGCATCATATCATGCTTCTAATGATTCTTTCCGTGAAAAATATACTTTAAAAAAATTGAAAATTACTTGGTGGAGAAGATTATACCAATCTTTTCATTGATATGGGATTCCTCCCTTCCTCTTTTTTTGAACTGCCATTCTTGAGTTTGAGACAATCTCTCTTGTAGTTCCCATATTATTGAAAACCATAGAATTGAACCTTCGCCATATTCTTCTTTATTTTATGAAGACCAAACTTCCCAAAATTTCCTTTTATCTTAGCCATGACAACAAATGCTTGTGTTTGCTCGTTTGATCCTACATCACGTTTTGAATTTAGCATGGATTATTCAATTTTTCACAATGACCACATTTAATTCAATGAGGTAGCCTCCTTCTTTCCATAGATGTGAAGAAAATTTAACCACAACAAAATAAAATATTTACAGAGAGAATTAATAAATCAACCAACAATAATCACATATTAAAAAATGCACACAATTTACCTAGGAAAACCCCAACTTCGGGGAAAAACCCATCCCAATGAAATTTCATTAGCCTTGGCCAAAACCCTGGCCAACCATGCCAAGTAAGCCTTCCCTGCTCACATCCCTGGCCCCACATTACAATGAAGTCTTCCCAACCTTTAATAGGCTCCATTACATGTAATACCAGGGGCATAAAACCATTGGTATGCTATACCACGTGCCCAAAACCTACAATGTTATACTTGGTCAAATTTTACTCTATTCCCGAGTCAAGTTTACCTAAAATCCCCCCCTTAAACTTGACTTGAGGTTTCTTGACTAAATCCATCCAACTTGCCAAGTGAGTCAACCCTGCTCACTTTGGCCCTTACCCCACTCAAATTTTATACCAGAGCATATGTTAACCCGACATCCACTTATCACATAGGTATAACCTATAATTTACCGATGATTACTCAGGGGTAAACATGCTTTATGAGGTCTTACAGTGGTATTCCCATTAATAAAAAAAATGATTATTCCAGAAATATGATTTTTGTAAGCAAGATGGATGATGTAAGTGTAAAAATAATGTTCGAGAAAGATGCCTGCAAGATGGTTTTGGGAGCACTGGTATTGATGCAGGGAGTTTGGATTGGAAATCTGTACAAGCTTCTTGGTAGCATTGTTATTGATGGGTGCAACAGTCCTGTGGTGTTGAGATTGCAACAAGATGATGAGCTTAGTGAAAAGAGTCACCTTCACTAAGTGGGCCCGCAGGCTATTTTTGGTGCAAGTCTATTGTTAGACTATGTCTATTTTTAGACATGTTGATCATATTCTATGAGTTGCAGGATGCTATTTGTGGATGGTTGATCAAGTTGGAAAAATAGATGGACTTCAATTTTTAGACATATTGGGTGGAATCTATTTTTAGATTTCCAGTCTAAAAATAGATATGTCGAATATTATTAGCTCTTAATAATATTTGGACTCTAAACATTAACTTATTCTCTTGGAGACTCTCTGGGAATATACGATGTGGCACAGATTTATTGCATGGGAATTACGCTATTCCTGAGGGTTAAGTGGAGCTATTGCATGGAGACTTCAGTTAGAACTCATGTGACAGAGTTTGGTGGAGTTGTAGAAGTAGTTGGTGGAGTTGTGTTAGTTGAGCTAGTTGTATCTAGTCTAACTGATTGATACACTAGTGAGAGTGGTGTGAATTAATTCACTAATTATTAAATCATTAATCAACTGAAGAATACATCAGTTAACTACAGTGCATGGACAGTTTCAGTGGAGACCAATGGAGAGATAGGTGAAAGGGAAAGTTGACTATGAGTTGTGACTATAGTGTTGCATGAGTTTGCACCACACATTGATGGAGATGCCAATGAGGATTTCACAATGAAATCCAGGTGGATTCTAGTTCATTCAGAGCCATTCTTCAGCAGGGATTGCGCAATAGAGGCAGGCTAGCAGGTGGCAGAGATCGGTGCATGGATTTGTTAGATCAGGACCTGATTAGTGTGTATCGATGGTATTGTACTGAGAGCTTGTGAGAAGATTTGTATGAGGATTTTTACATGATATCTATGACATATATTATATACAGATAGTTGGGATTTTATCTTCAGGCTTTCCCGTTAAAAAACTGTGTTCATATGTGTGAATTTTTATGGTTTCAATGTGTGCATGCAATTGATTTAATTTCCGCATATGATGATCAATAGTAGAAGAGATTCTGTATTGTGCATGAAGATAAAATAGTGTGTGATCAGGAGAATATTGGATGTATAACACATTAGTTATATAGTTTCTACATGGTATCGGAGCTATATTGATCATTGGAGCAATTGAAAATCATTGAAGTGGTTGAGTTTTGTGCTGGTGGAATTCAAATTTGCAGCAGTGTTTTCTTGGTGTCAAAGTTGAGATGTCTTTCAACGGATTGCGATTGTAGTATGCCCTTGAGGGAAGCTCGAATTATAATGCATGGAAGGACAAGATGGAGGCCGTGCTGGAGGATAATGGGTTGAAGGAGTTCATAGATGTAGAAATTCCAAAACCTGCTTCTAGCCATGCTGCCACACTTGACACATGGAAAAAGAAGACAGCAAAATGTCAAAGGATTTTTTTGGAAGGTGTCAAGGATCACATAGTGTCCAGCCTTCATGGTAAAGCTTCTCCATTCTTGATGTGGAAAGCTTTGACAGACTTGTTCCAAAGCAAGAGCAAGCAGAGGAAGTTGATGCTCAAAGACAAGCTCATGAAAATAAAAATGGAGAAGGGCGAAAGAATACCCAAGTACCTCATGAAGTTTGTCCAGTGCAGGGATGAGCTGGGAAGTGTGGGGTTACTGTATATGAAGTGGAATTGGTGAGCTTGGATCTCCTTGGGATTTCGAAGAGTTGGAATTCCTATGAGGACTCTGTCAATGGTCGGGAGAAACTGCCAGGATGGGAGCGACTTTGGTCGGATCTTGTGCAGGAGGAGATAAGGCGGAGTACCAGGGATGGATCTTCATCGAAGAATGAAGATGAAGAAAATTTCACTTTGGCTGCCAAAGCAAGGAAGGGGAAGGGAAATAAAAATCCTTCTCAATCGGTGCGAAAGGCAAGAAGCAGGACATGTCCAAGGTGAAGTGCTTTCACTGTCACCAACACGGACATTACGCCACTAATTGTCCACAGAAGAAGAAAAATAAGCAGGCTGCTGGATCTGTAGCTGGAGAGGCCTTAGCCTCACAGTTTGAGCTGGATTTTTCACTGATCGCATGCTTGGTCTCAAGTGTGATGGGATCAGTGTGGTTTCTTGATAGTGGTGTGTCTTTCGATATGACTGGAGACAAATATTTGTTTGCTGATCTGGATGAGAAGGATCTTGGAGTGCACATTGAGATGGGCGATGATGGTAGATATAGTGTGACTGGTATCGGGACCATTTCCTTTGAGAGGGAGTCTGGAAAACCTTTCATCTTGAAGGATGTCATGCATGTTCCAGGATTGAAGAAGAATATGATCTCTGTGGAAATGTTGGAAGACAAGGGATATGATGTTGTCTTTAGCGAGGGAACTACTTTCCTGCGCAGTAAGGGAACTTGTGAAACCCAGAGGATAGGGGTTTGAGTTAAGAACCTTTATAAATTGTAGGTAGATGGCTGTGCAGCAATGGCAGACAAAGCAGAAGGAGTGGTGAGCCGAGATGAGGGCGAATTGTGGCACAGGAGGTTGGGCCATCTTCACCATGGCGCTTTGAAATTTTTTTAGCAAATTTCTACCGGGCTTCCCAAAGGTACACTTGCGCAGTCAGATCAGTGCAAGGGATGTAATTTGGGAAAATTTGTGAAAGCCACCTTTCATGAGAAGGATAGTCACGCCACGACGATCCCTGAGAGAATTCACATAGACATGTATGGACCTTTCTCAGTAGCTTCGACAACAAAGCACAGATATTATGTGATATTTGTTGATGAATTTTCTTGTAAGTCCTGGATCTTCTTCATGCAAAAGAAGAGTGAGAAATTCTCAAAGTTCTGTGAGTTTAAGGCACTGGTGGATAAAGAGTCGGGGAAGAAGGTGAAGGCTCTTAAGAGCGATAATGGTGGTGGATTCATCTCTGGCGAATTCACAGACTTTTGCAGTGCAAAAGGAATTCGAAGAGTGCTCATAGCGCCTCATAACCCACAGCAGAGTGGCGTCGTGGAGCGAAAGAACATAACGATCGTGGGTGCTGCACCGGCGATGTTGCATGATTAGGGCCTTCCCATACACTTGTGGGGTGAAGCTTGCAACACTGCGATTTATGTGAAAAACCGTTGTCCTCATAGAGTACTTGGCATGAGTACACCCGAAGAGGCATTTTCTGGTAAGAAGCTTGATATTTATCATTTGAAGATTTTTGGCTCACCTGTTTACATTCATGTGACGAAGGATTCCAGGAATAAGCTGGAGCCAACCTTAGAGGTTGGGATATTTGTGGGGTACATAGAAACACCCCACAACTATCGTGTGTATTTTCCAGATAGTCTGAAGACTGTTGTGCGATGGGATATCAAATTTCATGAGGAGAAAGCCATGAAGTGTTCGCTTGAGAGGGAGCCACACTTGCATGCAGATAAGGAGCTATTAGTTCCTAAGGATGAGCCTCAGGATGTAGATCGACCACAAGAGGAGGTTCATGGAGTGGAAGAAACCACTCATGCAGCGCCAAACATCAGAGGGCAGAAGCGCACTACAGAAGCTGAGCGACTGAACCTTGATGCAGAGAAGATTTTAGGAGCACCTACATCACAGCGCAGACAGAGACAGTCACCTGAACGATATACTAGATACATGGCTTTGATGAGAAAGTGTATCATGACAGAACCATCCTCTTTCGAGGAAGCTATGGAGGACCCTGCATGGGTAGATGCCATGGTGGAAGAGTATGATTCAATTGTCAGAAACAGTGCATGGGAGATCGTCCCAAGGCCGGAAGGGAAATTAGTGGTAGGATCGATATGGATCTACAAGGTGAAGCAAGCTGCTGACGGGAGCGTCGAGAAGTAAAAGGCAAGATTTGTTGCCCGGGGCTTCTCACAGATTGAGGGGATCGACTATGAAGAAACCTTTGCACCTATCACAAGGTATTCTTCCATATAAAGCATCCTTGCTCTCTCAGTGCAGATGGGTTGGCACATTCATCAGATGGATGTGAAGACTGCATTCCTCAATGGAGTCATTGAGGATGAGGTGTACATAGAGCAGCCCGAAGGTTTCGAGATCTTTAGCAACGAGTCGCATGTGTGCTGGCTCAAAAGAGCACTGTATGGGTTGAAACAAGCACCTCGTGCTTGGTACACATGGATAGACAGTTATTTCACCGGTCTTGGATTCACCAAGAGTGAGGCGGATCCGAACCTATAACAGATTGTGGTGGAGGGTAAGTTGCTAATCATTGTACTTTATATAGATGATTTTATTTTCACGGGTGATGAACAATTGATACTCTCATGCAAGGCTGATCTTGCAAAAGAGTTTGAGATGAAGGACTTGGGCCTCCTTCATTATTTCTTGGGATTGGAAATTTGGCAGCGTAGTGATGGAATATTTGTGTCTCAAGGCAAGTATGCCTAGGAGATACTGGAGAAGTTCAACATGCAAGTTTGTAAGCCTATCGACACTCCTCTTCTTGGTGGTTGGAGGAAAGAAGATGCTACATCGACAAAGGTAGTGGATGCCATTGTTTATCGACAGTTGGTTGGTTCGCTCATGTATCTAGTCAATACACGACTGGACATATGCTATGCTATTAACCAACTTTCACAAGCTATGGTTAAGCCTACCAAGCTCTTTTGGAAGGCGGGGAAGCATGTATTGAGATATCTCAGAGGCACATCGGGATATGGATTGTGGTACAGACAGTCGGATGAGGTGAAGCTACCTGGCTTCACAGATGAAAATTGGGCAGGGATCCCAACGGAAAGAAAGAGCACATCTGGAGGGATATTCAGTATCGGGTCTACAACAGTTTCTTGGTACAACAGGAAACAGAGATCTGTGGCACTCAGTTCAGTGGAGGCCGAGTACATGGCAACAAGTTTGGTTGCATGTGAGGCTATATGGATGAAGAAGATCCTGGTCAGGTTGTTTGGTTCACACTTAGATCCCACTGTGATATATTGTGATAATCAGAGTTGTGTCAAACTCTCGGTTAATCCAGTATTTCATGATATATCTAAACACATTGACATCCGGTATCATCATATCAGAGATTGTGTGCAGCGGAAGATCATGTTACTTTCTTACATTCCTACGGAGGATCAGGATGCTGATATCTTGACGAAGGCGCTCACCAGAAGCAAATTCAAATACCATAGAGGCAGGATTGGGGTGGTAGATAATCCATATCTTGTTGAGAGGGAGTGTTGAGATTGCAACAAGATGATGAGCTTAGTGAAAATAGTCACCTTCACTAAGTGGTTCTGTAGGCTATTTTTGGTGCAAGTCTATTTTTAGACATGTCGATCATATTCTATGAGTTTCAGGATGCTATTTGTGGATGGTTGGTCAAGTTGGAAAAATATATGGACTTCTATTTTTAGACATATTGGGCGGAATCTATTTTTAGATTTCCAGTCTAAAAATAGATATGTCGAATATTATTAGCTCTTAATAATATTTGGACTCTAAACATTAACTTGTTCTCTTGGAGCACTTCAGTTAAGTGCACAGATGTGGCGCAGAAGCTGACAGAAGGAATTACGCTATTCCTGAGGGTTAAGTGGAGCTATTTGATGGAGAATTTAGTTAGAACTCATGTGACAGATTTTTGTGGATTTGTAGAAGTAGTTGGTGGAGTTATGTTCAGTTTAACTCAGTTAGACACAATTGAGCTAGTTGTATCTAGTCTAACTGATTGATACAATAGTGAGAATGGTGTGAATTAATTAATAATTAATTCACTAATTATTAACTCATTAATCAACTGAAGAATACATCAGTTAACTACAGTGCATGGACAGTTTCAGTGGAGACCAGTGGAGAGATAGGTGAAAGGGCAAGTTGACTATGAGTTGTGACTATAGTGTTGCATGAGTTTGCACCACACATTGATGGAGATGCCAATGAGGATTGTGCAGTGCAAGCCAGGTGGATTCGAGTTCATTTAGAGCCATTATTCAACAGGGATTGTGCAGTAGAGGCAGACTATCAGGTGGCAGAGATCGGTGCATGGATTTGCTAGATCAGGACCTGATTAGTGTGTAGCGATGGTATTGTACTGAGAGCTTGTGAGAAGCTTTGTATGAGGATTGTTACATGATCTCTATGACATATATTATATACAGATAGTTGGGGTTTTTAGCTTCAGGCTTTCCCGTTAAAACACTGTGTTCATATGTGTGAATTTTTATGGTTTCAATGTGTGCATGCAATTGATTTAATTTCCGCATATGATGATGAATAGTAGAAGAGATTGTATATTGTGCATGAAGATAAAATAGTGTGTGATCAGGAGAATCTCAGATGTATAACACATTAGTTATATAATTTCTACATGTGGTTCATGTTGAGATTCAACAAGAAAATTTCAGCACCAACCTAGTTGCATTAAGCACCTAAAACTATGGTGGGGCCCACAATGATATTTTTAGGTGCATGTCTATTTTTAGTTATCCCTTAATTAAAAATGGACAATAAACTCAATCTATTCTCAATTATGGCTTGTAACAGTTAACTAAGTGTGATAAACTCAGTTAGCTCATGTAATTCAAGTTAGAGGTTGTTGGTGGGACATGCAGAGTGATTCTAGTTGTACAGAGTTTGAAGTGCAGTGGTGCATTAGTTAATGCATGTTGTAAATCAGTTTAAATTAGTTAAGTGAGTTAAGGTCAGTTGTGCAAGTTGTAACTGAAGATACACTAGTGAGAGATCAAGTGAATTAAATATTAATTAATTCAAATGCAGTGATCTCACTTGAAACTGATGTTTTACTATTATTAGCTGCATGCATGTCAGATCCAGTGGAGACCCAGTTGAGATCTAGGTGAAAGGGAAGTTGAATATCAGTTTTAGGAATATTGGGTTGCAACCATGCAACCAAACACCCATTGGATTTCCCATGATACTTGCACAATCAAGGAAGGGAAGAATTCCTATATTTTAGGTATTGCATTCATCAGGGATTGCGCAAGCAAGGTAGGCTATCTGGAGAGAGTAAATTGGCTAAGAATTGGTCAGTTTTTGTATAACAGCGTGAGACAATTAGCTGAGTACCGAAGGACTCTTGTGAGAAGAGTTTTTAATGTAATTTTTTCATGATCCATGCTGTGAATATACAATAGAAGATAGTGGGGTTTTGAGCTACAAGCTTTCCCCGGGAAATTATCTGTGTTGTGTGTGATTGATCTTTCTTCATGTTCATGTGATTAGAAATTGTGTTTTTAATTTTTCAAAATAATTGTAGAAGTGATTCAATATTTAACTTTAGTACATTGTTAGATCAGGTGAATCCAATATATACATGCTTGTTGTATAATTTATACATGGTACCAGAGCACAGGAAATTGCAGAAGTGAAGCAGGAGCTGAGTTTGTGACTGGATAGAATTCGAATTTGCAGAAAGGTTTTCTTGGTGCTATAGCTGATTCAAGATCGAAATGGCTTTCAATGGCCTAAAGGAATTAATTGACAATGATGTTCCCAAGCCCGCTGTGACAGATGCTGCAAATATTGATGCATGGAAAAATAAAGTGGCAAAGGCGAGGAGGATCTTGTTGGAGGGAGTACAATATCACATTTTCTCAAGCCTCCATGGGAAATCCATACCATATGCAATTTGGAAGGCTTTGACGGATCTATTCCAAATCATAAGCGACCATAGGAAATTTGTGCTCAAAGATAAACTCAAGAAGATCAAGATGGAGAAGGGCGACTCCATGCCAAAATATCTAACAAAGTTTGTCCAATGTCGGGATGAACTGGGGAGCGTTGGTATAATTGTTGCTGATGATGATTTGGTGAGCTTGGCTCTCCTAGGACTTCCCAAGAGTTGGCACAGTTATCAAGACTCTGTCAATGAAAGGGAAAAATTGCCAGATTGGGAATGATTTTGGTCGGATTTAGTGCAAGAGGAGTTCAGACGGAACACCAGAGATGGATCTTGTTCTAAGAATGAAGATGAAGAAGATTGTGATTTCACTTCCAAGGAGAGGAAGGGGAAGGGGAATACATTAAACTATAAATATGAGTCCAAGAATGGCAAGAAGCAGGACATGTACAAGGTGAAGTGTTTTCATTGTCACGAGCATGGGAATTTTGCTACTAATTTTCCACAAAAGAAGAAGAACAAGAAGGCTGTTGGATCTGCAGCTGGTGAGGCCCTTGCCTCAAAATTTTAGCTTGAATTCTCACTGATAACATGCATGGTGTCCATTGCATATGGATCTGTGTGGTATTTGGATAGTGGCACTTCCTTTCACATGATGAGAGACAAGGAACTTTTTAGTGACTTGGAGGAGAAATATCTCTAGATGCAAATTGAAATGGGTGATGACAGGCAGTATAGTGCTACCGGGATTGGTACCATTACATTTCAAAGGAATTCAGGTAAAACCTTTCAATTAAAAGATGTAATGCATGTACCAGGTTTGAAGAAAAAATTAGTCTCAGTTGCAATGTTGGAGGATAGAGGCTATGATGTTGTTTTTAGTGAAGGAAAATCTTTCCTACAACATAAGACAACAGGACAAGCCAAGAGGATATGGATTAGAGTTAAGAATATCTACAAGCTGGAGGTAGATGGATGCACAACAATGATGGGCAAGGCAGATCAAGTGGTGAGCCGAGATGAGGGAAAATTATGACAAAGGAGATTGGGCCATCTTTACCCTTGAGCCTTGAAATTCATGCAAAAAATTTCTATGGGTCTTCCCAAGGGTACACTTGTGCAATTAGACACATGGAAGGGATGTGCTATGGGAAAATATGTAAAGGCCACCTTTCATGAGAAGGAAAACCGAACCTCGGGGATCCTTGAGAGAGTTCACACAGATGTGTGTGGTCCTTTATTTGTTGCTTCGACAGAAGAACATAAGTATTATGTAATATTTGTTGATGAATTTTATCGTAAGTTTTGGATCTTCTTCATGCAGAAGAAAGATAAAAAATTCTCTAATTTCTGTGAGTTTAAGGCAATGGTGGAGAAAGAGTCAAGGAAGCAAGTGAAGGCTCTTAGGAGCGATAATGGTGGAGAATACAACTCTAACAAATTCAAGAACTTCTGTAGCAAAGAAGGAATTCAAAGAGAACTCATAATGCCTCATAACCCACAACAAAATGGGGTCACAGAGAGAAAGAATAGAACGATCGTGGGTGCAGCATGAGTGACGTTGCATGATAAAGGCCTGTCGATGCATCTATGGGTGGAAGCATGGAACACATCGATACATGTGCAAAACTATTTTCCTCATAGAGTACTAGGCATGAGTACACCTGAAGGGGATTTCACTGGTAAGAAACCTGATGTTTCACACTTTAATATTTTTGGCTCATCTGTTTATGTGCATGTGACCAAGGATGCCAGGATGAAGCTGGAACCAACATATGAGGTTGGGATTTTTATGGGATACATAGAAACACCCCATAATTATCGTGTGTATTTTCCAAACAACGAAATGACTGTTGTGCAACATGATATAAAATTTGACGAGGAGAAAGCCATGCGGTTGTCCCTTGAGAGGGAGCTGGACTTTCATGTAGAGGAGAAACTGTTGGTTCCCAAGGATGAATCTCAAGATGTGGATCACCCACATGTGGAGGTTCATGGAGTGGAGGAAAACACTCATGTAGAGACATCCATTAGAAATGGCATAAAGCGCACCATAGAAGCTGATAGATTGAGACTTGATGCTGCAGAGAATGTAGGAGCCCCTACTTCACTGCACAGACATAGACAATCTCCTGATCGATTTACTAGATACATGGCTCTCATGAGAAAATGTATTGTGACTAAACCATATTCCGTTCAAGAAGCAGTGAAGCAACCAAATTGGGTTGATGCAATGGTGGAGGAGTACGACTCCATTGTTAAAAACAATGCATGGGAAATTGTCCCAAGACCGGTCAACAAATCAGTGGTTGGATCGAGATGGATCTACAAGGTAAAGAAAGCTTCTGATGGGAGTGTGGATAAATACAAGGCCATATTTGTGGCCCGTGGATTCTCATAGATAGAGGGGATAAATTATAATGATAATTTTGCACTTGTTGCAAGGTACTCTTCCATAAGATCCATCCTTGCACTCTTAGCGTAGATGGGCTGGCACATTCATCAGATGGATGTGAAAACTACGTTTCTCAATGGGATCATTGAGGAAGAGATGTACATAGAGCAGTTGAAGGTTTCGAGATCTTCAACAGTGAGTTGCATGTGTGTCAACTCAAGAGAGCACTGTATGGGCTGAAGCAAGCACCTCGTGCTTGGTACACTAAGATATATATCTATTTCACTGGACTGGGCTTCAAAAAAAGTGAAGTAGATGCAAAACTGTACCAGATTGTGGTTGAGGGTAAGCTATTGATAATTTTTCTTTATGTTGATGATCTAATTTTTACTGGTGATGAGCACCTGATACACTCATGCAAGGAGGATATTGCAAGGGAGTTCAAAATAAAGGACATGGGACTCCTTCATTATTTCCTTGGATTGGAAATATGGTAGCGGGATGGTGAAATTTTTGTGTCTCAAGGCAAGTATGCAAAGGAGATACTGGGTAAGTTTAACATGGAGAGCTGCAAATCCATGGATACTCCTCTTCCAAGAAATTGGAGAAAAGATGATACTACTTCTGGAGAGGTAGTGGATTCTACTATCTACCGATAGTTAGTGGGTTCACTAATGTATTTGGTGAACACGAGACCATAAATTTGCTACGTAGTTAACCAATTGTGTCAAGCTATGGTTAAGCCTACCAAGCTATTTTGGAAGGCAGGGAAGCATGTCCTGAGATACCTGAGGGGCACATCAAAGTATGGTCTATGGTATAGACGGACAGAGGGAGTGAAGCTGCATGGCTTCACAGATGCAGATTGGGTTGGCAGTCCATTAGACAGAAAGAGCACATCAGGATGGATCTTTAGTATTAGGTCGACAAAATTTTCTTGGTATAGCAGGAAGCAACGATTCGTGGCACTCAGTTCAGCCGAAGCAAAGTACATGACAACAAGTCAAGCTGCATGTGAGGCTATCTGGATGAGAAAGATCTTGGTTGGTTTGTTTGGTTCTCAAATGGATTCGACAGTGATTCATTGTGATATTCAGAGTTGCATTAAAATATTTATTAATCCTGTATTTCATGATAGGTCCAAGCATATAGATATCTGGTACCATCATCTCAGAGATTGTGTGCAGAGAAGAATCATGTTGCTTCAGTAAATTAACATAAAGGATCAGGATGCATATATTTTGACAAAGGCGCTCACCAAGAGAAAATTAGAATACCATAGAGATAGGATCGGGGTGAAGGATAATCCATTTTTTATTGAGAGGGAGTGTTGAGATTCAAAAATAAAATTTCAGCACCCACCTAGTTGCATTAAGCACCTAAAACTATGGTGGGGCCCACAATGCTATTTTTAGGTGCATGTCTATTTTTAGTTATCCCTTAATTATAAATGGACAATAAAATTAGTCTATTCTCAATGATGGCTTGTAACAGTTAACTGAGTGCGATAAACTCAGTTAGCTCATGTATTTCGAGTTAGAGGTTGTTGGTGGGATATGCAGAGTAATTCTAGTTGTAACAGAGTTCGAAGTGCAGTGGTGCATTAGTTAATGCATGTTGTAAATCAGTTTAACTCAATTAAGTGAGTTAAGGTCAGTTGTGCTAGTTGTAACTAAATATACACTAGTGAGAGATCAAGTGAATTAAATATTAATTAATTCACATGCAATGATCTCACATGAAAGTGATTTTTTACTATTATTAGTTGCATGCATGTCAGATCCAGTGGAGACCTAGTTGAGATCTAGGTGAAAGGGAAGTTGACTATCAGTTGTAGGAATATTGGGTTACACCCATGCAACCAAACACCCATTGGAGTTCCCATGATACTTGCGAAGTAAAGGAAGGGAGGAATTCCTATATTTTAGGGATTTCATTCATTAGGGATTACTAAAGCAAGGTAGGCTATCTGGAGGCAATAAATTGGCTAAGTATTGGTGAGTTTCTGTATGAAAGTGTGAGACAATTATCTGAGTACTGGAGGGCTCTTGTGAGAAGAGTTTTGTATGTAATTGTTTCATGATCCATGCTGTGAATATACAATAGAAGATAGTGGGGTTTTGAGATGTAGGCTTTCCTTGGGAAATTATCTGTGTTGTATGTGATTGATCTTTCTTCATGTTCATGTGATTAGTGATTGTGTTTTTAATTCCACAAAATATTTGTAGAAGTGATTGAATATTTAACTTTAGTACAATGTTAGATCGGGTGAATCCAAGATATACATGCTTGTTGTATAATTTCTACAATTCTTGAAAGTGGAGAAAAACATATAGTGGTCTATGGAGAAAAGACCATGCTATGGCATCAAAGGATTGGACATACTGGAGAGAAGGGCCTTCAAATACTACATGGTAATGGTGTGGTAGAAGGTATTCTTTATTTCTCTTTGGATTTTGATTTCTCTAAAAATTGTGTATATGGGAAGTAGAATTAGGCGAGTTTTCCCTCGGGTGTTAAGAAGGCGAAAGGGATATTAGAGCTTGTGCACAATGATGTGTTTGGACCTGTGTCGGTTTCATTACTAGGTAATTCTATGTACTATGTCTCATTTATATATGACTTCTCGAGGAATACATGGATATATTTCCTCAAGAAGAAATCTAAAGTCTTTGATAGGTTTAACGGATTTAAGGCTCTGGTGGAAAATCAGATAAAGAAGAAGACTAAAGTGTTGAGGAAAATAATTGGCGATCGTGTTATTTATTTGGTATTGTATGTGGATGATATGTTGCTTATTGGAAATAAAAAATAAATTATCCAGGATTTGGAGACCCAATTGTCTTCCAAATTCTGTATGAAGGACCTTGGTGCTGTAAAATATATTTTGGGCATGTAAATTAAATAAGATTGGGAAAATAGGAAGTTTCGATTAAACCAAAGGAAGTATGTCGAGAAAATATTGCAGAGGTTTAATATGCAGGATAGTAAACCTTTGAAGATTCCTATTCATGTACTAGGTGTAAATTTATTTTCTAAACATTGTCCCAAGACACAAGAAGAGGAAGAGAATATGTCCCGTTCCATATGCAAGTGCAGTTGGTGCTCTAATTCCAAATGAAGAAAATTTAACCGCAACAAAATAAAATATTTACAAAGAGAATTAATAAAAAAACTAACAATAATCACATATTAAAACATGCACACAATTTACCTGAGAAAACTCCAAATCTAGGGAAAAACCCATCTCAATGAAATTTCATTAGCCTTGGCCAAAACCCTGACCAACCAGGACAAGTGAGCCTTCCCTGCTCACCTCCCTAGCCTCGCATTACAATGAAGTCATCCCAACATTTTATAGGCTTGATTACATGTAATAACATGAGAATAAAATGATGGGTACACTATACCATGTGCCAAAAACCTCCATTGTTAGATTTGTTCAACTTTGACTCTATTCCTGAGTCAAGTTTACCTAACAAGATGTTTGATGTGAATTTGCCCCATTCCTTCAGTAAAGCATTGAGTAATATAGTGGTCATATCATTATCATACATTATTTCTCCCAATTCTTGTAATTGACCCCTCATTTTAGATACCCCGATAAATTATGAGGCTATTCCATCTTCCTTTGAAATATTTATATTGTATAGTTCTTGTCTTAATGACATCACTTCTCCAACATTACTTACGAAGAAAAATTCTACTAACTTCTAATATATTTATTTTGATGTATCCAGCTTTGATACATATGGAATTAGGGGATCTTTTATGGATTCTATAAGAATCCTTTAAGTCCTTGCTTCCCCTTTCATGTACTTTGCGTGAGCTTGAGAGTCTTCCTTTGGAGGTTTAGTGATTGAGCCCTTAACATGTTCCACAACTTCATTCTCTATGAGGATCAAATATATCCTCTTCTTCCATGCAAGAAATTTTTATGACCCAACCAACTTGTTTCTTTCCTTACAAAAATACATATTGATATATTCAGATGCAGACATAAAGATAATTACTTGTGAAGATACTCCTTGATGAATATATCTTCAACTTGTTGCCTTCTTGATTTTGATGATGATGATGATGATAGAATATGTCTTCTCGATGAAGATGCCTTCCTTAAAAAGTGTTCCTTCAAATAGGAGATATCTCCTTGGTTTCTTGATTATGATGAAAATTCCTTGTCCTACTTCCTTCAGATGTGTATACTTCAATATGTTCCAAAAGTCCTTCTAGTGGAGGTAGGGTTTTTGAGGTATTCGTTCTTTGAGGTGATGATGAAATCCTTGTCCTTGAGATTCCTTTGTGATGTGTGGTCCTTTTTTTTATGATTGATGCTCTTGATTATATTATAGTGCTTTGGCCCTTGAGTGTCCTTCTTTAAGCTTCCCTTCTTGAATTATCACCTTATCTCTAATACCATGCTGAAAAATCTAGGGGCAACAACATATGATGATTTATCTTGCTTGATAACTATTTTTGATGTATCTTCACTTAATTAACTTATTATTATTTAGATTATTATTAGTGTTTTTTCTTCATCAAACAACTACCAAATCACAAATAACAATAAGACAAAGGAAAAAATATTTAGGCGATAAACTAGGGCCAAAACCTCTCCAACTCTCATGGGAAAACCCACAAGAATTATTCTTCTTATAAAATCTTCAATTGATGAATTCCAAGACCTATAACCTTGACCAAAAACTCCTCTAATATCAAGTCAAACCTTTATATCTATTTTTCAAGTCAAAGAACGTCAACCTTGACTATAAAATACTGCAACTTCTCCTTCTTATTGACCCCGGCCTTGCAATACTAGAAAAAGACTCTTCCTGAAATTTTTGGCTACCTATAGCACCCCACGAGTTTTTCACATGTGAGGTGATAAGGGAAGTTTTGGCCCTTATTTTTATTCGCTTGGAAAAGTCCCTTCTCTTCTAGAATTCGACCTTTAATTTAGACTATATTGACACCAAAATATGGCTTCTTTGGTACAACTTCTTGAAAAATCTAGGGGAAACAAGTGTAGGTTATTTCTCTTACTTTGATAACTTCTTGTGATGTATTTTTAATTTAACTTATTAACTTATTATTTCCTTTATTATTATTAGTGTTATTTGTCATAAAACAAATATCAAATAATAAAAAACAATGAGACAATAGGACACAATATATAGGTGATCAACCAGGGAAAAAACCTCTCTAACTAAGAGGAAAACCCACCAAAATACTTCTCTTCTTATAAAACTTCAATTGAAGAATTCCAAGACATATGACCTTGACCAAGGCCCTCCAAGACCAATTCATCCTTCCTTCTTGATGTGTTTTCCTTATACTACTTCCAACAACAAACTTCAACCTTCGAACAACTTCTCCAGTAACTTCGACCCCAACAACAATTTCTACAACTTCGACTTTGCAACTTCAACAACTTCGACCTAGCAACTTCAGAAATTTGAACTTGATGCAACTTCAATAACTGCGACCTAACAACTTCACAACTTTGATGTAGAGGCAGCTTCACAACTTCGACCTTGCAGCTTCACAACTTTGACCTTGCATCTTCATAACTTCAACCTTGCAGCTTCAATGCAACTTCATAATTTTGTCTAGCCTAGAAACCATAGAAACCCTAATGAAAAAGAGAGAGAGAGAGGCCCAAAATCTTCGATCTTAATATTATTCTTCTATCTTGAGGAGATCGAGCTTTTTTGAGTGAGTCTTCAAATGAGGTCGAGTTCCTTCTTATTTATAGGCTTGTGAGGGGTACACATTTCTATCTTGAGGCCGACTTGTCCCTTCTGTTGGAAAGTGTAACTAGGTTCAGTCTTCATATTGACTATGTAATTATGTATTTATGTAATGAAGAAGACAAAGACAATAAAATGTTTTTTTGTTATGCTTTCTTTATGGGTTTCATGAGAAAGGTTTTTATTATAGGTCAAAAGAATTCTTCTTGATGTCTTTTAGGGATTTTCCATTTAGAGTCATATATATGAGGTATTGTTACACTTGTAAAGACAATTTGTAAGCTCCGAGAGCTAGTCAAATGTACTCCTTGAAGGAATTTTGAAAATGACAGAGATAAAAATTGTAAAGCTAGCTTGAAAATGCTGGAAAGGTCGGCTCAAAAAATGTCACAACAATTCACTGATAGGTCGGATAATTACAGGGTCGATCAACTATAAATAGCTTATTAAACTTCGCAGAAATCACATAAACAGAATTAAGATACATCTGAAATTTTTAGACAGAATAAAGGACAGATCTGTGGTATTGCAGGAGACCTCTAAATGAGAAGATAAGTATATATACATAAGGAATATAATAATTATAAGAAGGGCTCTCTATCTTGGATAGAAGGACAAGTAAGATATCTCACAAGAATTCAGATAAGAAGAAGGAAAGATAATTCTTTGGTTTGGTAAAGCAGTAAGGGCTACACAAAGAAGTAAATAAGGAGTATAGGGTTCTCTATTTTTGGAATGAATAAATCACAACCACTTCAGAAAGGCCGAAGGGGATTACAAGAAGTATAGGTATGTAAACTAGTGCGTAGAAAGGAGGAATCTCAATGATATATTACACAGTGAAGGGTGTTGGAACGGGGCTCCTTAAGCTGAGAATTTTGTATATTTTTGGATTAAGTAGTCTAACGCAGGGGTTTTGGGGTGGGTAAAAGCCCCGAACACATTGTAATGGGTCAAAGGGTATACCTAAAGTCCACAAACCATGGTTTGCGGACCACAGGATAGCGTAGGCTACATCGATATAAATAGATGAATAGTTTGAGTCTAGAGGTAGGCATGAATTGAGATTGATATTACGTGAGAACTGTTAGATCTATTTTGGGTTCTTTTGGGTAAGGAATCCTGTTGGCTGTGTGCGTGGAGATCCTCAGTCCTGTTGTGTGCGGACCCTACTGTATGTGTGCGCAGGTTGTGTTTTGGGTTGTAATTGGGTTTTTGGATGCTAATATATGCGGATATAGTTGAAGTACCTCTGTGTTATCTAGATTTATTATGTTAATTTTGATACAAATATTTGGAATCTGTTTGGTGCTGCGAATACTTTTGTGCTATCTATTTATGCTGTGAATATATCTATGTTATGGTATGAAGTATATATGTGATATGTTATTGATGCGTTTATGATATTATGTGCTGGTAACTGCTGATACGCATGTGGATGCGAAGGTACTGACTGGATATGTGTATGGTAATAGCTCTGTTAAGACTAATTGCGGATTATACTGTTAACGAACCTGTGAATAGAACTATTTGTGTGAATTCTAGAGCTTGTGAACACATATATGCCTAGACTTACCTATTCACTCTCAGGGTGCGGAAACTTGGTTCTAGCACCCTCCCATACTACTTCGGGTGAGACTTTGGCCTGCGAAAGTAGGTAACTGCCAAAAGGGTCAGTATTATAAGGGTTTGTTGGCAAACCTTAACCTCCGAACCCGGGTCAGGACCCATCAAGCCAAAAATTGTTTCGTTGCCGGGACCGGGAGCATTTTGAGATAGAGATTAGGGAATGCCACGAGGCCATTGGAGACCTGAGAAGGTAGAAATTGAAGAGAGGTTTGAAAGACAGGTTCAGGAATTTGCTGTAAAAGAGAACTGCAACACAAAGTTGAAAGCTGAGAAGTGGAAAAAAAGTACATTTTTACTGATGTATATGAAATTTTGTTTGTAACCTTTGCACATGAGCTGTAAGAGTGGCTAGATAGACTCGTAGATTTCTAGACGTGTTGGAAGGACGAGCGGGTCACGCAATGGACTCCAAAGTTGATCCAAAAGTTGGAAAGAACTGACAATACCATCACCCGGATGGTAGATCACTGGGTGGATAGCGTGCTGGGAGGATTTGTGATAGAATTCGTAGTTGATCAATTCATATCCTATTCAGAAGAAGAACGAAGGTTCTTCAAAGGGTTCCGAGGTAAGTTCCTGAAAATATTTCCTTTTTTAATAAAAATATTACTGTGCGAAAAAGGCATTATGTGCAGCCACATCGAGTGAATGACCCTTGAGCTGAGCGAGAGCACCACATGAAGTGGTAAATATTACCAAACTAATCAAGAAGGAGATAGATATGTCTACAGTCTAATAAGGGATTCGACTGTGCATAGCCCTCCAACTACACCACCTTAAAGTCAACATAGGGGTAAGAACTCACCCATCCCTCCACCCCCTTCAGAAGACAATATGGCCTCACACATGAAGCTACCTACCTTCAAAGGTGTAGGGGATGAAGATATGGACCAATTCTGGTTTGTCGCAGAGTCAGTATGAACTGCACAAAATGTGGCCAACGATGCCGTAAAATGGGCGCAACTATCCCTCACCTTTGAAGGAAGAGCCCTGGACTGGTATATGGTATACGTAGCTCAGCATGCAAACAAGACCATTCAAGAGGTTAAGGATTCCCTAAAACAATAGTTTCGGAAGCCTAAGTACTACTCTCAGATAGTGAATGACCTAAAATATTTTAAACAAGGGACCTCTGAGTCTGTATGGGAGGCTAACCAAAAACTAAATAAAGTGATCAGAGAGGGGGAATTTCTGTATGATGACAGACAACATAAGGAATGGTTCATCGCTATGTTACTGCCTCACCTGTGCGGACCTATGGGTCAGAAATCCATTGACTCGCAGGAAAAAGCCTTGGATATTGCTATGAAGTTAGAAGTTGCGGCAAAAGATGATGCTCAGTTGTGGGTAAAATAGATCCAAGGGAAGCTACAGGCCATGCATCTCGAAATATAGAACTTGTGCAAGGAGCGAGGAAAAGAAGCCAACCCAGACGTATGGTGCATAAGATGCAGGGTGTCAGGTCACACCAAAGATTAATGCCCTCTGTTGGCAGATTACATGTAGGCTGGGGGACCTGGCCCGTTACGTCCTAGAGAAGCTGCGGGACCAAGTGGTCCGATCTTATGGTGCGCTCAATGCCACGTAGCAAGATTGCATGACACCAACCATTGCCCTCGTCTGGCGGCTTATGTCCCAGAGTTGAAGCAAAAATGGTGCCGATTTTTCTCATCTATGGGACATGACGAACATAACTGTCGAACATATGACCTAATGATTGACTAAGGTAACATATATCGTATGCAGGCTAAAACTGCGTGACCTCTATCTCCCTTGAGAAAAGGAGGCTCCCCAGCTAGGGGTAGAGGAGGGGGGAGGGGTGGAGGCGCAGGTCGGGGAAGAGGACAACTGATCTGTTATAACTGTGGAAAAATAGAGCACTTTGCGAGGGACAACCTGAACCCTATGAGACAATATTGTAGGTATTGTAGATAAATGGACCATGTGATTGAAGACTGTCCAATTCTGATAGCAAAAATGTAGGAAAAGCAGTAGACACCTACGAAGAATGTGCATAGGGTTAAGGCTGAACCACGTGACGAAGGCCCAAGCATTAATGTCATAATGCGCAATGGCATAGCTACTGGGGGAGTTGAGGAGAAAGCTCCGGCCGAACCTATTATCCAAAAGCAGCTGTCAAACAAGAAGGTTTAGATCTACAGAAGGAAAATGAAACCTTTATCGCAGCTCACAACGACTTTACTAAGGCTAAGGAATCTACTTCTCAGGCTCCCATAAACCTCAAATAAGATGACGATGCCAAACCATTTTGCAGGCATGTATGAAGTTGCTACGCAACTAGAAGGCAGTAGAAAATCTTCAAGCACTGGTAGATAACTGCGTAGAAAAAGCTAACCCCTTCACGAAAGTTAAGGATGTGAAAAAACTTTAAAGGATAAGAAATGCACTGGTCGAGAAATGCGGCTTACTATGCAGATTGGCAACTATGAGATGGATTAGGTCATCTTGGATCTAGGGTTGGATGTGAATGTCCTGCCTAAGCAGACGTGATAGCGGATGGGAGAATTGAAGCTCGAATGGTCCACTATATAGCTGCGCATGGATAACCAGCAGAAGATCATACCCTTGGGGAGGCTGTCAAAAATTCTAGTAGACATTGCAGGAGTTAAGGTACACACCAACTTTGAAGTAATCCAGATTGTGGAAAATGTAGATCCTTACCCTGCGCTGCTAGGGCTAGATTGGACTATAGATATGGGCGGTATTATCAACCTAAAGAAAAGAAGCATGTTGTTTGAGAATGAAGGTACAGGGGTGATAGTCCTGCTAGATCCCGCAGAAGGAGAGCGGTATACTGAACCGGTGCGTGAAGAGGAGGATGTGGATCACATCTATAAATTGACCGCTCAGGATGAAGATTTGATAAATCCTACAGCTAAGGGTGTGCTCTGCTGGGAGAATGATAGCGAATGTTTCTTTAACTTTGATGGGGAGGTAGAAAATTGGCAGAATAGGTTATATGATGCATTTGCGCTACACTGTCTTAGGATCACGAAGGGCTTCCGGTGCATTTGCTCAGAGGTAAGAGACTTGCCCTACTTTGATGGTTCTGGTAGCATTAAGGAGTTTCCGTGAACCTTTGAAGCTAAAGTTCCAAGGGAACAAAGGCTATGGACCCTTAATCTCGCTATGCGCGCAACTCCTGCGAGGTGGTGGGACACGCAAAAGGGGGCATTCCAGGATTGGGAAGAGTGTCGCGACATGATGATCTTACGGTTCGAACCTCTGGCTCACCTGTGCATAAAGACTTTCTTGGGGCCAGGGGGAGCACTTGTCCGCATGGATGACAGAATGGGGTGACATAACTATAGAAGAATGGTTCCATATGTTCATTCATGCCTTGGGGCCAATCTTGACCGCATGGTATCTAGACACAGAATTACACCAGCGTACCTACCACTGGGAAACCCTAAAGGATGAGTTTGTAGGGACATTCGGGTTGATAGGAGGGATAGAGGCACTCGATGAAGCTCTACATGACATTTATGCCTTAATATTTGATGAATCCTGACCATGTGCAGCACATGGGGCACCAACGTGGGAAACGCAGATGCAGGATATTGTCAACTGCCGTAATTTATCAATTGAAGAGTGTGATGATGACCCGTGAAATGTATCTATCCCGGAGTCGGAGGGAGAGTGCGTAGTTGTTGGACCTCCACTGCAGACTGTCGATGTCATTAAGCCTTTGAAGCTACGAGAAGTCAACATTGGAACGGAGGAAAAACCTAAGTTAGCTAAAATTGGGGACTACTAGGATGATGATACTGTGGGAAAATTTGCAGAACTCCTCACAGAATACCAGGACTTATTCCCAACGAAATTTTTGGAGCTCAAGGAGATCACAGGGGACCTAGGAGTCATGCGTATCACTTTAAAACCTGATGCACGCCCGGTAAATACGCGCCCTTATCGGTTTAAACCCAAGTATAAATAGAAAGTCAAGGAAGAAATTGACAAAATGCCTTCCACTGATATCATCGAACCGGTCGAACAGTCAAACTGGGTAAGTCCTATGGTGGTTCAGGAGAAAAAGACTAAGGGAGAGATACAGATCTGTGTTGAATTGCGCAAATTAAATGATTCTTGCGTACATGATCCCTTTCCTACGCCATTTTCAGATGAAATCCTTGATAGCGTAGGGGGCTAGGAGGCATATTCATTCACTGATGGATTCTCGAGCTATCATCAGATTAGGATCACACCTAAAGATCGCAAAAAAAATACATTTTATACTAAATGGGGTTCATTTCAGTATACCGTTATGCCATTTAGACTGAAGAATTCCCCTGCCATATTTTCGCGGGTAGTAGTTGTAGTATTTAAGGAATTTATCCACAAGTTCTTGGAGGTATATTTTGATGATTGGACTATATTTGGGTTAGTAAAGAGGCATGTCTCAAACCTGCGCATGATGCTGGATGCCTGCATAAAGCACCAGATCTCTCTGAATATCAAGAAGTGCATATTTTGCATACCATTTGGGATCTTATTGGGTCACATAGTTTGTCGACAAGGGCTGATGGTCGACCTTGCCAAGGTGGCCATGATTATCAACCTAGAAGTTCCTACAACTGAGAATAAGCTACGCTCTATCCTCAGACACACAGGCTACTACAGGAATTTTATTCAAGGGTACACATTAATCACAACACCTATGGAAAAATTGCTGAAAAAGGAGGTATCCTTCTGTTGGGACGACGATGTCAGAAAATATTTGAGTTACTCAAGGAAAGATGGTCTCTACGCCTATCCTCGTATTTTCCGATTGGGTGAAGGTGTTTCATGTCCATGTTGACGCTTCAAGGATTTCCCTAGGCGCTGTCCTAATGCAGCGAGGGGAGGGGGACATTGACCATCCAGTTGCATTTGCCAGTCGGAAGCTCTCTAGTGCAGAGTGTAACTACTCCACTACTGAGCGCGAAGGGCTAGCCATGGTGTACGCCGTACAAAAATACTGACATTACTTATTGGGTGGGAATTTTAAGATGTTCACCGATCACTTAGCTTTGAAGTACCTAGTGAATAAGCTTGTGTTGGGGGGGGGGGGGGATATGCTGATGGCTTCTGCTATTTCAAGAATATGACTTTGAGATCATCGTAAAGTCAGGAAAGTTGAATGCTGGGCCAGATCACCTATCCCGGATAAAAAATGGCGAAGAACCAACCAACCTAGAAGAAGGGCTGCCGGATGTGCAACTGTTTGCTATTAAGGTAGTAGATGTGCACTTCACTGACATCAATCCATTCTTGACTATGGGGACGACACTTGCAGATTATTCAGTACAACAGAAGAAATAGTTGGTAATCCACGTAGTATATTTTACCATTATCACAAGTCACCTGTATAAGCTAGGAGCTGACGAAGTACTGCGAAGATACATCTTGGAGCATGAGCGACACGCCATCTTAGCAAAAGCTCACGGGGGTATAACAGGATGTCTCTACACATGAAAGGCGACAATGCAAAATATCCTAAGAGCCGAGATATGGTGGCCCACAATACATAATGACTCTCATGATTATTGCAGAGCTTGTGACACTTGCCAAAGGACGAGAATACCATCGTGCAGGGATGAAATGCCTTTACAACCGCAGATGGCCCTACAAGGATTTTTCGACAAATGGGCCATAGACTTCGTTGGACCCATCAATCCTCCTGGAAAGAAGATAGGTGCGTGCTACATCATCACCACGACTGATTATGTGACTCGATGGGATGAAACACAAGCTTTGAAGGATTGCACTGTAGATACCATTGCGCACGTGATTTTTTAACATATTCTGACTAGGTTTGGATGCCCAAAAATCTTGATGAGCGACAGAGGTACGCATTTTTCTAATGAAAAAATCAAGGCTTTGACAGAAAATTTTGGATTCACCATGCTAAAAGCACCCCATATCATCAAAATGCGAATGGAGCTGTCGAAGCTTTTAACAAAATCCTGGAGAAAACACTGACTAAGGTTTGCAATGCTGATTGCAGTGACTGGGATGTGTGCATTTCATCGGTCCTCTGGGCCTATCGCACCACATGAAAGAAATTGAAAAGAAAGACATCGTTTAGGATGGTCTATAGCAAGGAGGCCATTATTCCCATGGAGTATATTATTCCTAGCCTGCGCATCGCAACCTTTATGAACGTGGAAAAGCCTGCTATCATGGAAGAGCATTTAGCGCAGCTTGTGGCATTGGAGGAAGATCATTTCATTGCTAACTTCCACCAGTAGGTTCAAAAGGCTCGAGATAAGGCATGGCTTGACCGACATATTTGGAAAAAGACATTTGCAGAGGGTGAATTGGACGCACTATATGAAAGCCAATTTGTGAAACAGCTAAGGAAGTTCCGTCAGCACTGGCTAGGTCCCTATATGGTAAAAGAAATCATGGATGGAGGAGATGTTCGGTTAGCTACCCTGTGCGGAGGTATGATACCAAGCTACGTCAATAGCAGCTGGCTCAAAGCATATCGGATCAAATGACTATATGGCCGGAGTAGCTGTATGGGACAAAATAAGCGCACAACAAAAGCTTATTGCAGGCAGGACTGAGGCACGCGTAGGGATAGATCCCAGGTTCAGAGACCCGGGGAGGTGCGCTGGGAGCATAGGGGTGTGTTGGGAGAGCAGGAGTTACGCTATGAGGGTAGGGGTGCGCTGGGAGTGCATGAGGTATGCTGGGAGCGCAAGGGTGCTTTGGGCGCATAGGAGGTGTGAAAACTAGTCGTTGGAACAATAAAACTAGGTAAAAAGCAAATTTTACCATTGAAAGGAGTTGGCGGCCAACAATTAATGAGGCAATCTCCAATGATTTTTTACCATTTACTTGATGGTAAGTTCTGGATTAGTTTCATCCAACCATTGGCTGATCTCAAGGGCTATAAAAGCAGAAGGATAGCTCAGAAAAGGGTTCCGTGTATCTTGAGCAATTGGTGTTCTGTGCTAGTTTGTGATTATTTCACCTTGTTCATGTCTGAGCATGTTTCCCCCTCAGATAGTAGCCACCCAGAGTTCATTTTTCGCGCTAGAATGACTGCAACTAATCCTGCCGAGTCTTCCTAGCTTGTGACCTCGACAGAATAAGAATCTGAGGAAGTACTGGAAGTCCACCCTGAAGTTGAAGAAGTTATGTCTACGCCAAGCAAGGGCAAGCAGAAGGGGAAAGAAAAAGTGCAAGGGTCGGGGAAACCCACGAAATGGGCTGGGGTAAAGCCCCACACCTCCCCTCGAAATGTGAAGTCCCTGTGGGGGGTACCCTAGGCACGCTCGCCTAACCCAGTAAAGAGACCTCTGTCTACTCAGGAAGAGGCTGAGATAGTCGAGCCAATCAATTGGATACCACCCTTTGTTCAGCCTTGTAGGCCCTTGACACGCACGCTGAAGAATCTTGATGGCGTGCACACCTATCTGCAGATGCCACTGACTCTGGGTGAGGTCCCCATTATTGGAGAACTCTTTGGAAAGCTCCATGAGGTGAAATTCGACGATCATGACCTGGCTAGTTTGGAGGCCTTCCCGCAGGTGGCACCTGAGCTATACCTCGAAAGGGTATTGGAGGAAAACATGATAAAGATATTCCCCATGCGCTGGGTGCATGGATTGGCTGGTTCGACTTCTTAAACCTACCAAGGATGCCACATTTTGGCCATTACAATATTACAGACCGTGTAATATCCCAAAATAAAGAATTTGATGCAGGGGCATTAGGCTCAAGGAATACTTTGTAATTTTATAAGACATAGGGGTGTCTTATGCTTTTAAGTTCTCATGTAATTATTAGTATTTTGAATAAATATAGTGAGGAATTGTAAATGTTCTCTAATCACTAGAGAACATGAGGGAAGTTTATTAAGTTAGGAACGAGAAGATTCAGTTTTAGCTATTGTAGGAATTGAGTCTAACTTTAGGACTTTGGAGAATTCCAAGAGTCTTTGTTGAGCTGTTAAGGAAGCTGAACTGATTCATTATTAATTTGTATAAATGTAAGCCTACGGGCAGATAGAGTAACTGTTCAGAGACAGAGTAGTGAGGTAGAGGGGCCATCGAACTGAAGATCAGGCCACATAGGAAGTAAGTTTGTAATTAACTTAGTTTTATTTATACAGAGGAATTCAGAGTCAGATTGATTTGTGTATGAGGCTATGTATGTTTCAAATTGACTTGCAATTTGGGTGAATCGATCACTGAAAGGATCAATTCCAGTAAAGTATTTAATGGTATGTCTCAATTTACATATAATGAGTTGGATTCATTCTGAAATGAATCGAAGAGGGTTTGATTCTTTCTTATTTCCCGAGTCATTATGTTATGGAGGGGTTTGAATTGTTAATCTCTGTGTGAAGAGTCAATTCATTCCTTGAAACTGCATTTGACTTACACGTTTTCTATAAAACTCTGCATGTTGAGGATTCTGATATTTTGGGGATTCATTTGCCATTGATGAAATTTGTGTTTGATTATTTCTAAGTGGAATCGAGGAAATATTAAAGGAGGTATCAGAACTATGAAGAGGGGTTCAAGTAAGTTCCACACTAAATAATGAATTCATGAGCACAGAGGTCCTATATTGAGGACGCAGAGGAAGCTGTAACTTAGTTGCAGAGATGCGTAATGAAGAACTAGGATTAGAATCGAGTAAGAAGAGGGTTTAATACTCCGTTCGAAATGCAGATATGAATGTGGAAGGCAGAAATAAGAAATGAAGTGGAACATCCGTCTGAAATAGAAAAGGCGAAGTGGAAGCATTAACAACAACGATGGAACCATGTATAAAACAAAACCACAAGTCAATTGGCGTTGAACATTAATGGTGGTTTCAAACCACAAAACCATCAGTCTCGCATAATTTAAAAATGGTAAGCTGGTTGTTGAAAAAAACACGATAAGGGTCTCTGCGTGACACGTAAGATAGTGGTGGTATTAAAAAACCACGAATTTCGTGTTTTTTTTGAGCGTTAAAGTTCGGAGGTTAAAAAATGCGATTCTCATTGGATGCGTCGATTAAAGGATCGAATGGTGGTCGTGTCTTTAAGCTGCGAAGGGATTAACAGAAAGGTACATAAGCTGCTGTGGGCCCGAATCACATTTTATGTGGATATTTGAAATATAAACCAAATTTTAAAGTTTGAATGTTATGGGAATCAAACGTGTTGCGGATCATTGGCTTGATGTGTGTTGATGCATTATGATATGCTGAGGTTTTAAGTCCATGGTCGAAGATTAAATTAGGCATTGGTATATATAACTAATTACGGCTATTGTCTATAAATGCTTATGGGCGAGTGCGGCGGAAAATGAATTATCATGAGGTTTCATAACTTTGGATTGTAGACATAATATATGTTAAAATATTATGTTGGGTATATGATAATAGAGCCGCGATGAGGGTGAGCACCATTGAGTTATTCAAATGTTAATTCGAATGGGAAATAGGCAATAATTTTGAATTTGGAGTTTTAAGTTGGAATATTATTGAAAGTTAATTCGAATATAATGAATGGGTTCTTATTATATGGTCGAAGGTGAAGCTTCCACAAATAGATGAGAAAATATGGGTTGGTTGATTTTATGACGAATAAATGAATAAAATTGCTTCTGCCTCAATGTTGTGAAATTTCCCAAATTTAAAATTATTTGGGGAAAAATTTTGGAATGCAGTTTTACATGCAAAAGAGTGTGTGATAAAGGATTGAGAGGTTAGCCCGGGCGTCATGTGGTATCAGAGCTGGAATAGCTCGTTGAAAATAAATTTTTGAAATGCAGGTGTACTAAAATAGTGAAGGAAGATCATATTTTTAAATCTGATATGCAGCAGAGACATATTTGCAGTGAACATGATTTGCAGAAATGAATGAAGAACAAGATCATGTAGGGATCTTGTAGGTAAAATAATTTTAAATCTGATTTTGAAATTATGATGACAGAATTATGGTTACAGATATGATGAAGACAAGGTTTTGAGGATGATGGCAGTGAATATGATATTCAACTAAATGTTGGATAGGGAGAGCAATTGCAGTGTTCTCAAGAGAAGGTGAGTTGATGAGCAGTGTTTAACTCTGGTTTGAAGAATTGTTTGCAGAATTTAGATTGCAGGCAATTGGAGAAATATCAGCAAAAGAAAATCATAGGTTGAGAGCAGTGATAAGAGAGTCTAGCAGAAGGATTCTAAAGTGAAGAAGAAAGTGTGGCAGAACCTGGAGAATTCCCAACGGAGGTTGGATGAAAGAAGAATAGACGTGTTCTTGAAAATTTGCAGAGTGAAGCCTAGAGAGAGCAGAAGAGAGTGCTCAGAAGGTTCTAGCAGAGAGGGGACCAGTACTTTCCAAAAGCCCAGATCCAGAGGAAAGGATTGGTGAGGTAAGTGGCAGCAGGAGAGCTTGGTTTTCCAGAAACTTAGTGTAGCTTATGAGTGAAGAACTCATGGAGGAGAGGATAACTACTGATGGTCATAGCAGAGATTGCAGAAATTGATTGATGCAAAATATTGGAAAGAGATAGCTGAGATTAGAGAAAAATTTAACAAACTGAAGATGATGATAGAGGAAATCCAGAGAGTTGGTTGGCTCATGAAGAAGAGAGTAAAATGGAAACCATTACAGTTAAGGTTGAGGAAAAAGGAGATTGACTTATTGAAAGAAGAACTCAGAGCAGTTGAGTTGAGAAAAGTATCTTTGTGAAGCAGAACAAAGTACAGATGAAGAATGGAGATCTGCAAGAGATCTTGTGAGACATGGTGAAGGTTTAAGGCAGCAAGAAGCTTGTCTTGCTGAAGAGAAATTCATTGATGATTTCCTGAGTTATTGGACAAGTCCAAATCAGCTGGATGATGTAGAGCCTTATATTTTTGAACCTAACAATTGTGAGGAGATTATAGGTTCTACATAAGAAGAGGAACTCAGAGTTCTTGAGTCAAGGATGGAAATTGAAGATTCCACATGCATATCTGTTCAAAGGGAAGTGCTTGAGAAAGCAACCAAGACTCAAAAGTCTTGTGGTTTTAAAACTAAAGAGTTGTGTATGTTTGCAGGTACACCACAGGGAGATGAACAAGCTTTAAAGTTTGTTGAGGAGGAGAACTTGAATCTAAAATCTGTTCAGATCAATGCTGAGATAGCAAGATCTCAGGAGGAATTGAAGACAAGGGAGTCTAATGAAAATATTGAGGCAAGAGAGGAAGGACCATCTGATGATTAGTCAAGAACATGTGAAGGTATAAAATGTTGTGTGAGGTTCCCAAAATCTACTCCAATTGAAGTTTTTAAATTGTATAGAAGTTTGGATTTTCAAAGAAGAGGATTGGAGAAATAGAGGACCTATGCAGAAGATAATTTGCTGGGGAAGCAGGGCAGGAAGGTCTTCATGAATAGATTTCATGAAGCAGATGATGGAAAGAAGGAGAGAATAGCTGACAGTCTCATGGAGGATGCAAATCAACATACTGATGTGCTGACAGAGGATTTGGAAGGAAACTCAGAACAACATACTGATGTGTTGTCAGGGGAGGAAGAGGTACTGAGACCTTGTAATTTTAAAGCTGATAATTCATGTGTCAATTATGCAGGAAAAAAAGGACAACAAATGGAAGTTGTCAGGAAAGTTAATAAGAAGGAAACTATGTTAGCTGAAAACATAGGGAAGGATCATAATTTAAACATGGTGATTGGAACAGTGGAGATAACTCTAAAAGATGAGAAGAAAGATAGTGAATATTTTCTGAGTCCTGAAGAAGACTTGGAACTGGAGAGAGAAAACTTAGTGACTGAATCAGCAAGTGAGACCATTGGGTCTTGTGATTTTGACACTGACAGTTTGATTGTGTTTACAGGTATTGCAGGAGACAGTCCATCTCTTGGGATTGTCTTGAAGGAAGGTGAAACAGTCATGCAGGAACTTGTTACTATTGATGACAGGGAAGAATTGGCTTGTATGAATAGCCAAGAGCAGAATGTGGGGAAGATTTTTAAAAATGACACAATGATGAAGAATCAGAATTCTATTCTGATAGAAGATGAAAATGTAGAGTTTGAAGAACTTAATTTGATTGCCAGAATCAATCAAGGGGATAAAGGAAAATTACTGAAGATTGTCAAGGAAGAAGAAGAAGAATATGCTGAAACAAATTTGCAGCATATTGATGAGATGCTTGAGAATAGATGGCTGAATTGTTTACTGAAATTTTTTAGAGAAGAGAATGAAATTGCAGACACTAGAGTGGAAATGCTTGAAGCTGTGAAAAGAATAGGAGCATATACTAGTTTGACAAATTTGATTATGTTTACTAGTATACTGAATGAGTATGTTACTGCAGGAGGAAAATGAATTGATGATTTATTTTCTAAAAGAAAATTTGCAGGTGATGAGGAAAATAAAATTTTTGAAGAGGGAGATATCTTAAGAGATATTTAGGATGTTTTGGAGGAGGCAACATTGGCATCGGCAACATCTATGGTGGCAGCTGGAGCAACATGTGTGGTGACATCTGCAGAAGTAAAAACAATTATAGCAACAATGGAGGAGATAGCCACAACGGTAGCAGCAAAGTTCTTGGAGGCAGTAACAACAACAATATTGGCAGCAACAGAAATTGGAGGCAGCAGCAGTGAGCAAAGTAAGTTCTAGACAAAAGAAAGGCTGGATATAGAAATTGAAAACATCAGAGAACTGATGATGAAGGTGTCTCAGAAGCAGCAGACAATAACAAGAAAGCAAAAGGAGTTTAGCAAAGGAAGGACAAGAAGAGATTGTGAAAGTACAACTGGTGGTAAATTGCAGAACAAGATATGGAGACCTGGAGAAGTGCAGTTGGAGAATAATTTAGTTGATGGACAATAGCAAAACAAAGTATGGGACCCACGAAAACAAAAACTGAAGACACATGATCAGGAGATCATGATCAATTTGAACCTTGGGAGTCTGATGCAGGGGCATTTGGCTCAAGGAATACTTTGTAATTTTATAAGACATAGGGGGGTCTTATGTTTTTAAGTTCTCATGTCATTATTACTATTTTGAATAAATATAGTGAGGAATTGTAAATGTTCTCTAATCACTAGAGAACACGAGGGAAGTTGATTAGGTTAGGAACGTGAAGAGTTAGTTTCAGTTATTATAGGAATTGAGTCTAACTTTAGGACTTTGGAGAATTCCAAGGGTCTTTGTTGAGCTGTTAAGGAAGCTAAACTGATTCATTATTAATTTTTATAAATGTAAGCCTACGAGTAGATAGAATATCTGTTCAGAGACAGAGTAGTGAGGTAGAAGGGCCATCGAACTGAAGATAAGGCCAGAAAGGAAGTAAGTTTGTAATTAACTTAGTTTTATTTAGACAGAGGACTTTAGAGTCAGATTGATTTGTGTATTAGGCTATGTATGTTTCAAATTGACTTGCAATTTGGGTGAATCGATCACTGAAAGGATCGATTCTAGTAAATTATTTAATGGTCTGTCTCAATTTACATATAACGAATTGGATGCATTCTAAAATGAATCGAATAGGGTTCGATTCTTTCTTATTTACTGAGTCATTATGTTATGGAGGGGTTTGAATTTTTAATCTCTATGTGAAGAGTCAATTTGTTCCTTGAAACTGCATTTGACTTACACGTTTTCGATAAAACTCTGCATGTTGAGGATTCTGATCTTTTGGGGATTCATTTTCCATTGATGAAATCTGTGTTTGAGTATTTCTGAGTGGAATCGAGGAAATCGTAAAGGAGGTATCAGAACTACAAAGAGGGGTTCTAAGTAAGTTCCGCGCTAAAGAATGAAGCGGAATTGAACTCATGAGCACAGAGGTCCTACATTGAGGACGCAGAGGAAGCTGTAACTTAGTTGTAGAGATGCGTAATGAAGAACTGGGATTAGAAGCGAGTAAGCAGAGGGTTTAATACTCCGTTAGAAATGAAAATATGAACGTGGAAGGCGGAACTAAGAAATGAAGTGGAAAATACGTCTCGAATAGCAAAGGCAGAGTGGAAGCATTAAAAACAATGATGGAACCATGTATAAAACAGAACCACAAGTCAATTGGTGTTGAACAGTAACGGTGGTTTCAAACCACAAAACTGGCGGTCTCGCATAATTTAAAAATGGTAAGCTGGTTGTTGAAAAAAACCGCGATAAGTGTCTCTGCGTGACACATAAGATAGTGGTGGTATTCAAAAACCACGAATTTCACGTTTTTTTGAGCGTTGAAGTTAGGAGGTTAAAAAACACGATTCTAGTTGGATGCGTCGATCAAAGGATTGAACGGTGGTCGCGTATTTAAGCTGCGAAGCGATTAACGGAAAGGTACGTAAGCTGCTATGGGCTCAAATCACATTTTATGTGGATATTTGAAATATAAACCAAATTTTAAAGGTCGAATGTTATGGGACTCAAACGTGTTGCGGATCATTGGTTTGATGTGCGTTGATGCATTATGATATGCCGAGGTTTTAAGTACAAGGTCGAAGATTAAATTAGGCGTTGGTATATATGACTAATTACAGCTATTGTCTATAAATTCTTACGGGAGAGTGCGACGGAAAAGGGGTTATCATGAGGTTTCATAACTCTGGATTGTAGACATAATATATGTTAAAATATTATGTTGGGTATATGATAATAGAGCCGTGATGAGGGTGAGCACCATTGAGTTATTCGAATGGGAAATAGGCAATAGTTTTGACTTTGGAGTTTTAAGTTGGAATATTATTGAAAGCTAATTCGAATATAATGAATGGGTTCTTATTATATGGTCAAAGGTGAAGCTTCCGCAAATAGATGAGAAAATATGGGTTGGTTGATTTTATGATGAATAAATGAAGAAAATTGCTTCTGCCTCAATGTTGTGAAATTGCCCAGATTTAAAATTATTTGGGGAAAAATTTTGGAATGCAGTTTTACATGCACAAGAGTGTGTGATAAAGGATTGAGAGGTTAGCCCGGACGTCAGAATTTCTACAACAATAAGAATATCTGAAGATATTCTAAAGTTGGAGCTTCAGCAAATCATGAACATGGCAATGGAAATCATCTCATAAGATGTAAGAGAACATCTAACCAGTAGATGAATGATCAACAACAATAATATGACCTATACACTCCTACCAAAGTGGGGAAATGCAATAATATAGGGCTTAAAACAACTGTCTTCAGGAAATAACACTATATATATGAGAAAGTGGACTTGTATCCCTTAGAATATACTTCATACAACTCACATCCAGAATTGGAGCTGAAACAAATCCCTCTAGCCAACATAAACAAATCTCCCCAAGCCAATATGACTCAAATAAGCCCAAACCCCATGACTTTTGTTAACAAGAATTACTGAAGCATGCAACAACGTTATTTTAATGAGGATTTATGCAGAAAATAATGAGAAATAATATATCTAGAGTCTACAATCATCCAATGGCTGATAAAACATATATTCCTTCCTTTTTATACAAAATAAGGATAACTCGACAAGGGTTTCAAGAGAGTACAATGTATAAAAGTGTAGATTTGCAGATCTAGATTTGGAAAACGCAATTATACTACATCTCTGTATAAATAGATCTGAAATGTACAAAGAACAGGAGAAGAATGAAATACAAATCTTTCCGGGAGAAAGGTTGGCCCTTCCTCCAAGGAATAAGCTCCCAAGCAAGGGTTCAAACCCTGATACTGCAACACTGAGAAAAATGACACAGTTCCTTCAGAGAACTATGCTGTAGGAGATGGAGACTACTTTGGCCACATGCTAAGATGTCCAATATGCTTAGAAACCTCCTGTACTGATCTTGCAAAGAAAGGGAGGCTCCCTCCTATGAAATATAAGCTCAGAAAGGGGTGTTGTGATATCTCCACTGCAACACCTTGAAACACAACGTTTCCTGCTGCAAGAATAACACTGTAGCTGAAGGAGGATGCTTGGCCTCAAGCCTAAATGTGGAAAACTGAAGCACAATGCTACTCTAAGAGGCCTCTCAAGGAAGGAGAAGGAATCCCTAAGTAGGAATGCCTTGTGCTAAACAACACTGCATACTCAACTCAACAGTTGAAGAATGCTCAATAGTCTAAGTAGACCAAAATCAATAATCCATAAGCTAACCTCAAAATGGCTGCCATCTCTTCCCTTATAAGCTTTGTGAGCCTCCTCACCTTGGGTCCCACCTATTAGGGTTTCCAACATCACATGATCACTTTCCCTCCAAGACTGCGTTGTAGCTCCATCAAGGCTACTCCTCCATACTGCGTTGTTGACTTAGTCAACTTGAATGAATCAACATAGTTCTCTTCCTGTTCACACATGGAAGGTGCAAAATCCAGCTACTGGGATTTCCCCTTTTCATACCAAGAGGGATTTTATGCAAATACAAGACAAGTATGGGGCTTTCCCCCCCCATTTATTCATCTACTAGGTGCAAAGATAAAAAAATAATATTCCTATTAGCTGCATGCTAATTGAGGAATATTACAGTTCTCCACTCCCAAATGTTGCTTGTCCTCAAGAAACTGCAAGGATAGAACTGGAAAGTCTCCTTCCCTCTTCCTATAGCATCCTAATATGATGAGCTCTCCAAGGAATAAGATGCTGTCTCAATAATGAAACTCCATAGTGCCTCTCCCAAGCATACAAGCTAGCATTTGGTGTACATCCCAAATGGCTATCATCATGCAAAAGTAAAATACTCAAGGAGACAACTATGTGTTGTCTAGAGGTCCTCTCAAGGCATGGAGTTTGAAGTGCATGGGAGACTATCATTCCCAAGTGAAACCTTCACCCCCGAGCTATCATCCATATAAAATGAGCCACCCTCCAACTTGGAAACTCACGAAAAATCCCCTCCACCTTTGGCTCATGGTGTGTAGGTGGGCTGAATAGATGAACATGATAGGAAATAGGGCCTATCCCATGCTGTCCTCCACTCCACTCATGATAAGTGTAGAGTGCATGCTGATATTGGGCTGCAATAAGGTTGCCCTCAAGTGGCAAGAAGTAGATTGGATCTTCAAGGATCATTTCTCCAATGTCATGAGCCATGATAACCCAAACCATTCCATACAATATGAATGGCACATCACCACCATATGGCATCCAAATCAGAAAAATGTTGAAGGTCGTGTGAAAGTTTGGATGGTACAAATGGTTCCTCAAGTGGATACTGCGCAGTCCTTCCAACTGCTGTTTGAGAATATCATGTGGCAAGTGGTTGTCCAATAAGTTACAAGCTGTGGATGTTTGCTCCTCTACCATGGGGTAGTAAGCAGCAATGTATATAAGTTGTACATAATCAAAATAAAAATACACTTGCCTAAAGTCATGTACAAATGGGCTACTAGTATCACAAAAATTGGCCCTAAAGTGACCATGGAACACAAAATACTCTTGCTCTCTTGTGGAGCAATGCACTGTTCATATATGGAGAGAAGATACAAATGCTCAATGGATTAATCAACAACTGCATAAATGTATTTCTTACCATGTATGGTGAGTATAATAAAAGTGAGGTCCATGAATGAGCCCTCTCATGAGAATCTTCTCATAAAAGTATGTAGAATGATAGGATGCATACTCCCCTTGAAACACTCCATCAATAAAAGCATACTCCCAAGTGACAGTGCTATGGGCCTTGATGACAAGGCTCTGGTCATTCCATGACTTCTCCCTTTGACATTCCATATGCCAAAGACATCCACTTTCATGCTGCTATGTGAGAGGATCTCCTTCCTATATGGAAGTCCCTCCTGATCCTCCAATGCTGAAGGGTAGCCTCCTTGCACCTTGAATGTGCCTTCCTCCTCTCTGGAAATATCATGATAAGTATGGGAAAAATTCTACCCATACTCTCCCAAGTGTAACCACAACAACAACAACTCTTGCTGCTGCCTCATCTCTCCCTCATACAAGCCATAGAGTAAGATCATGATGGTTATCTTGTATGATGCCCCATACAAACAAGTCTTCTGTTGTCCTAGCATATAGGTGCCTTGCAATGCCTCCATCCACCACATACCTCCTAACAAAGGGTATGTCCCAAGATGGTCAAACTCTCTCAAGAGTAGCTAGCGTAGCTTTACTTCTTACTGCTCGGTGTTAGTATGAATTTTGATTCGAGGTGTACGAAAAAATACCACTTTAGCTGCGCATAACAAACAACCCTAACAACAGAAATGACTGCTAATATATTCAGATATGCAGTTAGATAATCAAGACAAATGCTACAAAAATATAGATCTATGCATTAGAAGACATTAAATAGTAGAAAAATAAGATTTACTCCATAGATCCAATAGATAAGACAAGAATATATCCAATGAAATTTTTATTAATGGCACCTGGGAGAAAAACACAAGAGGGTGTTCCCTGTTCTCCTCAATGGGATGGGTTCATGTAAGTCCTCAACACTTCAGATTTAGAATTCCTCTCTCTTGATGGTGTAGAAAACCCAGACAAAAATGGAAAAATATGACTATGATAGTGGATCAATAGCCAGACCAAGAGTTGAGATCCAAAGTGATCTTTAGGCAACAAAAGGTGAGAAATGAATGGGAAAACCCTTCTATTTATAACAAAATATTGAGTTAGTCTAGATATTCGTGCATAATTAAAATATTATTAATCAAATCAAGATCCAACTTTTACGGAATATTTTATTATATTTGTTGGAGGGAAAAGGAATTTGACTTGAGTCAAATCCCCTTATTTGTAAATAATAAATAAATAAAGGATTTATTTATCATTTTAAGGATGTGATTAAGTAATAATAAATAAATAAATGATTTATTTATCATTTTAAGGATATGGTTGAGTAATAATCAAACAAATAATTATTATTTAATTATTTAAGGTTAAATTAGTCGATTTAACAAAGAATATTATTTAAATAAGATTTAAACAATTATTCTTAGAAAATAATAAGATAAATAATGATTTATCTAATTAATTTCCTTGTTTTGGGTTAAATTTAACCAGAAATATTAATTAAACTACTGTTTAACTAATTATTTCTTGAGGAAAATCAAACAAATGTATATTTATTTAATATTTACTTATGGGGTTTCCTGTTTAGACCATAAACAACTTAATAAAGGTGATTTACTAAGTTATTTTCATAGTGAAAGTAGTTTTACTTGGGGTAAAATTAGTCTTACATGGTGTACCCGGGTCCATCTAATGATAATAGGTTAGATGACCAAAAAATGGTGTAATATATTTCCCCCCAGCGTGCGAGTTTTAGGAGCTAATCATATGACCGAAGTATGTTGTAAGAACTCAATCACTAGACATCGAAGGGGAATTCAAAGAGAGAGAAGTATAAGGTAGACCAAAGTGCTAAAAGAACTAGACCCCGAGGAGGCGACTTGCAGGTGCGACAAGTCTCTTTGATTAGTGAGTACCTGCTATTGGCAGCGGGGGAAGCATACCTATGCCCACCGATGCAATAGTACAAAAATAAGGCATCCGAAAAACCACAAGACAGAATAATATAGGATATGCTGGCATAAACATGAGCCAAATAAATGACATGGTAATGAATCCCACATACATATTGTGCCTGGGATAACAACCAAGACTTGTACAATAATATCTGATTACCTGAGATATAAATACAACCCAGATGCCCCTGAACACAGGAAAGGGCTCTAAAAATCTGATTGATACATGCAAACAAAAAGGCGCTGCAAGCGGCTGAGGCCAACATCATCAAATGTATGGAGATGCATCGAAGGCTGTGATGAAGAGGTCATCCGAGTGTGTGGGGGGTTACCTGTAGGGCCACCCCCTCATGAGGGTTGAGACATCTCACACACACCCGGGAATCATTGATGTCAGCTACTGTATCACTGAACCATCGAGTATACGGATCTCAATCATGCTGAAAGGAGCTGGAGTTGAGAAACAATCAAGTCAAAGGGCAATAAGGAGTCCCTTTTCCTGATCCGAGGCACCGAACAAGAGTGGAAGCTCGAACCAAGGTACACCACCCTCTAGACCTGTCCTCTGGAATGAATGAGCTGATGTCGACAGAAGGAGGTCCGCCATAGGTGAGGAAATAAGGGATCCTCAACTAGGGCATGAGAGAAAATAGTAGAGTGGCTGAGAGACTGACACCAATGATGATGACGAAATGGGGGGAAATGAGTAGAGAACGGACGAATTTCCTTGTTAGAGCATGAAGGGCATGCACGACCTAGAAGCGACTGACATAACATCATGAGGGATAGGGGACAGTGGGACTGAAAGCCATAATGTGCGACACGAGAGAGGAACCGAGCAATGAATGATGGAGGACTATGGCGAGATGAAAAGGGACTCGGGATAGAGTCCATGAAAGAAATTATGAATCAACTCAGATGCTCTAAACAAGGTTGACTCGATGGTGCTTCCACATATGTGAAGGGTCCAATGAGGACCATAAAAGCATGAGTACAAGATGGTATCTCATGACGAAAGTCGACACGAGCGTGGAAAAGTATGGAGGCAACATGGTGCCCCTGGTACGAGTGTTGCAAGTGAAGAAATTCGATTTTGAGGAAGGGTGAAGTGGCGCTTCTTGGGAAAATGTGTCCGGTGAAGTATAAAATCACTAAAAAATAATAGATACCCATTTGAGGACTCAATGAGAGCTTTCCAACGGTGCAGGCGGTTTGGTAAATGGAGCTATGGTTGGATCGCGACAGGCAAAAGAAGAAACTGGGGTTTCTCTTTTAACATGGAATTTTCCCTCCAAATTCATTCATTTGCATGTGGAGCTGTGGTGAATGTAGGGAGGAGAGAAGGCCCTAAATCTTGCGGCTATCGTAGCAGACAAACTGACCGTTGGAATCGAGATATGTCAATTTCAGGTAAGAGGCCTAACCCTAGTCTTTCTTTTCAGTGGATTAAAAGTTCAGATTAGGTCCATAGGGCTCAGGAACAACCCCCTACTCCTCTTCACTGTCGGGTCGCACTTTTTGGCGCAAAAACTGCGACCTGGGTAGCATTTTTTGGCCATAAAAGTGTGACCTATCCCAGGTTTGGGCCTGAAAAGTGCGATCTATCAGGAGGGGTGTTTTTGTGCTATTTTTGGTTGAGCACTAGGATTTTGTGATGAAAAAAAGTCTTTCCTATCTATGTACTGACAAATATGATGTTTTTGTGCAGATATGGCAGAATCACGGATTAAATGGAGAGAGAGAGACCTAGGTGAATTACGGTCGGAGATCCAGGAGGATCAGGGTGTCCACAGTGCTTTGGCCAGATTTGGGGTTTTGAAGTTTGTGGAGAACCCTTTGATGAGAGCTAGGGAGCCCTTATTTGCTTGGATTGTCAGCTATTGGGACCTGGACCATGAGGTCTTTATAGTGCAGGGTCACCGGATCGAGTTGACGGTCTAGGATATATATTTCTTGACTGGTCTCCCACCACTTGGGATGGTAGGGAATACTCAGCCAGTATTACCATGTGGGCGGAATATCATAGAGTTTGTAGAGCGCCATTGTCGGCCAGGTCTCCAAGTCAAGGGGACTCGGATATCCATCGGGGATTTGGAGAGGTTAGAGACCTGTGCTGTGGCCGCAGCGGTGCTACGGATCCTGGGCAACTAGGCACTCCATCACATCATGGGGGGGAAAATGATGCTTGTGGAGAGTGTTTTGAGTGGGACCTACTATGGGTGGGCCTAGATGATGCTGTTGTCATTGAAATGAAAGTTGTGGCTATGTAAGTGGCAAGTGAACCATGAATATGCATATGGTACGGTTTTGTGCTCTTTCTTCTTTGAGACGATCCCGACACTTCGACCTTACATACAACTCCTAGATGGGGGCCCGAGAGAGCCTAAGATGCGCCGGTGGGGGCAATTACTGTGCAAAGGAGGAGGTGGAGCAGTTGGATGGGTGTTCCATCCTGATTCCTTTATTCATTGGGATCATATGCCACTATATAGACAACTATCCCTATAGTGGGATGAGTTATTGTGGGGACCCAGATCTTCCACTGTCGCCTGATCGTATATGGGGACCCGATGGTGAGTGAAAAATTGCTAATATTTTATTTGCATGTAAATTTTTTAGAATATTATATGTGGTACTGATTCTTTTACTTTTGGTATACAGATACAGCACCGATAAAACCGGCTGGGTACATTGGACGACCTGCAGTATTTGGGGCTGCAGGATCTACTAGATCAAGGGCGCAACACAATGAGGATGCAACAACCCTTCTGGAGGATATCCATCATAGATGTGAGAGGCTTTTGACCGGTGTTTTGGAACACAGTTGGTAAAACTTAGATGACCAGTACATAGAGCCATGTATTGGTTTACCCTCGGAATGGAGAGGGGTCATGCGGCGCATGGTGATGGCCGGACAGGGCATGCATGATCTACGAGCTGCGGGGGTAGAGCCATTGGCTCGGGATCCTCCAGATAGTGATTAGTGTGTAGGGGTAGGTGGTGCCCCCAGTTTTGAGTTTTTGTAACATGCTATGGGCATGCCATATGTATCAGAGTTAATGAAATCTAAAACATTTTATACGACACATACTATGGATATGTGTCGTTTTGATATTTTTATGTTATTGTCTTGTGTTAAATGCCAATCCAAAATATGGTTTGCATGCTATCTACATAGTGATTTTGTGCTCTAGGTACATGACTGAAAGTAATGATTTCAAATTCATGGATCAAAAGCTTCATTCGTAAATATCATCTGAAAAGGATAGGATTATGCACATGATATACACCATTCAATTGCATGAAAAGAAGCAGGGAATCTAAACGAACATGAAGGTGGAGGATGCGATGTGAAAGGGCATCAGATAATAAAACTCATACAACATTATATTAGGCCAATTTATTGGTAGCAGTACTGCTGCATACACTGTTCGAAAGAACAAGCACATGCAAAGGGGTAAAAATGGCCCAACCTGCTGAGGCTAAATTCTGAGAGTAGCGACTTGCAACATCGAAAAAACCAATATAAGGTGTTGATGGGGGGTCCCTCTGAAAGGTGCCACAAGACAATAAATGGGAGGATAAAGAACAATGTTGGCAGCCTGAGTGCATAGCAGAAATCGAATGCACTCGGCGGAAGGGAGTGATCTGGGTAGGATGTCTACTTCCCACATGCCGCCGGTGAGGGGAAGTGTGGGAGATACTGGAGGCGTAGCTTGAGCTCAGGCTGCATAAGTCACCAAGGGTATGGATGATGGCATCCCGTCTATGGGTGGGAAAGATGAAGTCAGGGGTGAATGTGGCTTCCATGATGTCATTGTCACAACAGGAGGTGGAAGGATAGGAGGAAGGGAGATCACATGACGCGGCGAGGCTACCTGACTCACCATCATGAGAAGAAAGGCTAACATGCACATCATCGCGGGGGATGATGTAAGAACAAGTAGATAAAGGATCCATTAATGCCCGAGGTGTTTGCTGAAAGGAGGTCAAGTGAAATAACATGAGAAGATTCAGAGGGAGCTTCTGTCGGGGGTCTCAAGGATGATGAAAGGTAGAGGATGGTGGCCGCATGCTTCGAAATTTCGACATCGGGGGGGGGGGGGGGGGAATGTCAATAGGAGTGGGTAAATCCCTAGTTTGGCCTACAACATACTGTGAAAGCACAGGAGAAGCAGATTGATTCTGTTCAATCTCGTACTCTCGAACTACCTCCAAATAGGCACGGTAATGTGTAAGGCAGGGACAATGATGAGAGTAATGGCCACGAAGACCACACAAAGCATAAGGGTGTTTGGTGTGAATAGTCTTGGTGTTCTTGGTTGTGGTCAATGAAGAAGCAGAGGTTTCAGGGATTGTATACTCAGGGAACGTGACATTAACCATGGGCTTGATGCGGGGCAACTTGGGACAAATATGGGTGGCATGACTGAAGACATCACACAAAGTGTAGGGCTTTGGAGGCGGAGGAGGTGTAGGGTTAGTTGGGGCAGCTTTGTCCTTTGAGGCTTTTTTGTGAGTTCTGCCCTTCTTACCCAAAGCGGTCGCAACACGAGGCGGATCCTGTTGAGGTGGCTGAGGCACTGTGACAATGGGAGAAGTCAGGGGGACCGGTTGAACTGGGGTCAAAGCAAGATAAGGTTTGGGTTGACCTGGCAGGGTAGCAATTGGAGGATTAAGGTAGCACACCGAAATCTCGATGGTCAAGTTAGGAAGAGAGAGGGTGGCCATGACAGGTTCCGTATAGATGCCTAGTGGAGGGACTAGGAATGGTAATTGACCGGAGGGGTAATGGCCAGGTGGGACGGCTCCTAAATGGTTAAGGTCTGGAGGAACTGATCTGGGAGAATAAAGAGGCTCATGAGTACCAGATGAAGGGCTAGGAGGAGGAGGTCCAAAAGGCTACATCGAAGGGATAGGAGACAACTGCGGAGGGCGAGGGGGCTGCTGACTAGCTGAAGCGGCCCTCTTGAGAGAAGCCCGAGACGATTGCATCATACAAACATTCGATGAGTTGGGATCAGATATGGGGGGAGGAAGACCAAGGAATGTACCAAGCAAGGAGGAGTCCTTGTAGACGCCTGGTGAGACACTGGTCAAAGGATCGACAGTTTGCTTATTGGCCACCGATGAGATAGTGGACTCAGGGGAGGTTTGAGACTTTGGTTCGTAACACGTCAACTGGTCAATAGTGACTATCTTTTCGTTATGGGGGAAGGACATCTTGCGGTGGACCGCGGAAGGGATAACAGACATTGCATAAGTGTATCTACGACCCAATATAATGTTGTAATCTAAGGGGGCATCTATGAATTCTACATCAACGCAAACAGTCTTGCCCACAAGAGTGATAGGAAAATTGTGGAATAAGCCAATGGGATTGGAGGCATGGCCATCCCACGCTCAAAGGGTGATCGTGGAAGAAGCCAACTCAGGGGATACGATTTGTTTCCAAACCGAAGCGGACATCACGCAGGTGGATGTCCCCTCATCAATAATGCACCGAGAAACGTTAGCATTTCGAATATTGACTGGGATTTGGAAAGCGACGGAAGCAGGGAGAGGAGGATGTTCTGACCAGTCAACATAAAATATAATCAATCGATCGTCGGAAGGATCTACAGCGCCCATGGCAGATAGAAGACATTTTCGTTGTGAAGGGCACGACTGGAGGAGTTCCAGTGTTGAAATGGCAGTAGGATATTGTGTCAAATCATCGACTATGCTATACGCATGGGCGACTTTTCCAGAAGTAGCATTTCGATGCAGGGGTCCCTTGGGGATCTTGGTATGAAAATCTGCCCTAGGATGAGGGATCTGCAAGGGACCCTTAGGTGTCGAAAGAGGCTCTGTAGAAATCAAATAAGGCGGCTAAGAGACAGACGCAGCGGGAGGCTTGTTGTACTGACGAGACCGAGTCTAAAGATTGATTTCTACGGTTGAAGGTTGATTGGATTTCATCATGAGGATTTGGTCATTGGGGGTACTAGACGGAAGAGGTTGGGTAATAGTGTGGTAAACAGGAGGTTGGGAAAAGAGAGGAGGCATGCTGTATCCTGAATACGTGCTACCGGGAGGGGAAGATATGAAAAAGGTGCTGGCCCCCTCCTGAGGAAAATCAGAGCCCATGGGAGGTTGAGAAATGATGACACACACACGACACAAAGGAAAAAGAAACCGACAAGGGTAGGGAGGTGCAAGATCAACTAATTACAATGTCGAAACAAGGGCAGAGAGGTGCAGGATCAATTGATTTCAATGTTTAAGAGTCTTTGCTTGGTGGTGTTAACCAAGCCCTTTTTCGCTTAGGGTGTGTGTGTAAATTTTAATTTTTAAACCCTGAAATTTGTAGAGAAAAAGAAAAAAGTGTGCTGCATAGCTGTAAATAACCTACAAATGACAGTATATAAGCCTACAAAACAGAAAATAAACAACTAATAATGCAATAATCTAAACCCAAGAAGGTGGGCTTCTCAAAAATTAGTTTATAGTTGAGTGAAAAAACTAATCAAAACAAATTAAAACAGCCAATAGATCTAAGGTCAGAAGGGACAGGGATCTAAAGGACAAAATCTGTTGGAAAGTGGCGCAGAAACAACAACAGATCAATGGAAAAATTTCTCTAGAAAGAGGTGGCGAAAGGCTCTCTCCAGGAGGGAAGTGGAGTGCACCCTAAAGTAAAACCAAAACAAAGCTAAATGAGGAGATTTGGACAGATAACAAGTCGATCTGAAGTTGATCTGAAGGTGAGGTATCATATTTGAAAAAGTGGTTGAAGACTCTGAAATTTTAGACAACCTGCAGCAACAAAAACTCTTCCACAAAAAGTGGAGGGTACTGAAGCCCTAGGGGGCTAGGTTCCCACTTAGTTGAGTAAAATAGAACAAGTACAGGTCCAAAATGGGCGGAGACGGTGGTCAAACAACCCTGAACAGAGGCTCGGACAAACCTAGAAAACTTTCAGAAAAATCCCTGCAAAAAGTCTAGGTCACACTTTTTGACTTGTTTTCAAAGGAAGTCGCTCTTTTTGGGCTGTAAAGTGCGCCCTAGAGGTCTAGGTCGCAGGTTTTGGGCTGAAAAGTGCGACCTGCCCTTCCGGCACTCTTCGGCGGCAGATTTCAGAAAAAATTGTCGTCTCAGCTGCGGTTGATGTCTGTCACTTGTGCAATAGGTCCGAAAACACATGGAAGTCAGAATTTTTTTATTGTTTTAGGGTTTTATGGGTTAAAAAAAACATCAAGAAATGAAAAAACAAGGGGTTGAAGAGAAATCCTAGGGTTTGAAGCAGCTGGATATGCAAGGATTAGAAAAACGATAATGGTCGTAATTGTAAACCCGAGTGGAGTCACCAGTTGTTAGTATGAATCTTGATTCGAGGTGTACGAAAAAAGATCACTTTAGCTGCGCATAACAAAAAACCCTAATAGCAGAAATGACTGCTAATATCTTTAGATCTGCAGTTAGACAGTCAAGAAATATGCTGCAAAAATATAGATCTATGCATTAGAAGACATTAAACAGTAGAATAATAAGATTTACTCCATAGATCCAATAGACAAGACATAATATATCCAATGAAATTTTTATTAATGGCACCTGGGAGGAAAACACAAGAGGGTGTTCCCTGTTCTCCTCAATGGGATGGGTTCTTGTAATTCCTCAGCACTTCAGATTTAGAATTCCTCTCTCTTGATGGTGTATAAAACCCAGACAAAAATGGAAAAATATGACTATGATAGTGGATCAATAGCTAGACTAAGAGTTGAGATCCAGAGTGATCTTGAGGCAACAAAATGTGAGAAATGAATGGGAAAACCCTTATATTTATAACAAATTATTGAGTTAGTCTAGATATTGGTGCATAATTGAAATATTATTAACCAAATCAAGATCCAACTTTTATGGAATATTTTATTATATTTGTTGGAGGGAAAAGGAATTTGACTTGAGTCAAATCCCCTTATTTGTAAATAATAAATAAATAAATAATTTATTTATCATTTTAATGATGTGATTAAGTAATAATAAATAAATAAATGATTTATTTATCATTTTAAGGATATGGTTGAGTAATAATCAAACAAATAAAGATTTATTTAATTATTTAAGGGTGAATTAGTCATATTTAACAAATTATATTATTTAAATAAGATTTAAACAATTATTCTTAGAAAATAATAAGATAAATGATGATTTATCTAATTAATTTCCTTGTTTTGGGTTAAATATAACCAGAAATATTAATTAAACTACTGCTTAACTAATTATTTCTTGAGGAAAACCAAACAAATGCATATTTATTTAATATTTCCTTATGGGGTTTCCTGTTTAGACCATAAACAACTTAATAAAGGTGATTTACTAAGTTATTTTCATAGTGAAAGAAATTTTACTTGGGGTAAAATTGGTCTTACATGGTGTACCTGGGTCCATCTAATGATAATGGGTTAGATGACCAAAAAATGGTGTAACACCCGGTGTCATAGATCTGCAAGTGGCTCACCAACCTCTTATTCTCCATCCACCCCCATTCATCCAAATGTGGATGCCTCCGATCATGCTCCCCCTTGGTATCTTCCCCATGAAGACTACCAATCTCCTCAAGTCCTTGAAGAACTTTTCACTCCATGAAATGTTGAAGTGCAACTCTAATGGGATCTTTTGATGAGACCTCCTCCTCATGCATGGCCCTCCAAGACCAAAGAGGCCTTGATTATGCTGCAAGTAGAAGTCTCTCTTTGAGCTGAGGCATGCTCATTGAGAGAGTGTCATCTAGATGGGAGAAAATGTTTCTCATCTCAAGATGTCTACCCCTTCTTACTGTTTCTTTCATTTCTTCATGAATGAAGTAGAATTCTGTATGCTCCCATGAGGAATGGGTCCTCCTTTCTTCACTGTTGCTCTTGGATAACGTAATGCAATATTGCTGCTTTAAACTAGCAGTAAGTGGTGATCCTGGGTTATACAATAGCAGATTTCCAGAATCTTCTGAAATATTTGCTGCAACAATAGAAAGTGGAAATGCAATCATACCTTGCTGGCCTTTGGGAACACCTTGCATGGCTGCAAGAGTTCTTTCTTGTGTTGTCTCCCTCAACTAATGATGTTGAAGGATTCTCCTCCAAGGTTGTGATAGTGCTGATACAAGTCTCCTCAAGAGATGGCGAGGGCTTCTCTTCCTCTGATATCTCTTTATCAAATCTCTTGATCACCCTTTGAGTGAAATTTGCAAAAGAAGAAAATTTTTCATGTCTCACATTGCTGAACCACCATTTGCTTGCTTCCCCCTCAAGGTGGAGTGCTACAACCTCTATTGATTCTTTCTCTACCAGTGGATGTAGTAGGAAGAATGCACTGAGTCTTCTTGCCCAAGATTTGGCTGCAGATGTACCATCAAAAGTTGACAATAGAAACCTATTACCCTTGATTTATCCCTTGCTATAGGGTCTCCTCTCTTCCTCCAGTTGAATGAACTGTGGGAAGGCTAGAGTCTCCTTGAAGGCTCTAGGTTGAGACTTGTACTAAAAAATGTATTCACTTAGAATCTGATGATCCAAGTGGCTTCCTTCCTCTTTTATTCTTCTTTGTGAGAGTAGGAAGTGCATGGTGCTTCCTCTTCTCCTTCTTCTGTTTGCTTAACCTCATTGGAGAGGTTCTTTATAGATATGAAAAATGATGAGAGTAATCTCATTATCCCAATCATTCTAATCTTGCTCCTTCTGATGGCTGAATCTCATAGGCTGAGCCAAAGATCATGCTTTGATACCACTGTAATATCCCAAAATAGGGAATTTCTACAACAATAAGAATATATGAAGATATTCTAAAGTTGGAGCTTCAGAAAATCATGAAAATGGCAATGTAAATCAGCTCATAATATGTAAGAGAACATTTAACCAGTAGATGAATTATCAGCAGCAAGAATATGACCTACACACTCCTACCAAAGTGGGGAAATGCAACAATATAAAGCATAAAACAACTATCTTCAAGAAATAACGCTATATCTATGAGAAATGGGACTTGGATCCCTTAGAATATACTTCATACAACTCACATACAGAATTGGAGCTGAAACAAATCCCTCTAGCCAACATAAACAGATCTCCCCAAGCCAATATGACTCAAATAAGCCCAAACCCCATGAATTTTATTAACAAGATATACTTAAGCATGAAACAATGTTATTTTAATGATAGTTTATGGAGAAAATAATGATAAATAATATATTTGGATTCTACAATCATCCAATGGCTGAGAAAACAGAGATTCCTTCCTTTTTATACAAAATAAGGATAACTCGACAAGGGTTTCAAGAGAGTACAATGTATAAAAGTGCAGATCTACAGATCTAGATTTAGAAAATGCAGTTATACTGTAGCTCTGTATAAATATAGCTGAAATGTACAAATAACAGGAGAAGAATGAAATACAAAGCTTTCTGGGAGAAGGGTTGGCCCTTCCTCCAAGGAATAAGCTCCCAAGAAAGGGTTCAAACCCTGCTACTGCAACGCTGGGAAAAATGACACATTTCCTTCAAAGAACTACACTGTAGGAGATGGAGACTACTTTGGACACATGCCAAAATGTCCAATATGCTCAGAAATCTCCTATACTGATCTTGCAAAGAAAGGGAGGCTCCCTCCTCTGAAAGATAAGCTCAGAAAGGGGTGTTGCGATCTCTCCACTGCAACACCTTGCAACAAATCATTTCCTACTACAAGAATAATGCTGTAGCTGAAGGAGGATGCTTGGCCTCAAGCATGAATGTATAAATTAAAGTACAATTCTCCTCCAATAGGTCTCTCAAGGAAGGAGAAGGAATCCCTAAGCAGGAATGCCTTGTGCTAAACAACACTGCATACTCAACTCAACAGCTGAAGAATTCTCAATAGTCTAAGTAGACCAAAATCAATAATCCATAAGCTAACCTCAAAATGGTTGCCATCTCTTCCTTTATAAGCTTTGTGAGCCTCCTCACCTTGGGTCCCACCTATTAGGGTTTCAAACATCACATGATCACTTTCCCTCCAAAACTGCGGTAGCTCGATCAAGGCTACTCCTCCATACTGCGTTGTTGACTTAGTCAACTTGAGATAATCAACATGGTTCTCTTCCTATTCAAATATGGAAGGTGAAAAATCCATCTACTAGGATGTCCCCTTTTCATACCAAGAGGGATTTTATGCAAATACAAGACAAGTATGGGTCTTTTTCCCCCCATTTATTCATCTACTAGGTGTAAAGATCAAAAATTAATATTCCTATTAGCTGCATCCTAATTGAGGAATATTAAAAACCGACTTCTGTGACAGATTCTTGCCTTGGTCCATGATGGAAACTTGTGGATCCAGGATTGAATCCCCATCGATGCCGAGCTTATTCACTAGATTACTGGTCTAACCATCGAGGTGCCCGACCCTATGCTGCGCGTCGGCAAAAAGTATGAGCACCAGATCGCTGAAATGGTGTGCAAGGATTACCATGTGGAGCGAAACACTTGAGGTTTTATGATCAACACCATCAATGACCCTGGTACGCAGATGGGTACCTTATTGCTGGCGTGAAAGTTGATGCACAAATGCCAAGCTGCCACCGTCCCTGCGTATGTAATTCAACTGGTGAGCCGATGCAAAAAGGGATTTTCCTTCAATTGGGCCCAGTATCTGTGAAACGAATTTCTGGAAAATGTACATGAAGCCCAGGACCAGGGGCACGAATTCTATTACTCCTAGCTGTTGTTTCTCATTTCGTTGGTCGCATGGGAAGCCCTAGAATATTTGGTCCTCCTTGAGCTCATGCCTGATATGTGTGAAGGGGTGCGATATGCTAATTTGTGGGAATCCAAGGACATGCAACATATTGAGGAAAACAAAGTCTTTTGGGTCCTCTTTCAGAGTGGACTTGCAGCAGCAATCAACTCACGACCGCGCCTGTCACCAGCTGTATATGTCAAATACAAGAGCATCGTGACGTTCCAGGTAACTATGCATAATATCTAAATCAGAGGCCGCAAGGATCCAACATGGGTCTCACTCCCATATATGGTTGAGGATGAAGACATTAAAAGCCTAATTGCGACTTGGCCTCCACATTGGAAGCTGAGCTTAACATCAGGTACAAAGGATTCGGCAGGGATGAGCACCATGAAGGTCACCCTACCTGTCATCACCGAAGAAACTGGAGGATAGGGACAAAGTACGGGGAAGGGTGCAAAAGCAGCATCGCAGAAGGGTTCGCAGTAGGGAAAAAATATGGGGAAGGGTGCGGAAGCAACATCGAAGAAGGATTCACAGCAGGATCTGGGTGCAGAAGGTCAGGAGGCAGGAGGTGCAAGTCTAGGCCTGCGCAGAAGTACAGTTGGATCTCGCCAGCTTGCTGCATGAACCACTACGAATCCTTCATGCATCCTTGTTCGAAGAGATTCAAAACAGAGACTGGAAAGTGCACCAGTAGCTTAACACAGCCGAGCAAACAATTTAAGAGAAAACTGCCAAAGTGTCTCAGGACCAGGCTGCTTGTACCCTTGCTGCCACGCAACAGACAAAGCTAGAGCATCTAATTAATGTGATCTGTGTGGATGTCACAGAAGATATCTCAGCTACTGGCACCCCCCAGGCCAAGATTGAGGGGTTGGTTGCTGCACTAAAAGCCTCAAGGACAGAGATTCAGGTAGTTATGACGCAAATGGAACAACATATTGCAGACTTACAATCCAAGTTGCAGCCAGAAACACCACCAGAAGTAAGGGCCCAATGAGCTGCGTTGGTTACAGAGGCTACAAATGTTATTACAGGTCAAATCGCTCAAGGTGCCGAATTGTTGGAAAAAGCTATGAAACTGTGGACCAAGGTGTAGCATGACCCTCTCCTACATGAAATCAACCAAGCGCTGTGGGAGAAAGAAGAAGAGTTTGACCAAATGAAGGCTACTATGACCACTCTGGTCCCTGCTTAGCGGTTGGCCCGATTGCGCACCAACCATGCGATCAGGGATAACATGGAAGCTCTCCGACAAAGGAAGAAGACTATGAGTGATCACCTGAAGCCATGGGTAGATGAGGCCCTAAATCTGTCCCAGGATGTTGATGTCATAGTAGAGCAACTGAACCATACTCTGGAGAGCGTCACGTCGGCTATAGAAGGCCCAACTTCGTAGAAGTTGGTATAGATAGCCCAGAATTCTGCTGCGCAAAGTGAAGGTGTGCTTCCCCTACTGGTTGAGGCGATCAAGCAGCTACAGGAAAAGATGGAGAACCCACGGCCGTAGTGACTCGGGACAAGTCACAATATTGTGTTGGGGGCCCATTGGAACAAGGCTCCCTAAGCTACGAATTTTGTATATTTTTGCATTAAGTAGTCTAACGCAGGGGTTTTTGGGGTGGGTCAAAGCCTCGAACGCATTGTAATGGGTCAAAGGGTAGACCTAGAGTCCACAAACCACAGTTTGCGGACCATAGGATAAGGTAGGATACATCGATATAAATAGATGAATAGTTTGATTCTAGAGGTAGGAATGAATTGAGACTGATACTACGTGCGAACTGTTAGATCTGTTTTGGGTTGTTTTTGGTAAGGACTCCTACTAGCTGTGTGCGCGGAGATCCTCAGTCCTGCTGTGTGCAGACCCTGCTGGCTGTGTGTGCAGGCTATGTTTTGGGTTGTAATTAGGTTTTTGGATTCTAATATATGTGGATATAGTTGAAGTATCTCTGTGTTATCTGGATTTATTGTGTCTCTATTGATACGAATCTCTGGAATATGTTTGGTGCTGTGAATAATTATGTGCTATCTGTTTATGTTGTGAATATATCTGTGCTATGGTATGAAGTATATCTATGATATGTTATTGATGCGTTTATGATATTATGTGCTGGTAACTACTGATACACATGTGGATGCGAAGGTACTTACTAGATATGTGCATGGTAATAGCTCTGTTAAGACTAATTACATATTATACTGTTAACGAACCTATGAATAGACCTGTCTATGTGAATCCTAGAGGTTGTGAACACAGATCTGCCTAGACTTACTTACTTTCTCTCAAGGTGTGGAAACTTGGTTCCAACACCCTCCCATACTACTTCAGGTGAGACTTTGGCCTGCGCAAGTATGTCACTGCTGAAAGGGCCAGTAGTATAGGGGTTTGTTAGCAAACCTTAACCTCTGAACCTGTGTCAGGACCCCTCAAGCCAAAAAAGGGTTATCTCTATAGGAGCCTCAGATATGCAATATAGGTATCTATATAGTGAAGGAAGGAATATCTTTGACAAGGAGGTTGAGTTCAGTGCATCAAAAGAAAAACATCAGTTAGAGACCAAGTTCTCTAATATTGGTGTAGAATGGTGCAGAAAAGGGAGATCAGTATTAGGAGCTATGTGAAGAGAAGTGATAAGGTATCAGAGGCATACAAGGGTCAAGGGTATGTGTTATGGTCATGGTACTTGTGATCTGAAAGTTTATAAGAAGAATTTCTTGTGGGTTTTCCTCTCCAAGAGGGAGAGGTTTTGGCCCTCGCTTGAAGAGCCTAAATTTGTGTCTCTTGTGTTTTGGTAATTGACTTGATGAAAGACATAATAAGCTAAGAAGAAAAGACATAATTAAAATAATTAAGCTCACAAGTAATTATTGAGTAGAGAATTTGAATTAAACCTAGCCCTACCTAATTTCTCAACACCTTCATGTAGGCTGACTTGATATTTGTTCCATGACGAGGTCTTGGAGGGTCTTTTGGAATCTATTTTGATTCAACAATTTTTTCTTTACAATATGTAACATGCCCAAATGGGTCTTCAATACATGACAATGACTCAATTGAATTTATTAAAAACCTAGAAGCACTAAATGGGTGCTTGACCTAAAATTACATTTCCCTTGAGCATGAAACCCATGCCTCAGGAACACAAATAATAAATTTATCTCTTTTCATTAAATACATAAAATCACGATTACATATTCCATTATGAAGACTGAACCTAGTTACATATTTCAAAACTCCATCTTAACTAAGGAGGTATTCATAATCCATACAAGGCACTTGGAAATTCTCAATATGAATAATTATCATAAGAAGAGTCAGATTGGTAACCCATATGTATAGCATCATATCATCCAAAATTTTCACATAGCAAGGCCTTGCCTAAAATATCTATCTCTCCACAGTATTAGAGCACAATTCCGGGGAGACCAATGATTTATAAACACCCTCATAATTGTCTCTCTACGAGCATACCCCACACGGGTGTTCACAGGATATGCCCTTTTAGGACTATTCTTATCTTGGATTCCTAGTCCTCAAAGAATATCGGTCCTTCATGACTCCTCTTATCTTGGATTCCCTACTACAACCTAAAAGAGTATCAAATGCCATATGCTTAGCTAATCCACCATTATTTCTTCCCAAGTGAAGACAAGAATGATGTATTTATCTCTCCCTCTCAACTTGGGAGGATATACCCATTCCTATAAAGGAAGTTCTCAAGCTCCCTCTTATCCAAGGACTTGTCCAGTCTTCTAGAGACTTGCTTCCAAACTACCACTTAGCCAGGGAATTTTCTAGAATCCTAGTGACTTGCTTCCAAATTTCTACCAAGTTAAAAACTTGTTTCAAGGATCCCTCTTAACTAGGGACTTGTTTCCAACAACAAATTTTCATTCATTGGTGGAGATCATGGGAAATTCAGCTTCTTGTAGCGCTCCTCCATTTTATGTCATGAAATTTATCTTTAATATTACGGATCCTTCATCTTTGTAGGGAATTGAACATCCATCACTTTCCTCAAGTCAGTCATGTCACCCTTCCCTTTATCTGAAAGTGATTTTCTAGTCCAAAATATGGATTACCTTCATACAATTACCTCTTCTACATCCTGTTTCCTTTAAGCTATTACATCCCACCACATGAGTACTAGTTGTAGACGACATCCAAAACTATTTTTCTGGTAGCCTTGCATTAACCCATCCAGATGTTATTCAAAAATCAAAAAATGAATATCAAATCAAAATTAAATTTTGTGACGACCCTTCATCATGGCATTTGTTTGCTTTAAATATTAACATCCCACACATATATTTGACACATAACCAAGATATACAATGTCAATGATATCCTTCTTTTCTAGACTTCACCAGGGTCTTCATATCTTTCCCATGAAGATATCATAGCCAAATATTTTAGTCATTGAATGTTGATTTCCTTCTCCATAGTTGCATTTTTCATGATCTCTTCCTTTCTTTATTCACACATTGTTTCCCTGAGAACTTCCAATCATAGTTCCTTCATATTTTTCAACTACGTCATATTCTGTATGAGGACATTTTATGTTGATTTCATCTAGTAAATATTTGAACTATGCCTTTCTGCATCCTTTTAACGAGTGATATCCGTTTCCTTTGATCATACTCATGAAGTAGAGCATGCATCCTTACTATCTGCAACTATATAATGACATGACATTGAACATATGCATACATACCTATTTTCTTCTTTAGTCATATAGAATTTCTTCAACAAATTCCTATCCTTGATTGAGAGTGCTTCAATCATCTTTCACGTGCTGCATTTGTTTTTCATCATACCATCATTCTTATAAAAAATGAATCCCATCCAAAGTGGAATTATTAGCGAGACATATTTCAAGAGATGAACCTTCTAATGAAAATTCTAGCAGAGGATCTTGATTATCCTCATCTTGCAGATGTTCCTTCACAATTATTTATGGTGAGTTCTATACTAGATGATTTTCTTATACCCATAAGTACTACTTATGTTTCGAATGAGGTTACCAAGAGCTACTTCCTTCAAATGATGATTACCATAGAATCCAACTTTAGCTATTTTTCAAGCTTCTTATGATGATGTATTAAGCTCTTACTTCAGTAAAATGGTACTATGATTCCATCTCCTAAACTGATGCATCCTATCATGCTTCTAATTATTCTTACCATAATAGCCATATTTTACAAGAACTAAAAATAACTAAGTGGAGAAGACTTATCTCAATCATAGTAGAGATATTTTACTTCTTCCTTCTTGGATTTATTCTTTTCAGCTTATTCCACTTCTTCAGTGATATGGAATTCTTCCCTTTTTTATTGTTGTCCTTCTTGATATTAGGACAATCCCTCATGAAGTTCCCATATTCTTGACATCCATAGAATTTAACCTTCACCATATTCTACTTCCTTTTCCGAGGACCAAATTTTCCAAATTTCCCTTTCCTCATTGCCATGGCAGCATATGCTTGAGTTTGCTCATTTGATCCTACATAATTCTTTGCCTTCAATTTGGTTCCTTATATATTACATAGTGACCAAAGTTCTTTGAATGTAGTAGCTTCCTTGATGTGAATTTGTCCCATTCCTTTGGTAGTACTATGGTAGTCATTTCCTTGTAAGACATTATTTCTGGTAAAATTTGAAAGCTCAGGGATGAATTTCTCCGAGAAGAAATCATATCTCTGAGTTCTGTTTGAACCACCTATAATAAAATTTCATTTCTAACAATTCTAATATGACTTGAACCAAAAATAGTAAGCAACATCTCAATTTGGAAGTGACTTTCCAAAAATAGAAAGTCATGTCTAAATGATAAGGATGATCTTGATATATGGAATCCACTTTAAAATCAAATAAATCATGATTATACAATTCAAGGATTAATATTTTTATCCTTACACGTATTATTATTATTATGATACTATTATTTATAAAATAGTCTAAATTCATTCACCTTTAATGGATTAATAAAAACGAATTCTCTCATGAAATAAGTAAATTAAATTGAGAATATCTTACTTGGAAAATTGAACCTCTCTCTTGGATTAAAATAGTAACTCCACACTTAAGAGAATGTAAATCTCACTCACTAATTCAATGTATGAAAAAAGTATAACTTCTCCTCATTAAATTCACATGTAAATCCCTTATTCAATTCGATTTGTAACTCTCACCAAATATTCTCTTATGTCTTAGTATAGCTCTCTCTCCCTAAATCAAATTGTAACTCCTCAAGACAAGTGTACTTCTCTCTCTATTCTTGGAATGAGTTACTGATCTAGATTTATGTAGGAACAAATAGAATAAACATGTAACCATAAATACAAAGATGCAGCAAAAATAACACTTCATTTCATTAATATCAAAGAACTGAAATTTTCTTACAAACATAATGGAAATAAACTAGCTAGGGTGCTAGTAGCTTATCTCTGAGAAGAGATGCGGTGGCTACAGGCCTCTGAATTGTGTTAAAATGAGGCTCGAGGGCCTATTTATTATTTAGAAATAATGGAAAACCTAAACATCCAAAACCCTAACCCTAGGAGATGAAGCGCCAAAACTATGGGCCCTGTTTGGGTAAATTGGTGTTTCAACTTCCCGGGGACATAACTTTGGCATACGATCTTTGTTTGACGCGCTCAATACCTCGTTAGAAACATCTATTCAAGGAATACAACTTTTGATGTGAGAAACATCAATCCATGGATTTTTTTTCCTTCTGGTTTTCCCAAAAAATTTCGTTTAGGGCCTCAAAACGGCTTTAGAAGTTCAGGACCCGAAAAAATGCTAAAAAATAGTAAGTCATGCCGAAAGTAAAAAACTGAAAGAGACAATGGTGGGGCCCCAAGTGGAATAGGCGGGTGGCCACCAATATCAACCTAGATCATTCATCCCTCCTTAAGAAGCAATGGTCCCCATTACGTTGAGTTCCTCCATGAGATGAGGAAACTTCTACTGAACTTGGTCCCTTGTGAACCACTTGCCTTGGTGCAGGAGTTGGCCAGCTTTGACAACCCGATGCAGTTGGATCTTCCATTGGAGAGTGTTCTTGATTTTCATGTCCATGATACAATCTGTGGTGGCCTGTTCCATGCAGTCCGGGTTTAACTCTATTGGTGTGAGTTGTTCTGCAATTTCAAAGGTGTCTAGTAGAGGTGGGAAGTAGGGACGAAGGCGATCCACATTGAATACTGGGCGTAGACCAAGGAATGGTGGAAATTGAGCTCGAAGGAATTGTTCCCTATAGCCTTGGTGATGGTGTACGACCCATATCAGAATGGGCAAAGCTTGCGATGGGGTCCAGTGAGGCGCTCCTTCTACAAATGTAGCCACACTTTGTCGCCCACCTGGAAGTTGTGTGGCACCCGATGTTGATCATGTCATTGCTTGTACTTAGCATTGGCTCTATCCAATATGTCATGAACCTATTGGAGAATGTGCTGAATACACTCTATGAAGCTGTTTTCTTTGTCAGCGTCAGACTGGACATGAGCCGAATTGGCCTGAGTAGCTACAAATGGCATGGCTACGTCAATGGGACATAGTGGCTGGAATCCTAAGCCCTCCTGAAAGGGGCTGTGGCCGGTTGAGCTGTGGAGAGCCCAGTTATAACTGTCTTGTACATAGGGGAGGATCTCAGCCCATTTGTGTGGATGCTTTGAATTGTACATGCGTAGAATGTGTCCAATCATCCTGTTGACGACCTCTGTTTGGCCGTAAGTTTGGGGATGGAAAGCTGTGGACTTGGTGAGCTTGGTGTCCAGCATTGACCAGAGTCTGGACCAAAATGTGCTAAGGAACCTACTGTCCCAATATGATATGATAGACTGTGGGATCCCAAAGTGCACCCACACTCGTTTAAAGAAGAGTTTAGCAGTGGCTTCTGTTGTGATATTCTTCTTGCAGGCCGCCATAATTTCCATCTTCGAGAATCTGTCGATGACCACGAAAACACAGTCATTTCCATGCTTAGTAGAAGGAAGGCCCGACATGTAATCCATGGATATGGATTCCCAATGTCGACTAGGGGTAGGTAGCGGAGTATAGAGGCCTTGCTTCTTGGTGGTCAGTTTGGAAATGGCGCAAGTAGTGCAGGATTTGATGTACTTCCCGACATCCTGTCGAAGGTTCGACCAATAGAAATACTTTTGCAGTACTTCCACTGTTTTATTGACCCCAAAATGCCCAAAGAATTGACTGTAGTGTGCTTCACATATCATCTTGGTACGCTCTCTTGAAGGAAAAAAAAGGTGTCCCACGTGACATAAAAGTGTATCTTGGAGGTGAAAATTTGGAACTTGCGTACTCCCCAAGAGTGCCTTGTATGTGTGGTTGAATTCTGGGTCACTCTCATAGATAAGTGGCCAATCAGAAGTATCGAGGCCACAAGAGTTGAGAACGGTGGTGAGCGCCACGATCAGTGGTCGGTTGAGGCAGTCTGCAACATTATTGGCGCTACCCTTCTTGTACTTGATGTTAAAATGAAACTGTTGCAGATATGTGGACCAATTTTTATGGTGATCATTCTGCAACTTCCCTTGTGTTTGCATGAACTACAGGGGCCAATGGTCTGTGTGGATGATTTTTTCCTTCCCCAAAATGTAATGCTTCCATTTTCAACAAGCTTGCAAAATGGAATACATTTCTTTTTCATACGTGGGATACTTGAGAACTATGTTGGACAATGTCTCACTGTGATATGCCAGTAGATGTCCCTGTTGAGTAAGAACTGCCCCAATAGCCTAGTCAGAGGCATCTTTCTTGATCTCAAATGGTTGTTGCAAGTCTGGTAATGTGAGCACTGGGGAAAAACATAGGTGATTTTTCAATTCAGTGAACACATTATGTTGAGATTGCAACCAAAAGAATTTTTCTCTCGCTCCTCCTTTGGTGACTTGACTCAAGGGCCAAGTGATATGAGAGAATCCCAACACAAACTTGTGATAGAAATTAGCAAGGCCCAGAAATCTGTGAAGCTCTGTTATATTGGTTGGGGTTGGCGAATCCCGAATGACTTGGATCTTGGTTGGATCCACATGCACCCCCCTTTCATCAATATTGTATCCCAAATATTGAACCTGGGTCATGCCAAAAGTGCACTTCTCCAAGTTGGCACACAACTTGTGTTGCCGCAGTGTTTGGAGGACTTGTCGGATGTGGTGTGTTAGCACTCAAATCTACCTCAGGCTGAAATGAAGTAAAACTCAAGGCTACATCAAACCACGCTCAGCCTCGTAGCTAGCCCTACGAGGACAGGAGAGGGCTCTCTCCTTCAATCTCGAGAAAATGAGCAATAGGATGCGAGATGACTTACAATAAGAACTGATTTTAGGCTAGTAAAGAGATAGGTATGTTTGATTTTTTGGTTTTTGGGATTTCGCTGGAGAAATGGGAAAACAAATTTTGGGTCCGGGGATAAGGTCAGACCTTTGCAGATTTTGAGTTGGGGCGAGGTAGGTGAATGTCTTGATGCTTTTGATTGGATATATGGACAGATTAGACCGACGAGGAGCTGAAGAGGGCAAAGAAGAACTTGGATCCTCTCCAAACAGCTGAAAACATATAGAACTAACCGAATTCAAAGGCCAAGCACTGTAAACAATGGATTCAACCTTAATCACTCATTCAATTTAGTTCAGAAGCATATGAAAGGATGGCATACATTAAACATGAAGAAACTTACAGTAAAAAAAGAAGAAACACCATCAAGAACAGAACACCACAAGGATCCCAACAAGTGCCGCAAAACCCCTGATCTTTCCTTAGCCAAAATATGAAAAATATGTACAATGATATCAAAAGTATCCCAAGAGTCCAACCTGTAGAATGCCTCAGAAATTACAATATATAGATCACTCTAACACCTTTCCCCACCTCTAGGGGTCGAATTCCCTCTTCAGGGATCAGTTTCAACCAATTCTAATCATGGAACTACAATCTAGGCAGCTAACAACTTAGCTCTAAAAGAGTGGAAACTGATCCATTTACATGATTTTTACCCTTTTGAGAGTGAATCTTCTAGAATAGATAAAATAAGCCAAAGTTACATTGCAAACATAAATTTACATCATAAAAACCCAAAAATTCCATCCATAAGCAAAACTGGTCCATACTAGGCGAAAATCTGAGCTGGCAGTTGAAAATTCAGCAAAAATTTAAGTGGGTCGCATTTGAGCCGAGTGGGTCGCATTTTTTCCATCCTGAATTTGAGGTACTTCCCGGCATCCAAATTGAGCTCATGATAGCTCGTTGGAAAGCCCTGGATGTTGAATATCCAACCCAAGTGGAATTTCCCAATTTGGAGCTCATTTGACCCTCCAAAACTTCTTTCTCCCAGAAGTACTTCCTGCTGGTGCAAAAGGTGGCAGCAAGGTGGTTTTCATGGTGTTTTTGAGCTCTTTGACCATCCAGATTTTGATGAAATGCTTAGGTGATGTCTGAGGATGCATAACTAACCATGAAAAATCCAAAAATGAAAAAAATTCCTCCAGCAAGTGTCCCAAAAAAAAGTGAGCATATGAGGGTGAGACCCACTTAACTGAAAAACCTGTTTTTTGACCCAAAAATTTGAAAATGACAAAATTTTCTCCGAATTTGCCCAAATTCAGAGCGGAGGTCCTCCATCATGTGTCCTGCCCAGTCAATGAAGCCTCGGCCAAAATCCGAAGTGGATTAGACCTTTTCCGCCGTCTTAGTGCTTTGCGCAACCTCCTCTTCAGAATCTTCATTCTCGCTTTGTAGACATGCATGCGAGCCCAATAATGGCCTTTCATGTGACGAAGCATGTATTTGTCTTGATTGGCCTTCGCCAACAATTTCTCCAGATGAATGTTCACATGTGTGAGTACAGTATCTCTGTCAGTTGGTGTCATGTCACCGGGTCTCTTTCGATTCCATTGTCTGTCCTCACGGATTTGGCGCAACTCATAAAATGTGAGCTCATCCTCAAGCTGTTTGTTGCACTGCTCCAAATAGTTAATTACCCACTCGGTGCCTTCGTAAAGTTTGTTTCACTTATCATTCTCACTTTTGTTCCCGGACACTTTCGCCGAGCTAGGAGAGCTCGCATCAACATCAATGACTCAGGAAGTCTGGGGTCCCGCCCTCCCGATGGGCCCTCACTGCGTGCGGGGCCTCGCTCTCTATCCTCGAGTCCCACCGCGTCGAAGAAGGCGAGACCCCTTCCACATCATGTGGAGATAATACTCGCTCTGCTGATGAAGTCGGCAAGACCCCTTCCACCTCATGTGGAGATAATACTCGCCGTGTCGCTGCAAATAAGGCCCTGTGGCCTCGCTGATATGTCCGAACCAAAGGAGCGCCGATATGCTCAACCTCAGGCATGTCCGGCTGGTGTGAAGGCTCTCCTGCATCATGAACTGTCTCGGGAGGCGGCTGTGGCACTCTGAAAAAGTCTCTAGAAATGAAATCCTCCCAAGTGATGCCCTGTTCTGCCAACTGATGCAACACTATGATCTTGATCAAAGCATAATGGTATATACTCCTGTACTGCTGCGCTAGGCTCGTCTTCTTTTGCACAAAAATCACCATCCTCTCTATGTTGCGATATATGAAGTACGGAATATTCATCATACGTACCCTTGTGAAGTGCATCAACAAACGAATATGGTACGCAAAAAGACGAGCATATCTGCCCTCACAACTAAAATACTGAATGATGAGCTTCATCAGCTGTGCATACTCATCCCTCAAGAATCTGAATGGAAAAACTCTGCTCAAGTAACTCATATATCCAGTTTTAATGCATGGCTCATAGTGGAATTTCTCTAAATGCTGACGTTTGTTCCATTCCTCGCCCATGTTTGGTATGCCAGTGGCTTGAGCAATAGTCAAGGGTGACAAAATGAATTCAACCCCGGCAAGATTTACCCGGCCATTCCGTAAATGTAGAACAAACAAACGAGCCAATTCACGATGAAGCCGGGTTTGTGCAATCATCTCACAAAATCGGAAACATGACAAATACCGAAAACAATCCATTGCAAATGGACATGCCTGCAACCGAGCCAAAGAAGTAGGCTCCTCTCTGCGATGATTACCACCTCTGCTAACTCTATGAGACCCCCGTGGCACATTACCTTCAGTCGTGGAATCACTGCCTGACCCTTGCTCATACACTGACTCTGTCTCTGACATGGCTTTGAACAAGATATTGGCACTATGTATACTAATATAAATGCAGTGAAAACAAAGTTATAATGTATGTTTCAACACCCAATAAATCTCCCCCACTGTCAAAGCACCATAAGGAAACAAACAATGATAACAGCTCTGTTTTAGGTGGATTGAGGTAGAAGCACAGTCTCTGTTTTAATTGCAAGTGAAATTTGACAAATGGTAGCAGGCAGCCTTTAGAATATTGGATAAACTTTGTCAAAGGGAACAATGAATCATAAGATTGTGTTTGTCAATGGGCAGTGAACAATGAGTATAAGGCTGTGTTTGTCAATGGGAAATGAACAATAAGTATAAGATTGTGTTTGTCAAATGGGAAGTGAGACACAATATGACAATGATCACCATGAAACACAAGCCATGACAGTGGTAAAACAATAATGATGACAACGGTGGTATAACGAGTGTGAAGGCAGTGGGGCTTTGAAAATACATGCAAAGGTAGATATATCAATCATATGAGGTGGGAAAATACTCATAAAACCATCCATATGTATTTAAAAACCCTGAGGAACAAATCTGCCATGAATGTAGGGTTTCACTTTTCCATTCAAATGTTTAAAGTCTCCAAGATACCACAACCACTTTAAAATCTACTGAGCAATAGTTTAGAACCTGTTTGAAGGCAGCTGGAGATGATTTAAATCGAAACTGGGTGCCCAACGCAATTTTTCTGAACTCTGTTAGCAAGTGGGTCCCATGCGATCAAGTGGGTCGCTTTTGCCAAGTGGGTCGCATGCATTATAATTTACACTAGAGAAAATGCCCAGGTGGGTCGCATTTGCCAAGTGGGTCGCATGCGCCCAAGTGGGTCTCACGACCTCCAAACTCTTTCAACAATTCTCCAAAACATGATTTCGGCCTCCAAACTCTTGATTTCGACTTCTATGCCGCGGATTTTGGCAAATGAACTTGTTTTCCATTTTATACATGAGGAAAATATCTTACACAATCAGATTTGATTTCAAATCTATTTGATAACCCACATTACAATGTTTTTGCATTTTTACATTTGGCTTTTTAATACAATATCTCTCTTTTGGCTTTTCTGAGTTTTGAACTGATGATTTTGTTGTCTATTGCAGGGATATGGCTCTTTAGCTTAGGAAAAGATCAGAGGTCTGCATTGAAACTTCTTCTTGGTGAAATGAATACAATTTATTACAAAAATAAAATTAAACAATTTCTAGTTCCAAAACAGAGTTTTAGACTAGAAATGTTTTCAAATGCTAATGATAATAAAAACATGAAATCAAAATTTGCGGAACCATCCTCATCCTGCGGGCTTTATGACATCTATGCAAATGACTCGAAAACCCTAGACTCTAGGACTAAAGACACTTATTGACATTTAATGACCATAAATGAAATGATGATGATTTTGAGTGATTTTTGGGAAATTTTTTTAAATAGCCCTGCAGGTGTAAGCATGAGGAAACATAAGACAACAGACCCCTTCGTCAGTCAATGGCATGCTCCTAGCGAAATGCAACGAAGTGGAACAAGCGAGACACCTAAGAATGAATATGCAAGAAACGAAATGATCACTGACGGAGGGCTGTAAGGACCGACTCTAACATTGGCTCCAATGGGGATGGTGGCTCCATGGAGATGCCAAGAATGGCAGATCTCTGGGGGAGTCAGACAATGCCTTTCATCCATTGGGCGATGGAATCATTATTTGAACGGATAACACAAAACCTTTGACACATTTATTGAATGAAAACTTGACTGAAAACTGACTGAAACTTGACTGAAACTTGACTGAAACCGACTCGATGGCAAACTGAAATAATCTTGAAAAAAAACTGACTCAACAGACCAAACACGAATGACTCATGACTGAATTAAAACAATACTTTACAAAGCTTCTGGAAAAAAGGCAGCAATCCATCAAGATTTGGAATCATGATGACAACCACCTGCATACTAATGAAATATGTACAATCATGTATAATTGGCTTTCCAATGTAACCAGTCAAGCAGATGGCTTCTTGACTGATTCTCCCGATCAGATCTCCTGGTCAACAAGACAAACTGATAACTGGGCATCCAAAAACATAGCTGACCATGATCTCCTTCATCACTGAACCCTGCAATAATCACTTTCACTGCTGAATGTAACAAATCTGCCATTGGATCCTGAAAAACATGAAGATTTACCTCCTGCTGAAAAAACAAGGTGTCTTTCTCTTCTGATTCTGATCTGTCTTTATCATGTACTTCAGTAAAAGTATGCTCCTGGGCTTCAAAAAACTCTGAACAGGTAGATGAGAAGATCTCTTCTTGAGAAAACATTTCAACACATGAGACATATGAAGAAGAATCTGAAAGGGAATCTTGAATGATCTGATCTTCTGTAGCCTGAATATAATGTCGGTCATCTTCATATGATATCACAACCAGATTATCATGTTCCTCATTGCATTCATCAATCATGAGAAAATCAACTTTAGATGATTCTTGAAACCCAAACATGACATTCCTATCATCTCGCATAACTTCATCAAGAGAAACTTTTTCACTTACTTGAGCGAAGATCCCATCTTGCTGTTCATGAACTGACTGAATTACCTTCTCATGCAGGCTCTGTTCTGATGACATGAGAACATTTGGATCAAAAATTCTGTCTATGATCTCAACAACAAAATTCTCCTTTTCAGAATTCAACACAAGGTATGCTTGGTCATCACAATCTGAATGTAGATCTGAAATAGCTGGCTGGTCATTATCACATTCTACAATCTGCATGCTGTCTTCTTCCGTGGGCAGATCTGAAATGACACTTTCTCTTTCATCACTTTCAGCCATATAGACATCTTCAACCTGCCGATCTATAAAGCTGCTTGCAGGACTGTCATCCTTTTCAGAAAAGGAAGAAGTTCCACCATCACCTTCTTGACCATGTGCACACTGCAGATCTGTGTTAACTTGAGCTGGAACATGACCTTTCAATAGCTGATCTATCTCATCTTCAGATAGAGGAGATAATACCTTTTGTTTTCTTTTGCTCAAACAATGATTGTCTTCATTGATTTCAAGTGAAGGAGTATACAAACTTTCCTCATACTGCTGATCCATTTCATATAATTCCTGTTCACTGTCAAGATGCAAAATTCCTTCATCTTCCACCACACTAAAATCTTGATCCTGCTGCAAATTTTCATGATCGTCTTTATGCTACTGAAATGGATTTTCATATAGGGCTTCCATGATCTCATCATCCATGAAATTATCGTCTTCATAATATTTCTCAAGGCTTTCAATAAAAGTAGAAGCATGTTTGCAACAGTCATGAACTAAATTTAATGATGGATAAGATACTTGATATCTTTCAATGAACAGGGCATGAAAATCCTTTGAACAATAAATACAGGCCAGCGGCAAATTTTCATACCAAGATTGGGCTTCACCTTCTAGAGTGGCTAGGAATATCTTCATCAAACAATCTTCAGGAAAAGCCACCTTCAACTTGCGAATATGCATGTGAAATCTAATCAGATGTAAAGCAGCATCCTTCTTACCATCATCGTTAAACGTAGGCAGATTCCTGGACCAATCTACCTTGGGCATCTTATTCGGAAAACCTGGAATGTGATCTCGGCTCATGGGAGCATATCTTCTTGTGATTCGGTCCATCTTGAAAATCTCACAGCTACTGATCTCCCTGCAGTGAAATCACCATGAAGCATCGATTTCTGGATTGTTCAGTGAATGAAATCGCCAGGTGAATGATTTCAGCCTTGCAGTGTCTGATCGTTGTTCACCATCAACCATCAGATCTGAACTTGATACATGTACTGGGGAAATTTACAAGTTAAATACTACGATTACAAGTTATACCGGAGATCGACTGAAGCAGCGTTTATCTACTTCGCTGATGCATAGCAACAGCGTTTCGAAGGCTACCTGGCGTGACTTCAGACTCCGTCTATAACAAGCAAACGTTTTGAGTTTCTCCCCAGTATGGTTGCCACTATGTTAGCACTCAAATCTACCTTAGGCTGAAATGAAGTAAACTCAAGGCTACATCAAACCACGCTCAGCCTCGTAGCTAGCCCTACGAGGACAGGAGAGGGCTCTCTCCGTCAATCTCGAGAAAATGAGCAATAGGATGCGAGATGACTTACAATAAGAACTGATTTTAGGCTAGTAAAGAGATAAGAATGTTTGTTTTTTGGTTTTTTGGGTTTTCGCTGGAGAAATGGGAAAACAAATTTTGGGTCCGGGGATGAGGTCAGACCTTTGCAGAGTTCGAGTTGGAGCGAGGTAGGTGAATGTCTTGATGCTTTTGATTGGATATATGGACAGATTAGACCGACGAGGAGCTGAAGAGGGCAAAGAAGAACTTGGATCCTCTCCAAACAGCGTAGATGATATAGTAACTGGGATCAATGTAACTTGCAAGCGACCAAAACAATAATTCAACCTGCCTTCCTTCCGTCTAATTTAGGTTCAAGACATAATGAAAGGATGGCATATTAAAATATGAAGAAACTTTATAGGTGTTTAAAAGAAATACATCAAGAACAATACTTCTGGTGACCCCAACAAGTGCCGCAAAACCCTGATCTTTCCTTAGCCAAAATATGAAAAGTATGTACAATGATATCAAAAGTATCCCAAGAGTCCAACCTGTAGAATGCCTCAGAAATTACAATATATAGATCACTCTAACACCTTTCCCCACCTCTAGGGTTCGAATTCCCTCTTCAGGGATCAGTTTCAACCAATTCTAATCATGGAACTACAATCTAGGCAGCTAACAACTTGCCTCTAAAAGAGTGGAAACTGATCCATTACATGATTTTTTACCCTTTTGAGAGTGAATCTTCTAGAATAGATAAAAATAAGCCAAAGTTACATGCCAAACATGAATTTACATCATAAAACCCAAAAATTCCATCCACAAGCAAAACTGGTCCATACTAGGCGAAAATCTGAGCTGGCAGTTGAAAATTCAGCAAAAATTTAAGTGGGTCGCATTTGAGCCGAGTGGTTCGCACTTTTTCCAGCCTGAATTTGAGGTATTTCCCGGCATCCAAATTGAGCTCATGATAGCTCGTTGGAAATCCCTGGATGTTGACTATCCAACCCAAGTGGAATTTCTGAATTTGGAGCTCATTTGACCCTCCAAAACTTCTTTCTACCAGAAGTACTTCCTGCTGGTGCAAAAGGTGGCAGCAAGGTGGTTTTCATGGTGTTTTTGAGCTCTTTGACCATCCAGATTTTGATGAAATGCTTAGGTAATGTCTGAGGATGCATAATTAACCATGAAAAATCCAAAAATGCAAAAATTTCCTCCAGCAAGTGTCCCAAAAAAAAGTGAGCATATGAGGGTGAGACCCGCTTAACTGAAAAACCTGTTTTTTGACCCAAAAATTTGAAAATGACAAAATTTTCTCCGAATTTGCCCAAATTCGGAGCGGAGGTCCTCCATCATGTATCCTGCCCAGTCAATGAAGCCTCGGCCAAGATCCGAAGTGGATTAGGCCTTTTCCGCCGTCTTAGTGGCTTGCGCAATGTCCTCTTCAGAATCTTCATTCTCGCTTTGCAGACATGCATGCGAGCCCAATAATGGCCTTTCATGTGACGAAGCATGTCTTTGTCTCGATTGGCCTTCGCCAACAATTTCTCCAGATGAATTTTCACATGTGTGAGTACAATATCTCTGTCAGTTGGTGTCATGTCACCGGGTCTCTTTCGATTCCACTGTCTGTCCTCACGGATTTGGCGCAACTCATAAAATGTGAGCTCATCCTCAAGCTGTTTGTTGCGCTGCTCCGAATAGTTAATCACCCACTGAGCCTTCTGCAACTGATCTTTCAGCTTATCATTCTCAGCCCTTTGTTCCTGGATGACTTCCCTCAGTTTCGAGCTAGGAGAGCTCGCATCAACATCAATGACTTGTGAAGTCTGTGTCCCGGCCTCCTGATGGGCCCTCATCATGCATGGGCCTCTTGCCCCTATCCTGTATCTGTACCTGCGCTGAAGAAGAAGGCGAGACCCCTTCCACATCATGTGGAGATAATACTCGCTCTGCTGATGAAGTCGGCGAGACCCCTTCCACCTCATGTGGAGATAATACTCGCCGTGTCGCTGCAAACAAGGCCCTGTGGCCTCGCTGATATGTCTGAACCAAAGGAGCGCTGATATGTTCAACCTCGGGCATGTATGGATGGTGTGAAGGCTCTTCTGCATCATGAACTGTCTCAGGAAGCGGCTGTGGCACTCTGAAAAAGTCTCTAGAAATGAAATCCTCCCAAGTGATGCCCTGCTCTGCCAACTGATGCAACACTATGATTTTGATCAAAGCATAATGGTATATCCTCCTGTACTGCTGCACTGGGCTCGTCTTCTTTTGCACAAAAATCACCATCCTCTCTATGTTGCGATATATGAAGTACGGAATATTCATCATACGTACCCTTGTGAAGTGCATCAACAAACGAATATGGTACGCAAAGAGACGAGCATATCTGCCCTCACAACTAAAATACTGAATGATGAGTTTCATCAGCGGTGCATACTAATCCCTCAAGAATCTGAATGGAAAAACTCTGCCCAAGTACCTCATATATCCAGTTTTAATGTATGGCTCATAGTGGAATTTCTCTAAATGCTGACGTTTGTTCCATTCCTCGCCCATGTTTGGTATGCCAGTGGCTTGAGCAATAGTCAAGGGTGACAAAATGAAATCAACCCCGGCAAGATTTACCCGGCCATCCCGTAAATGTAGAACAAACAAACGAGCCAATTCACGATGAATCCGGGTTTGTGCAATCATCTCATAAAATCGGAAACATGACACATACCGAAAACAATCCATTGCTAGTGGACATGCCTGCAACCGAGCCAAAGAAGTAGGCTCCTCTCTGCGATGATTACCACCTCTGACAACTCTATGAGACCCCCGTGGCACATTACCTTCAGTCGTGGAATCACTGCCTGACCCTTGCTCATAAACTGACTCTGTCTCTGACATGGCTTTGAACAAGATATTGGCACTATGTATACTGATATAAATGCAGTGAAAACAGAGTTATAATGTATGTTTCAACACCCAATAAATATCCCCCACTGTCAAAGTACCATAAGGAAACAAACAATGATAACAGCTCTGTTTTAGGTGGATTGAGATAGAAGCACAGTCTCTGTTTTAATTGCAAGTGAAATTTGACAAATGGTAGCAGGCAGCCTTTAGAATATTTGGTAAATTTTGTCAAAGGGAGCAATGCATCATATGACTGTGTTTGTCAATGGGCAGTGAAAACAGAGTTATAAAAACGTGTTATCAATGGGCAATGGGATACAATATGTCAATGATCATCATGGAACAAAAGTCATGACAGTGGTAAAACGATAATGAAGACCACAGTGGTATAATGAATGTGAAAACAGTGGGCTTTGAACATACATGCCAAGGTGGATATATCAATGATATAAGGTGGTAAAATACTCATAAAACCATCCATATATATTTTAAAACCCCGAGGAACAAAACTGCCATGAATGTAGGGTTTTACTCTTCCATTCAAATGTTTGAAGACTTCAAGATACCATCAACACATGAAAAACTACTGAGCAATAGTTTAGAACCTGTTTGAAGGCAGTTGGAGGCGATTTAAATCGAAACTGGGCACTCAACACGATTTTTCTGAACTCTGTTGGCAAGTGGGTCGCACGCGATCAAGTGGGTCGCTTTCGTTAAGTGGGTCGCTCATGTTATAATTTGCACTGTGAAAAACGCCCAGGTGGGTCGCTTTTCCCAAGTGGGTCGCTTTTGCCCAAGTGGGTCTCACGACCTCCAACTCTGTCAACGATGCTCCCAAAACTCGATTTCGGCCTCCAAACTCCAGATTTCGACTTGTATGCTATGGATCTTTGGAAATGAAACTTGTTTGCCCTTTTATACATGATGTAAATATCTTTCACAATCAGATTTGATCCAAATCTATTTGATAACCCATATTACAATGTTTTTGCATTTTCACATTTGGCTTTTTAATACAATCTCTTTTTGGCTTTTCTGAGTTTTGATTTGATGATTTTGTTATCTTCTTGCAGGGGTATGGCTCTTTAGCTGAGGAAAAGATCAGAGGTCTGCGTTGAAAGTGCTTCTTGGTGAAATAAATACAATTTATTACAAAAATAATATTGAACAATTTCTAGCTCCAAAACATAGTTTTGGACTAGAAATGTTTTTAAAATGCTAATGATAATAAAACATGAAATCAAAATTTGCGGAGCTATCCTCATCCTGCAGGCTTTATGACTGGTATGCAAATGACTCTAAAACCCTAGACACTAGGACCAAAGACATTTATTGACATTCAATGACCATAGATGAAATGACAATGATTTTGAGTGATTTTTGAGGAAATTCTTTAAAATAGCACTGCAGGTGTAAGCATGAGGAAACATAAGACAACAGACCCCTTCGTCAGTCAATGGCATGCTCCTAGCGAAATGCAACGAAGTGGAACAAGCGAGACACCTAAGAATGAATATGCAAAAAACGAAATGATCACTGACGGAGGGCTGTAAGGACCGACTCTAACATGGTGGAGGTTCTCTTCCCAAGTCTGGCTGAAGATTAGAATGTCATCCAAGTACACCACTACAAATGAGTTGGTGAATGGTCGCAAGATGTCGTCCATGAACCTCATGAAGGTTGCGGGAGCATTCGTCAACCCGAAAGGAATGACCAGCCATTCAAAAAGGCCCTCCTTGGCTTTGAAGGTAGTATTCCACACATCAGAGGGTTCAATTGGTACCTAGTGATACCCAGACTTCAAGTCGATCTTGCTGAAATATTTTTCCCCTTTGAGTTGGTCCAGAAGGTCATCAATCCGTGGGATTGGGTACCTATTCTAGACAATGATCTTGTTCAGCACCCTATAGAATATATAGAGTCTCCACGTCCCATCCTTCTTCTTTACCAACATGACCGAGCTCCCACAGGGTGATGAACTTGGCCAAATGTGACCTTTCTGCAACAGCTCCTAAATCTCCCTCTTGATTTCACCGTTCTCTAGAATAGAGCGCTGATAGATTGGTCCATTGGGTAGTGGTGCACCTGGGGTTAGATCAATGGGGCGCTTGACCTGACAGTGCAGAGGAACCCCTGTGGGTGAGGTGAAGATTTCCTCGTAATCATCCACAACCTTGTCCATTTTTTGTTGTTTTGCAGAGGAATCTTGTCTGGAGGTCGTGGCCACAATCTTCTTCTTGCCCTTGGGGCAGATCATCAGGAAAACAAATTTCCTGGTTTGTCAAATGAGCTTACTACATTGTTTTGCAGTAACCAAAGAGATAGCGACAAGCGATGGTACCTATGGTATCCTCTACAACTTATTTCCCAAAGTAACAATAAAAGCGCGAGGCTGGGATTCATACACAACATGTCGCTTCCACAAGTATGTTTGGCCTAATAATATATCAGAAACATCAAGAGGAGCAATGTCACATAATACCTCATCCGTGAAGGTCTTGATGCTATAGGGAAGGCGACACTGCTGGATGATGCAAAGATCCTGTCCTTGGTGAAGCCACCTGATGGTGATGGATGTGGGTGGGCTGTGGTCGAAAAACCCAACCGCTTCACGACGTCTACTGAAATGAGGTTCTTTTGGCTCCCATTGTCGAAAATGAATTGTACCAAGGAGCCCTTTACCCACATCTGGGAGTGGAAGAGATGTTCCTCCTCCTATGGATCTTCTGGTTCCTCCTTCTAGATCTTCGCAGTGGCAATAGTGGCATTGGGCTCCGCATCAATAATTTGTTTCTGTAATATTCCAAAATTAGCATGCAGCTAATTGGAATATTGATTTTTGTTGTTTACACTTAGGAGATGAATAAATGGGTAAGGAGGCCCATACATTTCAGAAATAGGAATAAAATCCCTCATAATGTGAAAAGGGATAGTCATAAGAGCTGGAATTCACACCCTCATGTGTGAAAATGGGCATTTGCATGTGGACAAGGTCAAGTTTGACCAAGTAAATAGTGCTGGGATAGGAGGTGGAGATCATATTTTGAGATAGCATAGAGATAGTGGGAGGAAGATTCCTTGGTGGAGGAAACCATAATGTGTGTGACCCAAGGTGAGAGGGCTTATATTTGTACAAAAGGAGGGTAAGGTAGCCATATGAAGACATGTTATGGATTATTGATTTTATGGTCTGTATGACTTTGTGCTTTCTTCAACTATTTAGTAGAGATTGCTGTGCTGCTTAGCACAAGGCATTCAAGTTTAGAAATTCCTTCTCCTTTCAAGAGATGCCTCTTGAGGGATCTTGTACTTCATTTCTCCACATCCAGGCTTGAGGCCAAGCTACCTCCTTTAGCTACAACACAATTTCTGTTTAGAGTTGGGTTGTGTTGCAGGGTGTTGCAGTGGAGGTTTCACAACACCACTTCCAGAGCTTATTTTCAGAGGAGGAAGCTTTCCTTCCTTTGGGAGATTAGTGAGGAAGAATTATAAGCTGATTTCATTATCTTTGGCATCAAGCCAACCATTTTCCATCATCTATAGCACAATCCCTCTCCTTGACTGTGTTATTTCAGAGAGCATCTACAGTGAGGGTTTGCAGTGTGTGTTTGGAGGGTGAGATCTTCAGTTTTAGGATCAACCTTTCACTTGGAAGATCCATGAGAGGAGGTATGTTCAGCTTATGCATCATCTTCAGCCTTCTCCATCCAATTCTAGAGTTGCAGTTGCTACTTAGTAGTAGGACTGCAACTTTGGCATTTTGTCATTTTTGCATATTTCAGGAAATCCTCTCTGGATTGTCTTGGAATTATTTGTGGGAGTCTATATCTTCACTCCCAACATTTTATTAGCCATAAATTTGTATATCCATGTATTGACATTTGCAAACAACAGTGATATCTAATAAACTGTGCTGTCATAGCCTTGGGAATTTTCTGTGTAGCAGTATACTTCATTTTCTATGTACATGTTCTTTGAGGCTTGGGTTGCCTATCTTGAGTGTTTACTTCCTCAAGATCTTGTATAAATTTTTCTGCTATAATACTAATATGATGGCTATGTGTTCTTCTCACATTTTATGAGTTGATTTATCTCCGCTACTTCCATTTTTATGTTCATGAATTGTTGCATCCCTATTTTGGGATATTATAGTGGTATCAGAGCATAATATTGGCTCAGCCTGTGGAATCCCAACCAATATGCTATAAAGAAGACAAGAAGAAGAGAAGATGAATAGAAAAGACAAGAAGAAGACTCCATTATTTGGAGGAAGAAAGGAGGAGATACTTTCAAAGTTTCTTTCTCAAACTTTGCAGAGCATTCAGGGAGATCTCATGAAGTTGAGGAGGGAGATGAATAGAGAATATCCAAGAGAGTTTGAATCTGATGCAAAATCTATATTTTCATATGATGAGTGTGAGCCTGCAGCCACACACTATGATGCACAACGCAGTCCTCTGCCCATATTTGGTATGAGGGAGATAGAGGAAGAAGAAATGCCTAAGAGAGAAACCCTTAGTGATTTTTTGCAAGAGTATGAGTCTCAAAATCAGAAGTTTAGAGATCATATCACTTTTCCAGAGTTTTGCAAGATCAAGGTGGAGAGAAGCAAGCAACATAATAAGAGTGGATTTCTCTTATCTAATTTTAATGGTTCACCTACATGTTCAGCCAGAGCTTGGGTGGATAAGCTAGACACCTATTTGCAGCAGCACCAAATTTCTGAAAAAGAAGCCATCAAAGTTGCAGCACTGCATTTCAGAGGTAAGGCCTATGCATGGTGGATATTTGAATCTTTTTCTTTGAAAAACGCAAATAATTATTCTTATGCAAGGTTCACTAAGACATTGGTGGAAATATTTGATAAGAAACATTCTGCAACACATGTGGTAGAGCTAAACAAAATTTAAAAAACAAAAACCTTACATGTATTGGAGGAACCTATGAGCTCAATTCCACTTTAGAAAACCATTGAGGAGGCTGAAATCTTGCATCATACCTTATTAGAGGCAAGACCTATATCTCATATTCTTGAGAAAGAGGGTATGGAGATCCCTGTTTCAAAAGAGGATCAAATCATTGGGAGGTTTCCCATACATATTGATAAGGAAGGATGCAACAACACTGTCATGTCTAAAGTTTATCTAGCACCTCATGCAGAGGAAGAGGGAGCTCTTGCTCCAAAAAGAGGGATTATTGCATCTTTGCAAGGAAATCCCCAGGATCTCATATGTGGAGATCAAGGCACAACTCATGATATACATGTGCCATTGATGATAGGGTGTGAAACTATGGAGATAAAACAAGGAGATAGGGAGGATGAACAACATCATGTGACGAGGAGCACACACCCCTATCTATTTCAGGAGGTTGATGCACCTAAGAGGGATACTAGATTATGTAGTAAGGGCAAGGAAAAGTCTGTCCATCCATCTATGCAGTCTACTCTTGATCTTTATGTCTCATTGCATGGAGACATTTCACCGGGGAGACCACTAGATCAACAGATGATGAGGGATGCTTCACATTTGGAGGCACTACTCATTGATTTTAGAGGAGTGGAGACCTTGGGAGAGCTTGGTACAGTGCTGGGAGTCTTGGGTAGACTCAAGGAGAGGAGAGGCATTCTCTCAACATCATCACCATCCAATCTCATTTCAAATTCTGTGCTGTGGCAGGAGTAGCATGGGAAGGGGAGCAACCTTCCAACTTGCATCTTTGGCATGGGAGATGTAAAAGAAGAGGACAACCATATGACAGATGCTCTTTATGATAGATCATTAGCACTCAATGTGGAGGATAGATCCATATTGGAAATCCTAGCTATCAGTGGATTATTCCAAGGACCTTTCTACTTGTATGATATTGGATGACCAGTTGCATGAGGAAGGATATTCAGTCAGAGATGGGGTCATCTACTATCATAGTAGGATCTTCTTATCTAGAGCTTCCAAGCTCAAGGAGAAGTTGCTACAAGCAGCTCATGAATATTCCCTTTTCAGCCACACTTATTCTATGAGAGCATACCACACCATCATGGAGGGGTATTTTTGGGAAGGCTTTGAAGAGGAGATATATCAACATATGAGGAGATGCATGGATTATGTGGAGATGGAGGAGATACATAACTCTTTGGAAGAGTTAGCACAACCACCTCTTTTCTCTTTTAGGATGAGAGGAGACTCATCTATGAGCCACTCCATTTGCATGGGCAAAACATATGGTAAGGGTACTATTTGTTTGCATAATGATTTGTATAATGTATATGTGAAACCCTTAACCATATATGTGCAAGATATTTCTCAATGAAGGAGCATTCTTCCTTCTAGACTTCATGGTCTACTTGAGGCCATAATAAGTATTGGTGATGGCCACTCCCTAGGAGGACTTGGGGTGGTTGTATCTTTTGCAGAACATGCTCACTTTGCACCATACACCATACACTTTCTCCAAAATTGTGAGGAGATTGGGGTAGCAAGAAAGTGGTGGGGATGCCACCCATCATTTCATTTTCTGTTGCAGTTGAGAGTCAAACTACGTTGGATGCATTTGAGGGACCATTGTCCTTCTCCCTTGCTACATATGGCAGAAAATATGATTCTCATTATGGTTCCCTATGTTGTTGTTGTTCTCATTTGGGAGCATGTTTGGGGGATAGAAAAATTGGTTGGATGTGTCCTTTGGGAAAGAGGATTCCAAAAATTTTGCATTACATGTTTTAATGGGAGCATGGGAGGTGATATGGTCACCACAACAAAATAATTGTCTCTTTATGAGGGGGGTGTAATATCCCAAAAGGGGCTGCTCAGCAAAATAGGCCTGAAAAATGCATTCTTTAGGGATGTGTGCTTCAGAAACCAATATCACCAATGTTGGAGATCAGAAACCAAACAAACTAGGTGAGGCAAATATGCCTCCCACACCTAGTATGGCTTGATAAATGTCCAATGAGGGACTACAGCAATACATAAACACTGTATTGGAGTAGAAGTAGGCTGATAATGCATGGTATGTGTTAATAAACACTTTACTATCAGTAATATATGCAACATCAAGGAAAGTGATCTATCCCTTCAACCAAAAGTGGGGAAAAACAATTATTTAAGCCCTAAAAAGGTCATTTTCAGAAATCTGCGTAAAAACAGAGGAAAGTGACGGTTGGATCTGTTAGCTTAGGTCATTTGGGACTCCCATACCAAATTTCAGCTAAAAAAAATCATTCTAACTAAGTTAAACAGGTCTCCCACTCCCGATTGGGCTAAAAAAGGCTCAATCCCTAGGGCTTAGCTAATGGAGAATTTACTAAAGCTTAAGAAGCATGATTTTCTGAAGCTATTAGATGCAATATGTTGTAAAAATCAGTAAATAAGGTCTATGATATAGATCATAAAATGTACATGAGCTAAACAGAGGTTTGACATAAATAAACCCTCAAATGGAGGTGTTGCACAATGTATTAAGATTGAAGAACTTGACAACGTAATTTACAGAGGGCTGAAGCAGTGTTTTATTATAACTTAGATCTAGATCAGATTCATATTCAAAAAAATAGATCTATTACAAATCTGTAAGCCAAAGAGGCTCTTCTTTACACTCCCCTTGGGGATCTCCGCAAAAGATGGATATCAATGAATAGATCTGAGATTTAAGCCACAAATCTGCAGTAATCTTCAGAAATTTCTGAAGCATATGATACACAACAGATCAGATCTGAAATTAATATGGATTGGTTGGCCAATCCATGGATCACCACAGTGAAGGGAAGGGTCCCTTTCACCAGAGATATTTCCTCCAAGCTTATACAAAAACCCCACTACAACTCTGTCTGCAAAAAAGACGTAGTATTTTCATGGAACTACACAAATGGTGATGTAAAATACTCTGTCCTGATTCCAAGATAAAAAACTGAAGCTCCAACAATGGATGCACTCTTCCAGGAGGTTAAAAGACACACTCACTGAGAAGAGGCTCCAATACAAGCTAGATCTAAACATATCTAGTATTTCACTTGCTGCAGCTTAAAAAAGCAAGAAAACCCTCACTAGATCTACATTGCAGTTGGAAGTAGAAGCTTGGTCTCCAACCTGATAGTGGACAAGAAATACATGCTCTCCCAAGAGCTCCTCAATGGGAAGAGATGGAACTCCTAAACAGGAAATCCCAATGCAATCTAGGCTAAGAAACCAAGAAAGTTGTTTGTCTAAACATACAAAAATTTAGAAATCAAATCATGAACAACCTCAACATGTTGCCTTCCCCTTCCTTTGATAAGATGAGAGCTTGCCAAAACCCTAAACCACCTTCATTCATTTAACCCTTTTTCACATGGAGGACATCCTTCTAAAACTGCGCTGATCATCAAGGAGGTTCAATGCATCTGGACTGTGTTGTGATTTGGTCCTATTGACCCAGTCAAATGGCTCAATCCTGCTTCACACACAAGTGGATTTTATTAAGACAGCCCTGATTTACCCCTTTTCACATTGGGCATGCATTTATTCTTTTATTAGGAGTTTTTGACCCTCCTTTACATAATTATTCTTTGAACAAAGAAAAAAAAATGAAATTGAATATTCCTATTAAAATAGGAATATTACAGTCCTCCCCTCCAAAATGTTGCCTCTCCTCAAGCAAGTCACAAGGAATTTGGAAAATCTCCAATGGAGCTGTCTCCTCCCAAGAATGCAAGTCTGCCTTTGGTGGATGAACGAAATAGCTGTCATCATGAAGTAGTGAGAGATACATAAAAGAGTCATATGATGTCCATTGGTCCCTTCAAGGCATGAGATATGATAAAAATTAGGTACTTCAACCCCCATGAGAAACTTCAATCTCCATGCTATTATTCCAAACAAGTGAGCCATCCTTGACAGCTCAAAGAAATAGTCACCAATCCCCACCATATGCAATGTGTAGGGGCTCCATGGCTGGAAATGAGAGATAAGAATGCTCAAATCATGTTGTCTCTCCCTCCATTTATGATAAATATGGATCTGATGATCTTGGGCTACAATAATATAGTCCTCATGAAGCCAAAAGAGACCTGTAACTTCATGATTCCCTTCATGGATTCTAGTGAGCCTCCTTGCCCAATATTCCATGCATATAATGAATAGAGTATCTTCACCATATGTGCTCCAAAAGAAACATGGGCTAAGTGTCATATGATATATTGGATGGTGACAATAGTCCCTCCCTTGAGACCAACATTGTCCTTCATCTTGCTGCCTCAAATCATAGTACAATAAGTAGCCATCCCACCACCTTCTTGCTGCAAAAAGCTTCTTCAAAGCTTGGAAATATTAGAGGGTAATAGGTGTTGGCTGAATATGATTCAAACAACACATGTATTTCTGCAAATTCTCCCAAGTAAGAGACTTCTTCCAATGACATAAGCCCAACATATGGCTCCTAGCATAAGAAAACAAATGATATAATATAGAAGCCACACAATGTTCTATCCTCCTCTTGAAGCATGAATGAATATGGGAGATTTCATTCCCAAAGGACACACTCAACCAATGTGTCATCCCTCCTCTCATGTTCCCAACAAATATCAGAGCATCATCATCATTGTGATATAAACAAGCTCCCTCATACCAACTCATGAGAAAGTTACATTCTCCCCCAACCCAAGGTACATACATGATTATGATATTCATTCTAGACAGAAACACATGCACATACATCATAGGTATAAGAAAATGTATGGACATGGAATTCATCATGGGGTGCCCATACTTTCTTCTTGTCAACCCAAGCAACCATGCCTCCTTCTTATGCATCCCTTTCTCGAAATACAAGGCATGAGACAAGAAAATCAAGAACTTTGGGTGGTATCCACACTCACTCAATAGAAACCAGTGCAGGTCATCCTCTCCCTGCTTCAGATCTAGATGTGGAAAGTTGTCCTCCAACAAGGTACTAGCTGTGCATGAGTGCTCATCTACTAGGTAGCAGTACACAACAATATATTTCAGCTGTACATGATCAAAATAACAAGACAATGTGCCATACATCCCTTCTAGAACATCATGACGAGTATGGAGAGATTCCAACCCATACTCTTTCAATAATAACCATAGCAACAAGGACTCTTGCTGCCTCCTTGCATTATCAAAATGTAGATCATGGAGCAATAATACATTGATGGACATGTAAGTTGTCTCATCAACCAAGCACAAACCAGCTCCCTTATACATCAAGGGGAAGTTATCCTTCCTCCCAAAGCAATATACATACATGAAATACATCTCAAAGATAAATACATGTGAGCACATGAGACATATCTCCGACAAAGGTAAACACATGGACATAAGATTTGACATAGGATGCCCAAACTCTCTTCTTAATAGCCCCAACAACTATGCCTTCTTTTTATGCATCCTATCATTGAGACTCAAGGCATGAGTTAAAGAATATAAATTTTTGGGTAGTGACCAAAATCACCCAAAAACAACCAGCGCAACCATGCTTCTTGCTGGCCTGTATCATAGATCTGCAAGGGGTTTGGAAACCTCTTACTCCATACTGCCATCCACTCATCCCAATGTGGGTGATGGATCTCATTCTGCCATTGCTTGGTATCCTCCCAAGGTAGGACACCATGCACCTCCAACCTTTGAATAACTTTGCACCTCATGAAATGTTGAAGTGCACCTCAAATGGGATCTCCTGATGAGACCTCCTCCTCATGCATGGCCTTCCAAAACCAAAGAGGCCTTATATCTCCTACAAGTATAAGTCTCTTTTTGAGCTGTGGCATGCTCATTAAGAGAGTGTCATCTAGAGAGGAGAAAGAGTTTCTCATCCCAAGATGTCTACCGCCTTTGACATCTCTCCCTTCAGGGCTTCCTGAATGAAGCTGACATCTGAATGTTCCCATGAGGAATGGGTCCTTAACTCTTCACTGCTACTCTTGGACAGCGTAGTGCAATACTGCTACTCTAGATTAGCAGTAAGTGATGATCCTGGGTCATACAAAAACATATTTCCACAATCTTCTGAAAGATTTGCTGCAATAATAGAAAGTGGAAATGCAATCATACCTTGCTGGACTCTGGGAACACCTTGCATGGCTGCAAGAGTTCTTTCTTTCACAATGTTGACTTCCTCAACTGTAGGTGTTGAAGGATTCTCCTCCAAGGCTGTCATAGTGCTGGTGCAAATATTCTTAAGAGATAGTGAGGACTTCTCTTCCTCAACTCTCTTGATCACCCCTTTACTGCAAGGTCTCTTCTCTTCCTTCGTCTGGATGAATTGAGGAAAAGTTAGAGTCTCCTTGAAGGCTCTAGAGTGACACTTGTACTATGTCAAGTACCTATTTATAATCTCCTGTTCTAAGTGCTCTTCTTTCTCTTCACTCCCTTTATGAAAATAGGAAGTGCCTGGACCTTCTTCTTCTTCTTGAAACCTTCTAGAGGTCTCACTGCAACTTTCTTCTTCCTTCTGTTTAGCCTCTTTGGAGAGGCTCTTCTTAGATCTGAAAAATGATGAGAGTAATCTCATCCTCTCCATGATTATGAACTCTACTCCTTCTCTTTAGTCTCCTGATAGCTGGATCTCACAAGCGGAGCTAGAGATCATGCTTTGATACCACTGTAATATCCCAAAAGGGATTGCTCAGCAAAACAAGCCTGAAAAACACATTCTTCAGGGATGTGTGCTTCAAAAACCAAGATCAAAATTTTTTTATATCAGAAACCAAACAAAATAGGTGAGGCAAACATGCCTCCCACACCTAGTATGGCTTGATAAATGTCTAATGAGGGACTGCAGCAATATATAAACACTGTATTGGAGTAGAAGTAAGCTAATAACACATGGTATGTGTTAATAAACACTTTAATATCAATAATATATGCAACAGAAAGGAAAGTGATCTATCCCTTCAACCAAAAGTGGGGAGAAACAATGTTTTAAGCCCTAAAAAGATCATTTTTAGAAATATGCGTAAAAAAAGAGGAAATTGATGGTTGGATCTGTTAGCTTAGGTCATTTGGGACTCCCATACCAAATTTCAGCTAAAACAAATCATTCTATCTAAGTTAAATAGGTGTCCCACTCTCGACGGGGCTAAAAAAGGCTCAATCCCCAAGGCTTAGCTAATGGAGAATTTACTGAAGCTTAAGCAGCGTGATTTTCTGAAGCTATTAGATGAAATAGTTTGTAAAAACCAGTAAATCAGGTCTATGATATAGATCATATAATGTACATGAGAAAAAAGGAGGTTTGACATGATAACCCTCAAATGGAGGTGTTACACAATGTATTAAGACTGAAGAACTTGAAAGCATAATTTACAGAGGGCTGAAGCAGTGTTTTATTATAACTCAGATCTAGATCAGATCCATATGCAAAACAATATATCTATTATAGATCTGTAAGCCAAAGAGGATCTTCTTTACACTCGCCTTGGGGATCTCCGCAAAAGAAGGATATCAATGAATAGATCTGAGATTTAAGCCATAGATCTGCAGTAATATTCAGAAATTTCTGAAGCATATGATACACAACATATCAGATTATAAATTAACATGGATTTTTTGGCAAATCCATGGATCACCACTGTGAAGGTAAGGGTCCCTTTCACAAGAGATCTTTCCTCCAAGCTGATACAAAAACCCCAATGCAACTCTGTCTGCAAAAAGGACGCAGTCTCTTCATGGAACTACTTATATGGTGATGTAGAATAATTTGGCCTGATGCCAAGATAAAAAATTGAAGCTCCAACAATGGATGCACTCTTCCAGGAGGTTAAAAGACACACTCATTGAGAAGAGGCTCCAATACAAGCTAGATCTGAACAAATCTAGTATTCCACTTGCTGCAGCTTACAAAAGAAAGCAAAACCTCATTGGTTCTGCATTTCAGTTGGGAATAGAAGCTTTGTCTCCAACCTTATAGTGGACAAGAAATACAAGCTCTCCCAAGAGCCCCTCAATGGGAAGAGATGGAACTCCTAAACAGGAAATCCCAATGCAATCTAGGCTAAGCAACCAAGAAAGCTATTTGTATAAACAGACAACAATTAGGAAATCAAATCATGAACAACCTCAACATGTTTCCTTCCCCTTACTTTTATAAGATGAGAGCTTGCCAAAACCCTAAACCACCTTCATTCATTTAACCCCTTTTTACATGGAGGACCTCCTTCTAGAACTGCGCTGATCATCAAGGAAGTTCAATGCATCTGGACTGTGTTGTGATTTGGTCTTTTTGACCCAGTCAAATGGCTCAATCCTGTTTCACACATAAGTGGATTTTATTAAGACAACCCTGATTTAACCTTTTTCTCATTGGGCATGTATTTATTCGTTTATTAGGAGTTTTTGACCCTCCTTTACATAATTATTCTTTGAATAAAGAAAAAAAAATGAAATTGAATATTCCTATTAAAATAGGAATATTACAGGGGGCTATGAGATTGCTTGGAGCACTTGGGCTATGACTCTCCTAATTCATTGGGAGAAACTTTTCTATGAGTTGCCATGTCATGTTGTGCAACAACAGTTAGGAAAACTGTGCTGTGACCACTTGGGAAACTGTTGGTACCTTTCAGCTCTACATGAAACCTTCAGTATTCCACTCACTTGGATGCCATATGATGGTTATTTTATATTCATCATATATGGGATGGTTTGGGCCATCATGATTCACAACGTTGGAGGGAAGATCCTTGGAGATCCAGTTTTCTTCTTGCCACTTGGAGGCAACACTTTTGTAGCCCAAGAGAAGCAGATACTCTACACTTATCATAAGTGGAGAGGAGGAAAACGTGGTGTAGGCTATTTTGTCTACCATGATCATATTTTTAGCCCACTTACATTGCAGGATCTCAAGGTGGAAGAGGATTTTCGGGAGTTTCCATGTTGGGAGGTAACTCAATTTGTATGCATGATTGCTTGGGGATGGAGGATCCACATGGGAATGATGATTCCCAATTAATTTTAGATCCCATGCCTCAAGGGGACCTATAGAAAACACCTTATTGCATCCTTGAGTACTTTACTTATTCATGATGATAGCTATTTGGCTACCTTGCATGCTTGGGAGAGCCAATATGGAGATTCATTGATGAAACAACATCTCATTCCTTGGAGGAGTTTATCATATGTGGATGCTATAGCAGGAGGAGGGGAGACTTCTCAGTTATATCCTTGCAGTTGCTTGAGGACAAGCAACATTTGGGAGGGGAGGACTGTAATATTCCAAAATTAGCATGCAGCTAATTGGAATATTGATTTTTGATTTTTACACTTAGGAGATGAATAAATGGGTAAGGAGGCCCATACATTTCAGAAATAGGAATAAAATCCCTCATAATGTGAAAAGGGATAGTCATAAGAGCTGGATTTCACACCCTCATGTGTGAAAAGGGCATTTGCATGTGGACAAGGTCAAGTTTGACCAAGTCAACAACGCTGTGATAGGAGGTGGAGATAATGTTTTGAGACAACGTAGAGATAGTGGGAGGAAGATTCCTTGGTGGAGGAAACCCTAATGAGTGGGATCTAAGGTGAGAGGGCTTCCATTTGTATAAAAGGAGGGCAAGGCAACCATATGAAGACATGTTATGGATTATTGATTTTATGATATGTATGACTTTGTGCTTTCTTCAACTGTTTAGTTGAGATTTTGTGTTGCTTAGCACAAGGCATTCCTGTTTAGGAATTCCTTCTCCTTTCAAGAGAGGCCTCTTGAGGGATCTTGTACTTAATTTCTCCACATCCAGGCTTGAGGCCAAGCTACCTCCTTCAGCTACACCGCAATTTCTATTTAGAGTTGAGTTGTGTTGCAGTGGAGGTTTCACAACACCACTTCTAGAGCTTATTTTTCAGAGGAGGAAGCTTTCCTTCCTTTGGGAGATCAGTGAGGAAGAATTATGAGCTTATTTTACTATCTTTGGAATCAGGCCAACCATTTTCCATCATCTACAACGCAATCCCTCTCCTTGACTGCGTTATTTCAGAGAGAAACTGCAGTGAGGGTTTGCAGTGTGTGTTTGGAGGGTGAGATCTTCAGTGTTATGATCAGCCTTTCACTTGGAAGATCCATTAGAGGAGATATGTTCAACTTATGCATCATCTTCAGCCATCTCCATCTAGTTCTAGAGTTGCAACTGCTACTCAGTCCAAGGACTGCAACTCCGTCATTTTGTCATTTTTGCATATTTCAGGAAATCTTCTCCGGATTGTCTTGGAATTGTTTGTGGGAGTCTATATATTCACTCCCAACATTGTATGAGCCATACATTTGTATATCCATGTATTAACATTTGCTAGTAGCAGTTATATCTAATAAACTGCACTGTCATAGCCTTGGGCATTTTCTGTGTAGCAGTATACTTCATTTTCCATGTACATGTTCTTTGAGGCTTGGGTTGCCTATCTTGAGTGTCTACTTCTTCAAGATATTGTATACATTTTTCTGCTACAATACTAATATGATGGCTATGTGTTATTCTCACATTTTATGAGTTGATTTATCACTGCTACTTCCAGTTTTATGTTCATGATTTGCTGCATCCCCATTTTGGGATATTACAGTTTCCTTTTTTCATTCCCATTGGAAGGTCCTGATTTAGAGTCAGAGGATGCATCTGAATCAGAAGCCCTCATCTCGGCCACCATTGACTACTTTGCCTGACACTCATTTATGTTGTGAGTGGAGCTCTTATGGAACTCACACCACTTTCCCGTGTCCTTTTTTGGATTTGCGGTGTTGTTCTTTGCTTTGACAGGTTGTCTTGGGTCACCATGCCTTGGCTCTGTCCTTTGTTCTGTAGTTTGGGAGCACCTTTACCTTGCTTTTGATTCGCAGATCCAAAGTATCGCTTCTTCTGTTTGAATTTCTGCTCAATCTTGGTAGCATACTGTAATATCCAAAATCTAGGATTGCACAACAAGCTTGTAAAATAACGCACTTCCTGGAATATTGATGTACATAAATGAGTTTACAACCCTTGGATCCCTTATATCAGCAGATATGGACTCTATATCCACAAGGGGAGCAAAAACAAATCAAACTAGGTGTGGTAAACAAGTCTCCCACAACCTAGTCTAGCTGAAAAACACCCTACAAGAGGGGCTGTAGCTATGCACAAAAAACTGCTTCAAGAATAACGTAGTCTTGGAAAATATGAATGGGAGGCCACAAAATATGATTAAAAAATGGATGTACAGTAGCAAATCAGAAGTAAAGTGAAGCTATTTCAATATACAATAGATTACATGAGACAATAGAGCAAGATATATTCAGAAAAGAGAGCTACAACATATATATATCATCAGAAATGGCTCAACAATGTTATTTTCAGGAGCTGTAGCAGATGCATATTACAACTGAGATCTAGGAAATATCTGTGGATAAAACATTAGATCTATTTCAGATCTGGAAACTACATAGTATTGTTTACAAGATCCCCTTGAGGTTTTGACAAAATCATGAATAACAAAGAGTAGATCTGAGTTTCAAGTTGCAGATCTATAAAGTGCTGCAGTAATTTCTGAATATAACATTTCATTACAATAGATCAGATCTAAATAGAACATGGATCAACAAGCTAATCCATGGATCACCAAAGTGGAAGGCAAATCCCATCACTAGAGATCTCTCATCAAAAAAGTGATCAAAGCACCAAAAAGAACCTTATATCAAAATAATGCAGTTCCTCAATGGAAACAACGTTGTAGCTCAATTTACATAAGTGGCCCACTGCCAAGTTACAGATCTGAAGCAAAAAGAGAAGATACACTCTTCCAGGAGGTTAAAAGACACACTCCATGAGAAGAGGCTCCCAAAACAAGCTAGATCTCTGCAGATCTAGAATCCCACTTGCTGCAGCTTGCAAAAGCAGCAAAACCCTCAATGGATCAATGCTGCAATTGTAATTAGAGCTTGGCCTCAAGCCTGATAGTGGATCAAATAAGCAAATACTCCTCCAAGAATCCTCAAAGGAAGAGGTGAAATCCCTGCATAGGAACTCCAAGTGCTAAGCAGCACAATTCTCTATTAAACAACAGAGAATAGTATTTTTCTAAGAAGACAAGATACTCAGAAATATGATCAATCAACAACATTATCTTGCTGCCCTTCCCTTCCTTTTATAATATGAAAGCCTTTGCAAACCCTAAACCACCTTGATGAGTTAGCTTCTTTCACATTAGGGGCCTCCTTCTAGAACTGCGTTGTCCCTTTAGGAGATACATTGAACCTAGACAACGCTGTAGATTTGGTCAAGGTTGACCCAGTCTCACAGCTCAAACCCTTTTCACACCTGCAAATGATTATTTACATGGCCCTGATTTATCTGTGTTCACATGGGAATTGATTTATTCAGTCTTATTAGGAGTTTTACATGTCCTCCTTTATTCATTTATTCATGCAACATAAAATAAAACAAAAATGAATATTCCTCTTAGCTTAGGCTAAGTAGGAATATTACAGTCCTCCCCTCCAAAATGTTGCTTGTCCTCAAGAAACTGATAGGGTAAGAGCTGTAATACTTCTCCTCCTCCATTATTGGCATCATCAAGGATCAAGTCCTCATCATAAGCCAAGTGCTCAACAAGCCAAAGCATCATGAATTGTTCCTCCAAGGCCAACATAATATGTGCATAATCCATCCCTTCAGGAGTGAAGAACTCAACAGAGATAAACATAGTTGGAGCAATGCTACATATAAAACATGTATCATGAAGTACAGGTTGAAGCTCCAAACCATGTGGTACATACACACTACTCATCCTCTGTCCATACAATCCCATAAACAATACAACTATATCATCAATGTATGGAAGCAAGACTACATAGATGCAAACTGAAATCTGAACTTGAGGAGGTGGGTCAAAATCCCACATGTGATGCCAATGCAGTGCACCTCTTGTCTTCATTATATCTAGGTGTGGCAAGTGGCATTCCCACCACACTTCCACTACATGAGTCATCTTAACATGGATGAAGGTGTTACATAAGTTTGGTGCCTTTTGGAAGCACCCATCATGAAAAGGAATCTCCCTTTGCACATCAAGGGAGTGGTCAAGTTTAGAATTTTCCTTGGCCCCCAACAAACCATGAGATCCACATGATCTATCATTCCCTTTAGGAGTCATATCCTGCAAAAACATGGCAAAGGAATGTAATAGATCAGAAAATACAACTTGCTTGTCATGATCAAATCCTTTAGCATCATAGTCCTTCACACACATGGAGTTCTGCATGAGCATTCCCCTCCTCTCAAGCAAAGGAAGAGCTGGTTGAGATGACTCTTGCAAAGAGTCCATTGGCTGCCCCAATCCTCCATAGCTATTGCACTCTTGAAAGTGCTGATGTAAGTCCTCCCTCATGCCTTCCCAATCAAAACTCTTCATGATCAGGGTGTAGATCCTCATTGAATACATATGGATGAGGAAGAATTCTTCATAAGCTCCTTATAGGATCTTCTGCTTGAGCTTGGAAGCTCTAGCTAAGAAGACCTTACCATGATAATAGATGAATCCTCCTTGGACTAAGTATCCCTCTTCTTGATGCATGCCATCTAGTATCATACTTTTATGGAGATCTTTGGAATAATATACAAGCAGTTGAGATTTCCAATAAAGATCCACACTGCTCAACAATGATAGAGCTACTGATACATCCCTGAAATTTCTTGTCATGTTGCTGATTTACCTCTTGACATTACACATGCAAAAATTGGTTGTTGGAAGGCTGATCCTCCCATTCTTTTCCTCCCACAGCGTTGTAGCTTGACCTTTCATTGCTCCAATCCTTCCTGGGTCTAGATTTGGAGTAGCACTTTGTGAGGATTTCCCCACAAGATCTGAATCTGATGGCATTCCAGGTGGATTTCCATGAGATAAGAATGTCCCTTGCAACATCCTCATGAACATGAGAGAAGGAACTGTGAGATCCCTGCTTCCACTACGCAAATCCATCTTTGTTGTTTGTGTGGAAACATTAGGTGAAGGATAAGTGTGCATGCCTTGAATCATTTGTGGTTTCCCACTTTTCAAGTCCACCCACTCCATTTGCAAAGCTTTCCAACCAGTGGTAACCTTCCCCAAGGTAATCAACCATTGGACACCCAAGATGATATTGGTGTTTGGTATGTCAACTACAAAGAAGTGATCCACCAAAGTGTAGGATCCCATAGTGACAAAGAGTGATGGAACATATTGCATGCATTGCATGGTCCTATCTCTTGGGACCAAAACAGAAAATCACTCAAAAGTATAAGTGGGGATTCCTCTTCTTTGCACAAGGTGAGCATCAATAAAGTTGTGGGTTGCCCCACTGTCAATCGGGATAGCTACTCTCTCATTCATGACTGAACCTTGTACTCTTAGGGTCAAGTAATTAGGCACTCCTCTCAAAGAGGCAAGAGTCACACTTGTTGTAGAAAAGGCTCCTTTCCCATCTCTGGATGATGTTTGATCTCCCTCATTATCATCATCAACGCTGTGACCCCTCCTAGGTTCATCACCTTCATCTTCCTCCTCAAAATCTAAGAAGACCTCTATGTATTGTGCTTTCCCAGTAGCACATCTATGTCCCGGTGCCCATGACTCTTGGCAAGTGAATCACAGTCTATTCTTCCTCAATTCCCCCATGAGATCAATATCAAGAGGCTTCTTAAAAGAGTTCTCCTCGGGAGGAGTAGCTTTTCCTTTCTTCCCCTTAGAAAAGTAAGGGGCCTTGCTTTGGAAAGTTGCCTTTGCTTTTGGTAAGGCATATTAGAGATCTCTAGCCCTATCAATGGCATCATGCAAGGTGATGGGCTTGGTAGATTTGACCAACCCATGCAAAGGTTCCTCCAAGCCATCGATGAAGATGTAGACTCTCCTTGCTACAGATAGATCAGGGACCATGACTAATAATCTCAGGAACTCAGAGATATAAGTCTCTGCATATCCTGACTGCTTCAGCTTTGCAAGGCTTATGAAGGGTGCTTCAGGATCCTTCATGTGAAACCTCTCCACCAGTATTCTAGTAAACTCAGCATAGGTAGTCACATTGATGTGCCCCAATGTAGACAACCCATGGAACCACCAATTGTGTGCTTCACCTTCATAGTCCAGCGTTGCAATCTTGATGGCTTCAACCTCAGGGACTTTGTTCAACTGAAAATAGATATTCAAATTCTCTACCCATGCATTGGCAGAGCTGGAGGATGATCCATCAAACTTGGGCAAAAATAATCTGCCCATAGAGTGGTGTCTACCATGGAAGAATCCACCATCTCTATACTGTTGTCCTGGTCTTCTTCTATCCTTGAGGTGACAAAAATCTTGGAAACTCAAGTTATCCTTGAATCTATGAATCTGAGAGTCATACTCCACAAAGTAAACTTTAAGGGAGGCTTGCTCTTGTGGTCCTTCATTCTCCACAACCAAGAAGGTAGGCATAGTGGAGCATTGTGAGGCTTGTGGAGCTTGTTGCAGGTTCACTAGTTGACTAGTCCCATGATGAGACATGTCAGAGCTTTATCCTTGATGAAATCTTCCAAGATATTCCCTCATTCTATCCACCCTCATCTCCTTGATCTCCTTGGCAAGATCTTGCATGGCCACCAACATATTTCTTGCAAACTATTCTCCTTCTTTATCACTTGTAGTTTTAGGGGCTTTACCCTTGTCTTGATCTCCAATAGTACAGTCATACTTCTTATGAATTCTGTTCTAATACCTCTTCTTCCTCTCAGTAAGAGGTTCATATTATTCTGAATGCAACATGGCTGGTGCTCCAAAGCAAGCAAAAGGCTGTGCCAAGAAAGGGGCTTTGATACCACTGTAATATCCCAATTCTAGGATTGCACAGCAAGCTTGTAAAATAACGCACTTCGTGGAAGATTGATGTACAAAAATAAGTTTACAACCCTTGGATCCCTTAGATCAGTAGATCTAGAGTCTAGATCCACAAGGGGAGAAAAAACAAATCAAAATAGGTGTGGTAAACAGGTCTCCCACAACTTAGCCTAGTTGAAAAACACCCTACAAGAGGGGCTGCAGCTATGCACAACAAACTACTTCAAGAATAACGCAGTCTTGGAAAATATGAGTGGGAGGCCATCAAATATGATTAAAAAATGGATGTACAACAACAAATCAGAAGTAAAGTGAAGCTGTTTCAATATACAATAGATTACATGAGACAATAGAGCAAGATATATTCAGAAAAAAGAGCTACAACACACACACACACACACACAAACATATATATATCAGTAGAAATGGCTCAAAAACATTATTTTCAGGAGCTGTAGTAGTTGCATATTACAACTCAGATCTAGGACATATTTTTTGGTAAAACATCAGATCTATTTCAGATCTGGAAACTACATAGTCTTGTTTACAAGATCCCCTTGGGGTTTTGACAAAATCATGAATAACAAAGAGTAGATCTGAGTTTCAAGTTGCAAATATGTAAAGTGCTACAGTAATTTCAAAATATAACATTTCATTACAATAGATCAGATCTAAATAGAACATGCATCAGCAAGCTAATCCATGGATCACCAAAGTGGAAGGAAAAGACCAGCACTAGAGATCTCTCATCAAAACAGTGATCAAAGCACCAAAAAGAACCTCATATCAAAATAACGCAGCTCCTCAATGGAAACAGTGCTGTAGCTCAATTTACATAAGTGGCCCACTGCCAAGTTACAAATCTGAAGCACAAAGAGAAGAGACACTCTTCCATGAGGTTAAAAGACACACTCCATGAGAAGAGGCTCCCAAAACAAGCTAGATCTCTGCAGATCTAGAATCCCACTTGCTACAGCTTGCAAAATTAGCAAAACCCTCAATGGATCAGCATTGCAATTGTAAGTAGAGCTTGGCCTCAAGCCTGATAGTGGATCAAATCAGCAAATACTCCTCCAAGAATCCTCAAATGAAGAGGTCAAATCCCTGCATAGGAACTCCAAGTGCTAAGCAGCACAATTCTCTACTAAACAACAGAGAATAGTATTTTTCTAAGAAGACAAGATACTCAGAAATATGATCAATCAACAACCTTCTCTTGCTGTCCTTCCCTTACTTTTATAATATGAAAGCCTTTGAAAACCCTAAACCACCTTGATGAGTTAACTTCTTTCACATGAGGGGCCTCCTTCTAGAACTGCACTGTTCCTTTAGGAGATACATTGAACCTAGACATCGCTGTAGATTTGGTCAAGGTTGACCCAGTCTCACAGCTCAAACCCTTTTCACACCTACAAGTGATTATTTACATGGCCCTGATTTATCTATGTTCACATGGGAATTTATTTATTCAGTCTTCTTACGAGTTTTACATGTCCTCCTTTATTCATTTATTCATGCAACATAAAATAAAACAAAAATGAATATTCCTCTTAGCTTGGGATAATTAGGAATATTACACATAACAGTATGCCGTACCAAGTGAGGAGATGTCAAGGAACTCCATTTCCACCTAAATGTATCTGTGCAGACAACTGCGATACTTTAGCACCAGATGTTTCTCTGAATCTTTGATACCCAACTTTGTGCGTGTGGTATGGAACAGATTCATCATCTCATGCACATCTTGATCCCTTTGTTGTCACAGCGTGGTCCATTGTATGTACTTTTCCTCATAGCTCCCCATGAGATATTATTTTTCCTTGATGGAATCTTGAAAATAATTCCAGGTGGATACATCTGAGAACAGAGAGGGTTCTGTCTTGTCCTTTTTTCTCACAATAGGTTTCCCACTAGTCCTTGACATGGGGGGTAGCTTTGATGAGTGCAAAAATAATCTTCTCCCGGTCGAAAAAGTCATGATACGAGAAATATCCTTCTAATAGATTCAACCATCTATCTACAACATTTGCATCTATTTGACCCTCAAATATGGGAATGTCAAAATTACTTGTACCTTAAAGGGAGTCGCGCCTACAGAGTGGTTGCTGGATGCAGATGCACCGCCGGTGGGTAGTCATTGAAGGATCTCGGCAAAGTTATCCATCATCACGTTCCTTTGTTTTTCGAGGGCCTCGAGAAATATTTTGATAGGATCTTCTGCTCCCTCATATTTCTTTTCATCCCCCATGGGCGGCCATAAGGGTTTGTGAGGCTGATCTTACAAAGGTTCCACAAGATCGAGTCCTAAATCCTTATACCCCGACCTTGTTGGGGGCATGCAAAGAAGGATTGAGAAAAAACATACCACTCTGATACCACTGATCCAGTTTTATGCAAGAACACAATAGAATAAACATATAACCACAAATAAAAAGATGCAGCGGAAATAACACTTCATTTCATTAATATCAAATAACTGAAATTTGCTTACAGAAAGAATGGAAACAAACTAGCTAGGGTACTAGTAGCTTATCTCTGAGAAGAGATGTGGTGGCTATAGGCCTCTGAACTATGTTATAATGAGGCTCGAGGGCCTATTATTATTTAGAAACAATGGAAAACCCTAAACATCCAAAACCCTAACCCTGGGAGATGAAGCACCAAAACTATGGGCCCCATTTGGGTAAATTGGTGTTTCAACTTCTGAGGGATGTAACTTTGGCATACAATCTCTGTTTGATGCGTTCAATTCCTCGTTAGAAAGTCTCCCAGTTTTCCCAAAAAATGTCGTTTAGGGCCTCAAAACGGCTCCGGAAGTTGAGGACCTAAAAAAATGCTAAAAATAGTAAGTCATGCTGAGACTAAAAAATTGAAAGAGACAATTATGGGGCTCCAAGTGGAATAGGTGGGTAGCCACCAATATCCATCTGGATCATTCCTCCCCCCTTAGGAAGCAATGGTCCCCATTGCGTTGAGTTCCTCCATGAGATGAGGAAACTTCTACTGAACTTGGTCCCTGGTGAACCACTTGCCTTGGTGCAGGAGTTGGCTAGCTTTGAAAACCCAATACAGTTGGATCTTATGTTGGCGAGTGTTCTTGATTTTCATGTCCATGATACAATCTGTGGTGGCTTGTTCCATGCAGTCTGGGTTTAACTCTATTGGTGTGAGTTGTTCTGCAATGTCAGAGGTGTCTAGTAGAGGTGGGAAGTAGGGATGAAGGCGGTCCACATTGAATACTGGGTGCAGACCAAGGAATGGTGGAATACTGAGGTCAAAGGAATTGTTCCCTACAGCCTTGGTGATGGTGTACAACCCATATTGGAGTGGGCGAAGCTTACGGTGGGGTCCAGTGAGGTGCTCCTTCTGCAAATGTAGCCACACTTTTTTGCCCACCTGAAAGTTGTGTGGCACCCGATGTTGATCATGTCGTTGCTTGTACTTAGAATTGGCTCTGTACAATATGTCATGAACCTATTGGCGGATGTACTGAATGCGCTCGATGAAGCTGTTTGCTTTGTCAACTTCAGATTGGACATGAGTCGAATTGGCCTGAGTAGCTGAAAATGGCATGGCTACATCAATGAGACATAGTGGCTGGAATCTCAAGCCCACCTGAAAGGGGCTATGGCCGGTTGAGCCGTGGAGAGACTGGTTATAAATGTCTTGTACATAGGGGAGGCTCTCATCCCATGTGCGTGGATGCTTTGAATTGTACATGCTCAGAATGTGTATAATCATCCCGTTGATGACCTCTGTCTGGCCATCAGTTTGGGGATGGAAAGCTATGGACTTGGTGAGCTTGGTGTCCAACATTGACTAGAGGCTGGACCAAAATGTGCTAAGGAACCTTCTATCCCAATATGATATGATAGATTGTGGGATCCCAAAGTGCACCCACACTCGTTCAAAGAAGAGTTTAGCAGTGGCTTCTGCTATGATATTCTTCTTGTAGGCTGCCATAATTTCCATCTTCGAGATTATATCGACGACCACGAAGCTTCTAGAATCAATTGTGGTACCAAGTCAAGTCTATCTCAAGGGTCAATTTCATTCTTCTCTGTTGCTAAAGTTGGATCTCAGGTTTTCCATTGAATTTTCATTGTAAACGTTTCCAGTAAAATTAATATAAGATACTGATTTATCCTTCAATAAATAAATAAATAAATAAATAAATTGCTAAAATTGTAGCAGACATTTTGAAGAGGACTGATTGAAACCAACCTGAAGAATATTCGCAATTTGTTTACATTGTAAACGGGTGCATTATCGGTTGAACCTGACACCCTTCATTTATTTAAATTTGAGTTGTTGAGAAAATGACAAAAATAAATGATGCATTAGAGTTGTTGAATAACCTTATTCATTCCACTGTTCATGATATGGTAAAAATGAGCAAGAATTCTCTTTTTAATATTCAAACTTGCTTGCAAGATGCACAAGACAAGATTGAGTTTTTGCAGTTGGAGTCTCAGCTTCAACAAAATGAACTTCAACGAAAGAGTCATCATTCTGAACCTGTTTCTATTCAGAAAATTGAGAAGGACTCTCATCAACAACAAGAATATAAATTTGCAGTCGATTCACATTCATTTCCTTGTACAAGAGAAGATTTACATGCAGATGCAGCAACTCAGTCTGCACTTCCCAAGCCCATCATCAGACCTTGGGAACAACTTGTCCACAACAAGCACATAACAGGTCTTGGATATGACAATGAGTTGTCATTTCATATTCCGGACTACTCCAAGCCATTCAAATTTCAGAGTGCTGGATTTCTTCATGACAGTTCACATTCAGTTGTTCCAGATCCTGCTCCTCTTCTAAAGAAGCAACAACAAATTGTAAAATGCCAACACTGTGATCAAGTTGGCCATATGAAAGATCACTGTTTTGATCTTCACCCATGCAAGCACTGTGGTCAGCACACCCATTCTTCACGCAGATGCTTCAGAAACAAGCCTCCTGCAAGAAAAAAGATTAATCTTGGATGGATTGCTTCTTGGAAATGGGAATCAACAACCAAGAAGATGTTTAAGTCGCATGTCAGAACTTGTTCTCGAATATTAAACAATCTTGAAGTATAGTTTTCACCATCATCTCACCTTTTACCTGACAGGGGGGAAAATGGTGGTCATCTACAAGCTTCGATGCTACATCAAGTGAGCTTGAGCCACAATCTCTCATTCCGTATTCAGAATTGTAGCCAGAGACACAGATGCCCATGAGCATGCCTTTGGTTGGTGGACATCCTTAAACCATTTATGTGAGGTTGATATTCTTCCTCTTTCAGAACACTTCCTCTAGTAGAAGACTTCAACTTCTTGCCAGCCTTGGTAGAGTTCCAGGAAATGCATTAAGCATTCGAGTGTTGGTGGTCATCCTTAAACCGTCACAGGTTGTAGACTTCCCTTCTTTTAGGTTGAAGGTATCCCTTTTCAAATATGAGGGACACTTCCTCTAGTAGAATCCCTTAGCTTCTTGCCAGTTTTGGAAGAGTTCCAGGAACTACAATAAGCGTTGCGTTCCAGTGTTGGTGGTCATCCTTAAATCACCTCTTTATGACAACATTTCAGAGAGTTGATTCAGCCTAAGTGCTGCCACGCATACTTTGCAGATTTGTATTAAAACTCTATTCTTGGACTCACACATACCCCTTCGGATTAAGGGGGGGAATGTTGGACACCTAATCCTCCATGGGTAGGTGTGGAAGGTGAAAAGTCACAAAGGAGTCCAAGTGAGCTTGGAAGATGAATCCAAGGGTCACATTAATGTAACATAAATGTACATCTATGTGTAATAGAGAAGCAACAAATGCCTATCTTTCTATGTGTGTGTTTATTCTTCTTCATACACCATGTGTGTGTTTAATGGTTTCCATGCTTAGTAGAAGGAAGGCTCGACATGTAATCCATGGAGATGGATTCCCAAGGTCGACTAGGGGTAGGTAGCGGAGTATAGAGGCCTTGTTTCTTGGTGGTCGGTTTGGAAATGGCGCAAGTAGTGCAGGATTTGATGTACTTCCTAACATCTTGTCGAAGGTTCGGCCAATAGAAATGCTTCTGCAGTACTGCCACTGTTTTCTCGACCCCGAAATTCCCAACGACTTGACTGTAGTGTGCTTCCCATATCATCTTGGCACGCTTGCTTGAAGGAACACAAAGGTGTCCTAGGTGACATAAAAGTGTATCTTGGAGGTGAAAATTTGGAACTTGCGTACCACCCAAGAGTGCCTTGTATGTGTGGCTGAATTTTGGGTCGCTCTCATAGAGAAGCGGTCAATCAGAAGTCTCGTGCCCACAAGAGTTGAGAACGGTGGTGAGCGCCACGATCGTTGGTCAGCTGAGGCAGTCTGCAACATTATTGGTGCTACCCTTCTTGTACTTGATGTTCAAATGAAACTATTGCAGATATGTGGACCACTTCTGATGGCGATCGTTCTGCAACTTCCCTTGTGTCTGTATGAACTGCAGGGGCCGATGGTCTATGTGGATGATTTTTTCCTTCCCCAAAATGTAATTCTTCCATTTTCAACAAGCTTGCATAATGGAATTCATTTATTTGTCATAAGTGGGATACTTGCGAATTGTGTCGGACAATGTATCACTGTGATATGCCACTGGATGTCCCTATTGAGTAAGAACTGTCCCAATAGCATAGTTGGAGGCATCTGTCTCGATCTCAAATGGTTGTTGCAAGTATGGTAATGTGAGCACTGGGGAAGAACAGAGGCGATTATTGAATTCTGTGAACACCTTCTATTGAGATTCCGACCAAAAGAATTTTTCTCTCGCTACTCCCTTGGTGACTGGACTCAAGGGCCAAGTGATATGAGAGAATCCCAACATGAACCTGCGGTAGAAATTAGCAAGGCCCAGAAAGCTACAAAGCTCTGTTATAGTGGTTGGGGTTGGCGAATCTCAACTAACTTGGATCTTGGTTGGATCCACATGCACCCCCATTTCATCAATAATGTATCCTAGATATTGAACCTCGGTCATGCCAAAAGTTCACTTCTCCAAATTGGCACACAACTTGTGTTGCCGCAGTGTTTGGAGGACTTGTCGAATGTGGTGGAGGTGATCTTCCCAAGTCTGGCTGAAGATCAGAATGTCATCCAAGTACACCACTACAAATAAGTTGGTGAATGGTCGCAAGATGTCGTCCATCAACCTCATGAAGGTTGCGGGAGCATTCATCAACTCGAAAGGCATGACCATCCATTCGAAAAGACCCTCCTTGGCTTTGAAGGTAGTGTTCCACACATCAAAGGGTTTGATTGGTACCTGGTGATACCGAGACTTCAAGTCGATCTTGCTGAAATATTTTTCCCCTTTGAGTTGGTCCAGAAGGTCATCAATCCGTGGGATCAGGTACCTATTCTGGACAGTGATCTTGTTCAACGCCTGATAGTATATATAGAGTCTCGACGTCCCATCCTTTTTCTATACCAACACGATCGGGCTCCCACAAGGCGATGAACTTGGCCGGATGTGACCTTTCTGCAACAATTCCTAAATCTTCCTCTTGATGTCATCGTTCTCCATAATGGAGCGCCGATAGATTGGTCTATTGGGTAGCGGCCCACCTAGGGTCAGATAAATGGGGTGCTTGACCAGACAGTGCAGAGTAACCCCTGTGGGGGAGGTGAAGATGTCCCTGTACTCCTCCACAACCTTTTCCATTTGTTGTTGTTGTACAGAGGAACCCTATCTAGAGGTCGTGGCCACAATCTTCTTCTTTTCCTAGGGGCGGATCATCAGGAAAACGAATTTCCTGGTTTGTCAAATGAGCTTACTGCATTGTTTTGCAATAACCAAAGAGATAGCGATAGGCAGTGGTACCTCTGGTAACCTGTACAACTTATTTCCCAAAGTAACAATAACAGCATGAGGCTGGGACTCATACACAGCATGTCACTTCCATAAGCATGGTTGGCCTAATAACATCAGAAAAATCAAGAGGAGAAATGTCACATAATACCTCATCCCTGAAGGGCTTGATGCTATATGGAAGGCGGAACTGCTGGCTGACGTGGAGATCTTGTCCTTTGTGAAGCCAACCGATGGTGTATGGATGTGAGTGGGCTATGGTCAGCAAGCCCAACTTCTTCACAGTGACTGCTGAAATGAGGTTCTTTTGGCTCCCATTATCGATAATGAACTATACCGGGGAGCCCTTTACCCACATCTGGGAGTGGAAGAGACGTTCCTCCTCCTCTGGATCTTCCGGTTCCTCTTTCTGGATCTTCGCAGTGGCAACAATGGCGTTGGGCTCCACATAAATAATTTGTTTCGATTAGTCATTCTCCTTGTTAGGTTTTGATTTAGAGTTAGAGCATGCATATGACTTAGAAGCCCTCATCTCGGCCACCAGCGACTACTTGGCCCGACAATCAATTGTGTTGTGAGTGGAGCTCTTATGGAACTCACACCGCTTTCCCGTGTCATTTTCTGGCTTTGCAGTGTTGTTCTTTGCTTGTGGTTTTGATAGGCTATCCTGGGCCGCCATGCCTTGGATCTGTCCTTTTTTCTACGGTTTGGGAGCACCTTTCCCTTGCTTTTGATTCACAGATCCAAAGTCTCGCTTCTTCTGTTTGAATTTCTGCTCAATCTTGGCAGCATACCGGTATGCCATACCAAGCGAGGAGATGCCAAGGAACTCCATTTCCTCCTGAATGTATCTCTATAGAAAACTACAATACTTTAGCACCAGATGTTTCTCTGAATATTTGATACCCAAATTTGTGGGCAGGGTATGGAATAGATTCGTCAGCTCATGCACATCTTGATCCCTTTGTTGCCGCAGCGTGGTCCATTGTATGTACTTGTCCTCATAGCTCCCCACGGGACATTATTGTTCCTTGATGGAATCTCGGAAATAATTCCAAGTGGGTACGAATAATAATAGAGAGGGTTCTGTTTCATCCTTTTTTATCACAGTAGGTTTCCCACTAGTCCTTGACATGGGGGGTAGCTTTGAGGAGTGCAAAAATAATCTTCTCCTGGTCGGAAAAGTCATGAACTGAGAAATATCCTTCTAATAGATTCAACCATCTACCTATGGAATATGCATCTATTTTACCCTCAAATATGGAAATGTCAAAATTACTTGTACCTTAAAGGGAGTCGCGCCTCCGGAGTGGCTGCTGGATGCAGATGCATCACCGGTGGGCAATCGTTGAAGGATCTCGACAAAGTTATGCATCATCGTATTCATTTATTTTTCGAGGCCTCCTCGAGGAATATTTTTATAGGATCTCCTACTCCCTCATATTTCTTTTCGTCCCCCATGGGCGGCTGTCGGGGTTTGTGAGGTTGATCTTACAAAGGTTCCACCAGATCGAGCCCTAACTCCTTATACCTTGACCTCGTTGGGGACATGCAAAGAAGGATCGAGAAAAAGAAGACCGCTCTGATACCACTGATCCAGATTTATGCAGGAACACAATAGAATAAAAATATAACCATAAATACAAATATGCAGCGGAAATAACACTTCATTTCATTAATATCAAAGAACTGAAATTTGCTTACAGACAGAATGGAAATAAACTAGCTAGGGCGCTGGTAGCTTATCTCTGAGAAGAGATGTGGCAATTTCAGGCCTCTGAACTATGTTAAAATGAGGCTCGAGGGCCTATTTATTATTTAGAAACAATGAAAAACCCTAAAAATCCAAAAACCTAACCCTAGGAGATGAAGCGCCAAAACTATGGGCCCTGTTTGGGTAAATTGGTGTTTCAACTTCCCGGGGACGTAACTTTGGCATACGATCTCCATTTGACGCGCTCAATACCTCATTAGAAATATATATTTAAGGAATACAAATTTTATGTGAGAAAATTCAATCCATGGACCCATGTTACTCCCGATTTTCCCAAAAAACGTCGTTTAGGGCCTCAAAATGGCTCCGAAAGTTCAAAACCCAAAAAACTACTAAAAATAGTAAGTCATGCCGAAACTGAAAAACTGAAAGAGAAAATGGTGGGGCCCCAAGTGGAATAGGCGGGTGGCCACCAATATCCACCTGGATTAGTTACACTTCTCCTCAAGTAAATCCTCCCTCATGGAATTCAATTCTCCTATTATTGGATTAAGGAATGAATTCATTTTCTAACTCATCTCCTTTCTCATCTATTTAAGCAAGACCAAGTGAGATTTGAGAGTAACATGTTCATTGTGAAGGAGTGTGATAGCAAGTGAAGAGTAAGAGCAAGGGGAGAGCTAGAGAAAGTGTGTAGGACAAGATCTAATCAAGAGAAGGAGGATATATTCAAGCAAAGAGCAATATCACTTCAGCTGCAAGTTCATCAAACATTGGTGACTTTATTCATTCTCATTCTCTCTTTCTCTCTCTGGACTCCATTGAAAAATTGAAGAAATCTAATAGAAGAAGAATCATTTAGGTTTTCCCCTTGTGGGTTTTTCCTTGTTCATTCAATTTTCCAGCAAAGTACATTCAATTTTCAGCATGTACATTGAATTTTATGTATAGAAATTTCAAGTTTCTACAAAGAATTTTTAAATTTCTGCATAGAACTTTCAGACTTTAACAGGTATAAGAGCCTTGGTGAAGACAAGTCCAAGGAGATCATAGATCACTTAATGATACCCCACTTGCTGCCAAAGTTTTCTGATTAAGATGACTTCATCCTACTTCAAGATAGAGGAGAAGCTGTATGATGCTTCAAACTTTGGTCCATGGAAAGAAAGGGTGGATATCACTCTTGAAGAACACGAATTTTTGGAGTATGTTGAAGACACAGTAGCTGATCCACCAGAGAATGCAAGTGCTACTGTCAAATCCAAATATAAAAAGGGTGAAATCAAACCTAAAAAAATTATCCTTGATTCTCTTAGCAATCATCTCATTAATTATGTTTCTAGTTTGAAGAAAGCTAAATAAATGTATGACAAACTAATTAGCATGTTTGAAATAAGTAACTTGAATCACATTATTTCCTTGAAGAATCAGTTGAAGGAAATCAATATGAATTGAGGAGAGACGATTCCGTTGAGATTGCAACAAGATGATGAGCTTAGTGAAAATAGTTGCCTTCACTAAGTGGATCCGCAGGATATTTTTGGCGCAAGTCTATTTTTAGACATGTCGATCATATTCTATGAGTTGCAGGATGCTATTTGTGGATGGTTGGTCAAGTTGGAAAAATAGATGCACTTCTATTTTTAGACATTAGTTATGCATCCCTATTTAGACTGTTACTTAAAAATAGATATGTCGTAATATTATTAGCTCCACACATTTGGACTATAAAAATTATCTATTCTCTTTGGAGCATTCTGCCAAGTGGCCGTATGGGTACTGTGAGCCGATGTATGAATTACACTATTCTTGAGGGTTAAGTGGAGCTATTGCATGGAGACTTCAGTTAGAACTCATGTGATAGAGTTTGGTGGAGTTATTGAGGTAGTTGGTGGAGTTGTGTTCAATTTAACTTAGTTAAAAATAGTTGAGCTAGTTGTATCTAGTCTAACTGATTGATACAATAGTGAGAGTGGTGTGACTTAATTATTAATTAATTCACTAATTATTAACTCATTAATCAACTAACGAATACATCAGTTAACTACAGTGCATGGACAGTTTCAATGGAGACCAGTGGAGAGGTAGGTGAAAGAGCAGGTTGAATATCAGTTGTGACTATAGTGTTGCATGATTTGCAACACACAGTGGTTGGAGATTCCAATGAGGATTGCGTGAGAAAGGTTGGACCAATTCGATTTCATTCAGATCCATTCTTCAGCAGTGATTGCGCAGTAGAGGCAGGCTGGCAGGTGGCAGAGATCGGTGCATGGGATTTGCTAGATCGGACCTGATTAGTGTGTAGAAATTGGAGATTGTAATGAGAGCTTGTGAGGAGCTTTGTATGATGAATGTTACATCTATATGACATATAATATACATATAGTTGGGGGTTTTCAACTTTAAGCTTTCCCATAAATTACTGTGTTCATATGTGTGAATTTTTATGGTTTTAATATGTGCATGCAATTGATTTTATTTCCGCAAGTAATGATCAATAGTAGAAGAGATTATGTATTGTGCATGAAGTCAAATAGTGTGTGATCAGGAGAATATACGATGTATAACATATCAGTTATATAATTTCGTTATGCATCGTGGGTATTAGGTCCTAATTAGCAATTGCAAAGCATCGTTTTTCGTTGAGTTTGTGGCCAGAATTAATTTGTAGTAGTGTTTTCTTGGTGTCGAAGTTGAGATGTCTTTCAACGGATTGCGATTGGAGTATGCCCTTGAGGGCAGCTGGAATTATATTGCATGGAAAGATAGGATGGAGGTGGTGCTAGAGGATAATGGGTTGAAGGAGTTCATAGATGTAGAAATTCCAAAACCTGCTTCTAGCGATGCTGCCGCACTTGACGCATGGCGAAAGAAGATAGAAAAATGTCGAAGGATTCTATTGGAAGGTGTGAAGGATCACATAGTGTCTAGCCTTCATGGTAAATCTTCTCCATTCTTGATGTGGAAAGCTTTGAGAGATTTTTTCCAAAGAAAGAGCGACCAAAGGAAGTTGGCGCTCAAGGATAAACTCAGGAACATAAAAATGGAGAAAGGCGACAGTATACCCAAGTACCTCACGAAGTTTGTCCAGTGCAAGGATGAGATGGGAGGTGTGGGGGTTACTGTAGATGACGAGGAATTGGTGAGCTTGGATCTCCTTGTGCTTCCAAAGAGTTGGCATTCCTATCAGGACTCTGTCAATGGTCGGGAGAAACTGCCAGGATGGGAGTGACTTTGGTTGGATCTTGTGCAGGAGGAGATAAGGCGAAGTACCAGGGACAGATACTCATTGAAGAATGCAGATGAATAAAATTGTGCTTTAGCTGCCAAAGCAAGGAAGGGGAAGGGCAAGAAGAATGCTTCTCAATCCGGTGCGAAAGGAAAGAAGCAGGACATGTCCAAGGTGAAGTGCTTTCACTGTCACCAACACGGACATTACGCCACTAATTGTCCACAAAAGAAGAAAAATAAGCAAAGCTACTGGACTGGCAGCCTAGAGAGGCCTTAGCCTCAGCTTTGAGCCGTATTTTCTACCGATTGCATGGGTTGGTCTCAAGTATGATAAGACTCGGGGCAGTTTGATAAAGGGTGCTGCCATTTCATGACCTGGTATTAAAGATTTTTTTACCTCTTTGACAGAGAAAGATCTTGCGATCTTGGAGTGTACATCGAGATGGGCGATGATGGTAGATACAGTGCGACCGGTATCGGTACCATTTCCTTTGAGAGGGAGTCTGGTAAACCCTTCGTATTGAAGGAAGTCATGCATGTTCCAGGATTGAAGAAGAATCTTATCTCTGTGGTGATGTTAGAAGACAAGGGATATGATGTTGTCTGTAGCGAGGGAAAGGATTTCTTGCGCAGTAAGGCAACTGGTGAAACTCGGAGGACAGGGGTTCGAGTTAAGAACCTTTATCAGTTGCAGGTAGATGGCTGCGCATAAATGGCAGGCAAGGAAGAAGCAGTGGTGAGCCAGGATGAGGGCGAGCTATGGCATAGGAGATTGGGCCATCTTCACCATGGTGCTTTGAAAATTTTGTAGCAGATTTCTACCGGGCTTCCCAAAGGTAGACTTGCGTAGTCAGATCAGTGCAAGGGATGTAATTTGGGAAAATTGTGAAAGCCACCTTTCACGAGAAGGATAGTTGTGCTACGACGATCCTTGAGAGAATTCACACAGACGTGTGTGGACCTTTCTCAGTAGCTTCAACAGCAAAGCACATGTATTATGTGATATTTGTTGATGATTTTTCTCGTAAGTGCCGGATCTTCTTCATGCAAAAGAAGAGCGAGACATACTCAAAGTTCTATGAGTTCAAGGAACTGGTTGAGAAAGAATCGGGGAAGCAGGTGAAGGCTCTTAGGAGTGACAATGGTGAATTCATCTCCGTAAATTCAAGGACTTTGCAAAATAAAGGTATGAATTCAAAGAGAGCTCATAGCGCCTCATAACCCACAGCAGAATGGGGTCGCGGAGTGAAAGAACAGAACGATCGTGGGTGCTACACGGGTGATGTTGCATGATCAGGGCTTTCCCATACACTTGTGGGCTGAGGCATGCAATATTGCGGTTTATGTGAAAAACCATTGTCCTCATAGGATACTTGACATGAGTACACCCGACGAGGTGTTTTCTAGTAAGAAGCCTGATATTTCTCATTTGAAGATTTTTGGCTCACCTGTTTACATTCATGTGACGAAGGATGCCAGGAAGACGCTGGAGCTGATCGCAGAGGTTGGGATATTTGTGGGGTACACTGATACACCCCACAACTATCGTGTGTATTTTCCAAACAATCGAAAGATTGTTGTGCGACGGGATATCAAATTTCATGAGGAGAAAGCCATGAAGTGTTCGATTGAGAGGGAGACACACTTGCATGCAGATGAGGAGTTATTAGTTCCTAAGGATGAGCCTCAGGATGTGGATCAACCATAAGAGGAGGTTCATGGAGTGGAAGAAACCACTCATGCAGCGCAAACCATCAGAGGGAAAAAGTGCACTACAGAAGCTGAGTGACTGAATCTTGATGCAGAGAATATTGTAGGAGAACCTACATCACAGCATAGACAGAGACAGTCACCTGACCGATATACTGGATACATGGCTCTGATGAGAAAGTGTATTGCAACAGAGCCATCCTCTTTCTAGGAAGCCGTGGAGGACCCTGCATGGGTAGATGCCATGGTGGAAGAGTATGATTCGATTGTCAGAAAAAATGCATGGGAGATTGTCCCAAGGCTGGAAGGGAAATCAGTGGTAGGTTCGAGATGGATCTACAAAGTGAAGCAAGCAGCTGACGGGAATGTGGAGAAGTACAAGGAAAGATTTGTTGCCCGAGGCTTTTCACAGATTGAGGGGATCGATTATGAGCAAACCTTTGGACCTTTCACAAGGTATTCTTCCATATGGACGATTATTGCTCTCTCAACGCAGATGGGGTGGCACATTCATCAGATGGATGTGAAGACTGCATTCCTCAACAAAGTCTTTGAAAAGGAGGTGTACATAGAGCACCCTGAAGGTTTCGAGATCTTCAGCAGTGAGTCGCATGTGTGCAAGCTCAAAAGAGAACTGTATGGGTTGAAACAAGCACCTCATGCTTGGTACACACATATAGACAGTTATTTCACCGGACTTGGATTCTCCAAGAGTGAGGCGGATCCGAACCTATACCAGATTGTGGTGGAGGGTAAGTTGCTGATCATTTTACTTTATGTAGATGATTTGATTCTGACAGGTGATGAACTGTTGATACACTCATGCAAGGCTGATCTTGCAAGGAGTTTGATATGACTTGGGCCTCCTTCATTATTTCCTGGGATTGGAAATTTGGCAGCGCAGTGATGGATTGTTTGTGTCTCAAGGCAAGTATGCCCGGGAGATACTAGAGAAGTTCAACATGCATGGCTGCAAGCCTATAAACACTCCTCTTCCCGGTGGATGGAGGAAAGAGGATGCTACATCGGCAGAGGTAGTGGATGCCACTGTTTATCGACAGTTGGTGGGGTCGCTTATGTATCTTGTCAATACACAACCTGACATATGCTATTCTGTTAACCAGCTTTCACAAGCTATGGTTAAGCCTACCAAGCACTTTTGGAAGGCAGAGAAGCATGTATTGAGATATATTAGAGGCACATCGGGATATGGATCATGGTACAGACAGGAGGATGAGTTGAGGCGGCATGTCTTCACGGACCGATACTATCATATCAGAGATTGTGTGCAACGGAAGATCATGTTACTTTCTTACATTCCTACGGAGGATCAAGCTGCTGATATCTTGACAAAGGCGCTCACTAGGAGCAAATTCGAATACCACAGAGGTAGGATCAGGGTGGCAGATAATCCCTATCTTGTTGATATTGCAACAAGATGATGAGCTTAGTGAAAAGAGTTGCCTTCACTAAGTGGGCCCACAGGCTATTTTTGGCGCAAGTTTATTTTTAGACTATGTCTATTTTTAGACATGTCGATCATATTCTATGAGTTGCAGGATGCTATTCGTGGATGGTTGGTCAAGTTGGAAAAATATATGGACTTCTATTTTTAGACATATTGGGCGGAATCTATTTTTAGATTGCCAGTCTAAAAATAGATATGTCAAATATTATTAGCTCTTAATAATATTTGGACTATAAACATTATCTTATCTCTTGGAGGACTTCAGTTAAGTGCACAGATGTGGCTATTCCTGAGGGTTAAGTGGAGCTATTGCATGGAGACTTCAGTTAGAACTCACGTGACAGAGTTTGGTGGAGTTATTGAGGTAGTTGGTGGAGTTGTGTTCAGTTTAACTTAGTTAAACATAGTTGAGCTAGTTGTATATAGTCTAAATGATTGATACACTAGTGAGAGTGGTGTGAATTAATTATTAATTAATTCACTAATTATTAACTCATTAATCAACTAAAGAATACATTAGTTAACTACAGTGCATGGACAGTTTCAGTGGAGACCAGTGGAGAGGTAGGTGAAAGAGCAGGTTAACTATCAATTGTGACTATAGTGTTGCATGATTTGAAACACACAGTGGTTGGAGATGCCAATGAGGATTTCGTGAGCAAGGCTGGACCAATTCGAGTTCATTTAGAACCATTCTTTAGTAGTGATTGCGCAGTAGAGGCAGGCTAGTAGGTGGTAGAGATCGGTGCATGGGATTTGCTAGATCAGACCTGATTAGTGTGTAGCAATTGGAGATTGTACTGAGAGATTGTGAGGAGCTTTGTATGATTATTGTTACATGATCTCTATGACATATAATATACAGATATTTGGGGGTTTTCAGCTTTAAGCTTTCCCATAAATTACTGTGTTCATATGTGTGAATTTTTATGGTTTTAATGTGTGCATGCAATTGATTTTATTTCCGCAAGTAATGATCAATAGTAGAAGAGATTATGTATTATGCATGAAGTCAAATAGTGTGTGATCAGGAGAATCTCAGATGTATAACATATCAGTTATATAATTTCTACAGATTCAAGCATACTTCCTGAGAATGACTAAAATCATGAATCAACTGTCAACAATTGGTGAATTTGTACTCGACAAAGAAATTGTGTTGATTGCGCTTTGAGGCCTTTCTCGTTTTTGGGATACTTTTATCACCACCATCAACAACATCAACATTATTCCCACATTTTATGAGCTCCTAGGAAAGTGTATCCAAGAGGAGGATAGAATGGCTTTCAAAGGGAGAATTTCACATCATGAAGAAGGAGAACCTACTACATTTTCAGCCTATGACAAGAGAAATAAAGGTAATAAAAAGGAATCTGCTTTCAAATTAAATAAAGGGAATCTATACATGTCAAAAGTTAGATGCTTTAATTGTAAAAAACATGGTCATTTTTATCTTGATTGTAAATAAAGAATAAGAGCTCATAGATTAAAAAAAAATCTGATTGTAGAAACGAATCTTCTAAAAATCAAAGAAAAGGCCATCCTAAGAAAACAAGAAATCAAAGATATAGAAATAATGCAACAAAAACTCTATCAAAATATTTTCTCGTTTATGCTCTTTCTAGTTATTCTTTTGCAGATTCATTTGATAGCTGGATAGTTGATAATGGTGCTTCCAAACGTTTTACTAGTTACAAAGAGTTTCTCTCTAATCTAGTTGAGAGGGAGGCTAATTTAAATTTTATCATTGGAAATAATTATACTCACCAAGTTGAAGGTTATGGTTCAGTTTCATTTTAGTTAGATGATGAAAAATCTATTTTTCTGCAAGAAGTTTTGTATGTACATGGTTTGAAAAAGAATCTTGTATCCATATCTGCTCTAGAAGATAAAGGAATGAAATTTGATTTTATTAATGGAAAAAATATAACTTGGCCTTTGAACTCAAGTGTAAGATAAGCCTTCACCCTTGGATCAAGATGTGAAGGGCTTTAGAAAGCCAATGGTAAACCCATTCATGCATTGGTCCATGATACCGATATTTAGTGTGAGCCATGGCACAAAATATCTGATTATGTACACTAAAAAGCCTTACCTCATGTAAGGAATATGGTTTCTGGAATGCCTGATATCAGAATGGATCATGAAGGATTTTTCCCAGGATGTGCAAGTGGAAAGCATATAAAGGGACCATTCCCTTTAAGCATAATAAAATCTAGTTGGGTACTTCAGCTCATACCATACTTTATGTGGACCTATGCATGTTACTTTCCTTGGTGGCTACTTGTATTTCATGATTTTTGTAGATGATTTTTCTCACAAGACATGGATATTATTTTTGAAAAAGAAATGGGAAGCATTTTACATGTTCAAAGATTTCAAGGATTTGATTGAAAATCAAATGGGAAAGCTAATCAAAGTTTTCAAATATGATAATGGGGGAGATTTCACCTCTAATGAGTTTAATGATATTTTCAAAGACACTAGAGTAAAGAAAGAAACCACGATGCCTTACAATAAAAAAAAAATGGTGTCGCTGAGAGGAAGAATAGAACCATTATGGAAACAATTAGAGCCATGCTGCATGATCAAAATATACCGAAGTTTATGTGGGGAGAAGCTATAAATACTGTTGTTTATGTGCAAAACAAAACTGCTCATCAAGCCTTAGACAATAAGACTCTTGAAGAAGTATTCACTAGTAAAAGGCCCAAGGTGAGTCACTTGAGAGTATTTGGCTGTCTTGTGTACTTCCATCTGCGGAAAGAGAAAAGGAACAAACTGGAAGCTTAAGGTAAGAAAGGTACGTTTTTTGGTTATTGTGATAATTCAAAATATTATAGAATTTATGTACCTGGTCAAAGAAATATAGAGTGTAGCAGAGATGTAACATTTTATGAAGATGAAGCTCTTAGAAAAGAAAGATACTCTCCTCCTCATGCCATTGTTGAAAGACAAGCTGTTAATGAAAAAGATCCTGTATTTGAGTCTGAACCGGTATCTGAGAATGAGCTTATTGATAATCCAATGTGTTACATGGATCCTATAGATCCTCCACCACATGATCCTCCTACCAAAAAGAGACCACTATGGATGCGAGATAACTTACAAGATGCCGAACAACATGATGCCCCAAGAGGAACGTTCAGAGAAAGTAAGAAGCCAAGTTGGTTTCAATGGTACATTACTGCCATGAGTAACATCATTCAGGAAGAACCATGCACCTTTGAAGAAGCTGAAAAAAAACAAGTCTAGAAAGATTCCATGACTAAAGAATATGAGTCCATCATCCAAAATGATGTATGGGAAGTGGTTCCTAGACCTCAAGGTAAATCTGTTGTCAATTCCAAATGGTTGTTTAATATTAAACATGTTTAAAATGGTAGTATTTAAAAATATAAGGCTAGATTTGTAGCTAGAGGATTCTCTATAAAAGAGGGAATAGATTATGATGAGATTTTTTCACCTGTAGCTCGATATACTACTATTCTATCTATTGTTGCCTTAGCTTCTAGCCAGGGATGGAATCTTCACCAAATGGACATGAAAACTTCTTTGTTGCATGGCTTCCTCAAGGAAGAGGTATTTGTGGAAAAACCACAAGGATTTGAAGAGCATGACATGGAAAATCATGTATGTAGACTGAAGAAAGCCTTATATGGATTGAAGCAAGTTCCAAGAGATTGGTATGCTTGCATTGATATCTACTTGATAAAGCTTGGTTTCACAAGAAGCAGTGCAAACCCAAACCTATACTTCAAGAAAATCCATGGTAAACCTTTATTTTATGTTGATGATTTATTCTTGACAGGAGGAGAACTTCTTATCCTCTATTGGAAGAGGGAGTTAGCTTCTGAATTCAAAATGAAAGACCATGGTTTGATGCATTACTTTCTAGGTCTAGAGGTTTGGCAAAGACCTAGTGAAATTAATATTTCTCAAGGAAAATATGTTGTTAAGCTTCTTGAAATATTTTCTATGGTAGAATGTGAGTCCATGCATACTCCTATGGAAATGAGATTTAAGAAATTATGTGGCAAATCTGTAGGACCTAGTCTAGCAAATCCCACAGAGTATAGACAACTCATTGGTGCTTTGATGTTTTTGGTAAACACTAGGATTGATATATGCTTTGATGTAAACACTTTAATTCAACATATGTTTGATCTCTTTCATGCCCACTGGACTACTGAAAAACATATAATAAGATAATTGCATGGAACTATAAATCTAGGATTGAAATATGGCGCTAAAAATGTAAGACTTCACAGATATACTGATGCTGATTTTTCAGGTAAATCTACTGATAGAAACAACATTTCTGGGTGTTACTTTAGCTTAGGATCTACCATGATATCTTGGATGAGTAGAAAGCAGAAGTATGTTTCACTAAGTGTAGCTAAAGCTGAGTACATTGCTGCTAAAATGGCTAATTGTGAGACAATTTGGCTGAAAAATATTTTTGGGGAACTATTTTAGCAAGTTACAGACACAACAATTATATATTGTGACAATAAGAGTGGGATTTTTCTTGTCAAAAATCTTGTGTTTCATGACAAGTCCAAGCATATAGAGATCAAGTGTCACTATATCTGGGATAAGGTGTAGAGAGGAGCGGTGAGGTTCCATCATATCTCAACTGATGATCAGATAGCTTACGTTCTTACCAAGCCTTTATCGAAAGGGAAGTTCTTGGTTTTTAGAGAGAAACTTGGACTTATGGACGTGACCCTTCTGGGAGGTGGTCATAGATGATAGAGAACAATGAGCTGGATTTCCCCCGTGTCAGAGATCACAATATTAGGGAATGATTGATCCAGGTGTTTATTGGTGGTCACCCTCCTACTCCACTTAGACCCCCATAATTGTTTCTTTTATTTTTTCAGTTTCCTTAATTATAGCAAAGTTTACTAATTTTGGCAGTTTTTTCGGGTCCTAAACTTCCATAGCCATTTGGACACCATAAATGACACTTTTTTTGGGAAAACTGGGGCCAAAATTCAACCAATGCTGACCACTTGAAAGTTGTAGCCTTCGGATAAATATTTCTAACGAGGTATTGTGCGCGTCAAACAAAAATTTTATGCCAAAGTTACGTCCCCGGGAAGTTGATGTACCAATTTACCCAAAGAGGGCCCATAGGTTTGGCATTTCATCTCCTAGGGTTAGGTTTTTGGATGTTAGGGATTTCCCTTATTTCTAAATAATAAATAGGCCTTCGAGCCTCATTGTAACATAGTTTAGAGGCATGTAGTTGCCACATCTCTTCTCAGAGATAAGCCACCATCGCCTGAGATAGTTTATTTTCATTCTGTACGTAAGCATATTTTGGTCTTTGATATTAATGAAATGAAGTTATATTTCTACTACATCTATGTTTCCATGTTTATATTTGAATTCTGTTGCATTCCTGCATAAATTCATATTAGTGGTGTCAAAGTGGTCTTCTCTTTCTTTGCATGTCCCCAACGAGGCTAGGGTATAAGGAGTTAGGGCTTGATCTAGTTGAACCCTTGCAAGATAAGCCTTGAAAACTCCAATGATCTCCCATGTCAGAGGAAAATAAAGACGAGGGAGCAGGAGATCCTATTAAAATATTGCTCGAGGTGGCCCTCGAGAAACAAAGGAACGTAAAGATGGATAACTTTTCCCAGATCTTTTGGCGAATGCCCACAAACGACGCATCTTCATCCGGAAGCCACTCTGGAGGTGCCAATCCCTTTAAGGTACAATTCAACTTTGAAATTCCCACATTTGAAGTTCAGATAGATGCAGATGCCATATATAAATGGTTAAATCTATTGGAAGGATATTTTTATGTTAATGATTTTTCCAATATGGAAAAGATTACTTTTTCACTCTTGAAAGCCGCCCCCCATGTCAAGGACTGGTGGGAAACATACTGTGAGAAAAAGGACGAGGGGGAACCCTCAATATTATCAACCACACCCACTTGGAATTCTTTCCGAGATGCCATCAAGGAACAATACTACCCTATCAGGAGCTATGAATACAAGTACATACAATGGGCTACGTTGCGACAGTAGAGGGATCAAGATGTGCATGAGGTGACAAATATTTTCCATACCATGCACACAAAGCTGGGTATCAAATATTCTGAGAAACATCTAGTTCTCAAGTACCACAGTTGTTTGCACAAATACATTCAAGAGGAAATGGAGTTCCTGGACATCTCCTCGCTTGGTGAAGCATACCGATATGCTGCCAAAATTGAGCATAAATTCAAGCAGAATAAGTGAGACTTTGGATCTGCGATCCCAAGGTAGAACAAATGCACCCCCAAGGCATAGAGAAAATGACAAAACTCGGACAAGACCCCCAAGGGAAACTCCTTGAAGCCGCAAGCCAAGAATTATGAGAAGGAAAAGAAGGAAATTAACAAGTGGTGTGAGTTTCAAAGAAGCCCCACTCACAACACGAATGAATGTTGCGCAAAGCAGGCACTGGTGGTCAAGTTGAGAGACTCAAAAAAGGATTCCTGTTTTGATTTAGAGTTGGAACCCAACAAGGGAGCCGACAAGGGTAAGAAGGTCATTGGCATAGAAACCACTGCGACGGTAGCCACATCCAAGCTACAAAAGGCTGAACCTGAAGATCCAGAGGAAGGGGAGTGCCTCTTTCACTCATAGATGTGGGTGAAGGGCTCGCCACTACAATTCATCGTCAACAGTGGGAGCAAAAAGAACCTCATTTCAAGAGAGGTCGTGATGTGATTGGGCCTTCCGACCAAACCACACCTGCAACCGTACACCTTCAGGTGGCTTCACTAAGGACGAGATCTATGTGTCAGCCAACAATGTTGCCTTCCCTATAGCATCAAGCCCTTCACAGATGAGGTATTGTGTGATTTATCTCCTCTTGAAGTTTCTGACGTATTATTAAGCAAACCATACTTGTGGAAGCGTAATTCCATGTATGAGTATACGCCTTGAACTATTATTATTTATTTGGGTAATAAGTTATACAAGATACCAAAGGTTGCCCTGCCTACTGACATCTCTCTAATCTCTGCTAAGAAATGCAATAAGATCACCTCCCAGACCAAATTTTTTTTTTTTCCTTCTAATTCACTCTCAAAGTAATGGGGAGATTGTAGCCACATCCATGGCCCTTAGGAAGGGTACCTCCATGTAGTAGAAGCAGGTGGATACAATTGTGGAAGAATACAAGGACATCTTCTTCTCATCCATAGGGGTACCCTTGCACTGTCAAGTCAAGCATTCGATCGATCTCACTCCTGGAGCACCTTTACCCAATGGGCCGATATATTGTTGCTCCATTATAGAAAATGAAGAGATAAAGCGACAAATCTAGGAGTTGCTGCAAAAAGGGCACATCTGAGCAAGTCCTTGTGGGAGCCTTATTGTACTTGTACAGAAGAAGTATGGTACCTAGAGGCTCTGCATTGATTATCAGAAACTAAATAAAATCACTGTAAGGAACAAGTATCCAATCCCACAGGTTGATGACCTTCTGGACCGAATCAAGGGGGCCAAGTATTTCAGCAAGATTGATATGAAGTATGGCTATCACCAGGTTCCAATAGAGCCCATAGATGTATGGAAGACCACCTTCAAATCCAAGGAAGACATTTTTGAATGGTTGGTTATGCCCTTAGGGTTGAAAAATTCCCTTGCTACTTTTATGAGGCTAATGAATGACATCTTTTGGCCCTTCACCAACTCATTCATGGTTTTTTATCTGGACAACATCCTCATATTCAACAAGAGTTGCGAAGAACACTTTCAACATATTCAACGGGTCCTTAAAACCTTCAACAACACAAACTATGTGCCAAATTGGAGAAATGCACCTTTGGCATGAGCTAGGTCCAATATCTGGGTTACATAGAATATGAGCGTGGTGTGCATGTGGATTCTACTAATATCCAAGTCATTTAGGATTGGCAAACTTCAACCACTCTAACAGAGCTTCGCAACTTTTTGGGCATTGCAAATTTTTATCAGAGTTTCGTGTTGGGATTCTCCCATATCACTTGTCCTTTGAGCCATATTACTAAGGGTAGGGTGAAATAATAGTTTTACTGGTCCGAATCCCAACAGAAGGCATTCATTGATTTGAAGCACCACCTCTACTCTGCACCAGTACTCACACTTCCAAACCTGCAACAACCATTTGAAATTGAGACATGTTGGCTCCTTGTAATTTGTAAGATTGGCAAGAGAAAGTAGCAGAGAACCACATCAAACCACTTTGGAGTCCAGGACCTAGCATTCCTGGTCTCAGAGAGGGCTCTCTCTGTATTTCTGATTAACTGATGTAGCTTTATGGTTATATTTTATAATTTTAGGCTAGTTATAAAGCTTTGGGTTGCTTGTTTGATTGATTGTAGGTTGGATAGGTAGTTTGTGGGAAGCTTAATCCATTGGGATATGGAGTCATAAAGGGGTTAAATTGTACATCAAATTTTCAAGGGTTTTCATAGGGCAAGCTAACTATATCAAATGGATCTTTGTGGCAAGATGAATATGAGATGATAGTGAGTTCAGTAAAGCTAAAAAGCAGACAATATCTGAATTCTTTAACTATAATTCAACACAAAAGCAGAGCAAAAAGTATCTGAATTCTGCATTCAAGTCTTTTTAGTGGAAAACATTTAAGATAAAATTTCAGTAGAGGTAAAGAGCAGTTAAGAATTCTTCAACTCAACTTCATAAGAAAGACCCCAAGATAAAAGTTTCAGAGAAACTAATTTTAGTTAAGAATTATTTAGTTAAACATCAAAAGGAAAACTTAAGATAAGAACTAGGTTAAACTAAAGAGAAATTAAGAATTCCTTAGTTATACTTTGTAGAGGAAAACATTGAGATAACAGTAACAGACAGAATTAAGGTGCTCATGCAGCATAGCTTAATATAAAATTTTTGTTTCTACTATTAGGGATATTGATGTACAATATGAAAGACAAAGGAGAAACATTAACAAAAGAAGGATAACATCACCATTAACGTAGCTCAAGGATCCTATGAAAGTGCTTGTATTATTGATGTCCAGCTCAAAACAGTTACAATGCTCCAATGCAATAATCTTTGCAACTCAGAGTTTAATAAAAATCCAACCTAACAACCAACAATGATAATGAACAATACATGCAGTATTTAACTGCAACTGATGAGGTTTCCCTAATATAGGGTGATAGATTTTCATTTAATACAGAGTAAATGATGTTTGACAATTGAGACCATGCAAGGCCCAAGCCAAAAATATCCCTGACAGAACTACTGTAGTAATAACTTTCAAATTAACTGCTGAGCTATCTTTAAAATATCTTTGACTAATTTCTTTCAACATTAAATTTTTACAATAACTTCTGAATTGATGCTAAAATATCTCTGAATGTAATATTAATTGTGGCTGCCTCTATTAAATCAAAATTAGGCTGTAGGTAATTAATGTGATTGGGAAGAAGTAAATGCTAAGTGGCCTTGTCATTTGGCTCTGCCTTCCTCGTTGATGTGTTCTTTGTTTTATTTTTTAACCCTTAAATTGCCATGATCTGTATAATCTCTTCACTGTCTTTGTTTGTCACTCTCATTTCTTTCTTTACCTTACTGTTTTTATCTTCTTTCTTTTTACCTCTGTCCTTTGACTGTTTTCATCGTTATCTTTGAATGCTCTGTTTACCTCGTTTTACCTTTACTCTGTCATTTACATTTAATAAACCTTGTTGTTTTTGGAGAAATTGTATGATCCTTAATAATCATGATCCATTGCTGCTTTTGTTTATTCTTGTGCTCCTAATCCTTTGATTAATAAATCCCCTAAATCATCATTCAGAGAGCCCGGTTTAAACAATTCTTGGAATTAGAAAAGGAATTTGATTATTGTATTTTCTAGTACGTACATCACCTGCAAAATTAAAACAATTTGTTAATAAAACAGGATCCCGCAAGCTGGTGAGCAATGGTGGCTTATGGTGTTTGCGTAGGGTAAATAGGCTTATTACATAGGCATGGTGGGTAGGTGGTTTGAATCGGAAATGGAGGATGGTTTTCATTTATGCGTGAGGAGGCAGTTTACGGTTTATCACATAGCCAAAAGTGGTGAGGTGGTTTATTTTGAGGGGATGAAATAAATTGTGGCAGATGTGAGGGTTGAGAAACCTCCCATTTCGCAACCCTCGGTGGTGTTTAAATGACGGGAAATCGGAGGTGCGAAACGGGTTGGGGGCTATCATATTTGTTGGTAGAGATTGAACAGTGGTTGGGGTTAAATGAAACAACGTGCTTAAATATGAGGTGGGGCCCGAGGTATATTAGAGCGGGGAAATAGTATGAGGCAAAGTTGTTTCAAATATAAAGGTAAATCGGGTGTTTTGATATAATGGTGTCGGGTAGTTTGATAAACAAATTTTATCAAAGTGGGCCTGAGATTAATATTTATTTAAAAACAATGTAAAAATGGGTTTTTACATTTGTTTTTAATGAAAAAGAGGGGGAATGAGTGAAAGGGACAAGGCTAGATGAGGGGATTAAGGCCAAACATGGGATTTCAGAGCATGAGAGTATCATAAAAGGTAAAAATGAGAGATAATGGAGAGGTTAAATGGAAAATAATGAAGGCAATGAGAGTTCTGAAAATAAATGGTAGTCAAGGAATATTATTTTCAGTAGAACATAAGAAATAAACAGTCATATGGTGATACTGTAGAATACAGGAGTCTAACAGTGGTTCTAGTTGGGGAGGGAAGCTCCTTTAGGAGGTGTCAAGAACATTTGTAGATCAGTAGCCTATTTTATTTGGTTGATTTCCACTTTGTAATCCTTATTTGCTACAACTTTTGTGATTGTGACCTTTAAAAATTGAAATCCATGTTTACAACAAACTAAGGTCTGAAACCTACTTGTTCTTGAGCTGATAAAAATACCTGAAAGTGAAAATTATGAACATGCTCAAGTGTTAAGAGTTCCTCCGCATACATACCTACCCAACCAATAATTTAGATGATTTTTCTTCCTTCTGAGGTGCATTTAGACTTGCAAACCTTGACATCATTTTTATTTTGAAAGCAAACTATTTATGTCTAACCTTATAACTTCCAAAGTCCCAGATTAAACTGATGAGCTCTTTTACTCTCTACCTAACTACTAATATGCCAAGATTAGATAGTTTAGCCAGATTTTTATTCACTATCTATCAACATGAAATTTAAAACATGAATGAATCAATATTAAGCAGTTTGGTCATCATGAAATGTGGCATTTTTGGAGAAGTTGCACACAATATTATTTGCAAAAGTAAACTATCATTGATAAGCCAAGATTAGATGGTTTGAAAAATCTTCATTTTCTAACTTATTAACAAAAATTCAAAATTTTTACAATCATGTTTAGACTGTATGATTGAACAAGGCTTCTTTAAAAGTAGTGGCATTTAAATGTGCAACACTTTCAGACACATTCATTTTTTGGTATGGGGCTTACCTTTTCTTTTTATCTGCCGTCTTTTCTTATTTTTTTTGTTTCTTTTGTTTCTTTCTTTTTTAGATCAACTTCTTTTGAGATTTGTTTAAGCAATGATATATAATTAAGAAAATTCAATTGATATTTCTAACTGAAATAATGCTTTAGCAATTTTCCATTGACAGGACCTTCAAACAACTTTGTTCCATCCATTTCTTGTATGAAGAATGCATTATTACCTCTTGCAGAATTAATGATGTATGGGCCTTTCCATAGGTTATCAAAATTTCCATGCTTGCCTTTGTCCTCTCTTCTAGAATCCCACTTCAGCACTTTGTCTCCAATGATAAAATCATTTGCCTTGGTCCTTTTGTCAAATATTTTCTTGATATTTTCTTGTAACAACTGTGTTCTATTGTATACTCCTTCTCTGGTTTGCTGCAACTGAATGGTTTGGTTTATTCTTCTTCGTATATCATTCTCTTAATACTGCACCTCTTGAATGAGCTTCATTACTGGCACTCCCAAGGTTATTGGGAAGACTACATCTATTCCATAGACTAGCTGATAAGGTGACATATTAATTGACTTCTTGTTTGTTAGCCTATTTTCCCATAGTGCATGTACCAATTTGCTGTGCCATGATTTCTTATTTTCTTCCAGCAAATTTTTAATGATGTTCACCAAAATATTATTTGAGGATTCAGCCAACCCATTACCTTGAGGGTAATAAGATATGGAATGTCCCAAAGTAATGTGATATATGTGGCAAAAATCCACCATTTTCTTGGATTTAAAGGCAGTAGCATTATCAGTAATGATTTTCCTAGGACAATCAAATCTGGATAGAATGTTGTTTACAAGAAATTTGATAATTAATGAGTCTGTGGCAGTCCTGGAAGGAGTGGCTTCTATCCACTTAGTAAAATAGTCAGTTGTAGTTAGGATCCACTTATGCTGGGCAGAGGAGTAAGGGTGGATTTCTCCAATGAAATCTAGACCCCATTGTTGAAAAGGAGCTTCAACAGAGATTGGCTGTAATGGAAAAGGAAGCAATTTTATTTTACCTTAAAAAATTTGGCATTTATGACAGGTAACTATCATTTTGTGGATGTCTTGGAAGAGGGTAGGCCAATAGAAACTAGACCTAAGGATATTATTAACAGTGGTCTTCCAATAGAGGTGGCCTTCGCATTCCCCTTTATGAAATTCATGCATAATCCTATCTGTATCTTCTTTAGTCAAACATTTAAGAAATATACCACCAGAATTTTTCCAATATAAAACTTTTTCTAGAATGCAGAAATTTACAGCCTTTAATTTCAAGAATTTGGTCGTTGTTTTGGAAAAACCAGGAGGAGCATTTAAATTAAAAAGCACATACAATATATTTGCATACCAGGAAGAATTTAAGAATACTTCCTCAATAGGTGGAGTCACCAACTCCTCTTGTTCATCCAATGAGTGAATCATATTGATGTATAGTGCTTGAAAATTTGTTTCAACCATTAGTTTAGCCAATCATTGTCCTTTGATTAATTCAGTGGGTTTGATTTCTAAATCATATTCCAAGATGACAACAATCCAATTACCTCTTTTTCCATCAGGATCTTGTGTTAGGATGTATTTAACCACTATATGGGGTACAAATGCAATGATGTGTGAATGCAGAATGTAAAATCTAAAATCCTTTAGTGCTCTGATCAAGGCAAAGGCCTGTTTTTCCATGATATTATATTTCAGAGGTGCATCTCTTAATGCCTGGTTGAAGAATTCTATGGAATGCTCCTGTCATTTTGTATTTTTCTGCAGTAATACAACAACAACTATGTGTTGTGATGCAAGGGAAAATATAAAGAAGACATTGGTGAAGTCAGGGCTGATCAAAACTGGTGTTTGTGTAAGTTCTTGCATCACTAAGTCAAAATATTGCTTTGCTTCCTTGGTCCACTTGACTTTGAATATCTTTTGAGCATGTTGGTGATGTTCCTTAGGAGTTCTACAAGGTTTGGTATAAACCTTCTTAAAAAAATTATCTTCCAATGAAAGATTGCAGCTCTTTGATATTTCTTGGGTGATTGATTTGCAAAATCCCCTCAATCCTATTTGGGTAAATCTTGATCCCTTCTTCAGATATGATGTGGCCTAGAAGCTTTCCTTCTTGAAGGCTAAATAAGGATTTCTTGGGATTCAAAGATATACTATACTTTCTGCATCTCTCAAAGACCTTTCTTAGGTGAGCTAGATGTTCCTCATCTGTTTTTGAATAGACCGTTATCATCAAGATATATCACAATGAAGTAACCTATTTATTATGAGAAATACATATCCATTGCTCTTTGAAAAGTGGCTCCAGCATTCATTAACCCAAAAGGAATTTTTACATACATGAAGGTGCCCCAAGGTGTGGTGAAAGCTGTTTTGTGTTGATCATTTGGATATACCAGCACCTGATTGTACCCTGAAAAACCATCTAGAAGAGATATCATTTTGGAGCCTACCACCCTTTGCAATATTTGGTCCATATTTGGTAAAGGTTAGTTGTCCTTCAGGGATGCTTTATTTAGATTTCTGAAGTCAAGGCAGAGCCTAATCTCTCCTGCCTTTTTCCTCGCAGATACAAGATTTGAAACCCATTTTGAGTACCTGAGTGGGACTATTATCCCAACATCATAATTTTTCTTTATCTCCTTTTCAACAAATGGCATTTTGTGCAACTTCTGTTTAAAGATATTTTGTCTTTCTTTGAGTGGAATATTGTGCTGAATGATATCGGTGTCATATGAATTCAAGTCTTCATAGCTCCAGGAAAACACATCACTAAATTCTTTGAATAGCTCAATATATTTCTGTTTTATAGGTGCAGGAAGTGTCTTTGAAAGCTTTACCATTTTGGGTTCCTGCTCACTGCCTATATTTCACTCTTCTACATTTGCTTTAGTGGGTTCCATCTTTGGCTTTCTAACAACATCACTGAAATAAAAAAGTTCCTCTAGAGGGACAAGTCCTCTTGGCAAGGTATTATCTTTGAAATGCAACACTTCAAACTCTTCGTTTTTCGGGTCTTCACACATTTATGTCTTATGTGGGTCTTTATTTGCTAACATAATTATATCAGCATCATGAGGGGGCTCCTCCCTGTATGTTTGTTCCTCAATAGAGCAGTCCTCTTCGTGATCTAAGTCTAAATCTAGAATTTCAAGCTCATTTTCAACGCTCCCTCCAAAGGTTGAAGTTTGGCTCCCCATGAGAGTGATAAGAGCATGACATATTTAGGGGGAATTTCAGCCACCACAATATCCATTACTAGGCTTTTGGTTGGTATTTGAGCTAAATTAACACATAGATCTTTGATCAGGCCTAGAAATTTAACTCTACTAGAGTAAAAAATCAGGCCTAGACATTTAACTCTACTGGAGTCAAAAGAGTACAAGTCTTTGTATGGTCTAGTTATCTCAAGGCTAAGTTTCTCCATAATTACGTTTGGCATGAGGTTATGAGATGCTCATGAAACTAACATGGCATTGTGAAGGATTTTATCATGAATATTCAAACTGACATAAAATAGGGGCACACCTTCCTCCTGAAATGTACCTTTTACTTCAGGTCCAAACAAAAGTTCAGGTTTGTCATAATTTAAATTAACAGTATCAACATTTTCTCCTATGTTTAGTGCTTTAAAAACTTGGGATAGATATACATCTTGCCCAACTAATTCAGTGAGAGGTATGGAAATATTTATCTTGGCAATTTCATTCTCAATACTAAATGGTGTCTGCATTTTTGGTAGACTTGAATCAGTTTTATCAGACATTATTTTTGCAGCAACTTCAAATTTCTGATTTTCTTTACGGATATCAGTCGAATCAATTTTGTTAGAGCTACTAGTTTTTTTACTAGTGCTGCTTTCTAGACTATTTTTGTTTTTATTTTTATCAGAACTTTTGACCATTTTATTTGAAATTTTTGCTATCTTTTTAGGATCAGTTTCAGGGGCCTTTTTAGCAGAAATTTCAGAGTTCTTTCTCTTGGGAATGTTTTGAAATTTATTTCTTCTGGGGTCATATTGTCTATGTACCTCCATGATGGAATTTTCGAATCCTTGTTTATAATCGTCAGATTCTTGGCATTCTTCTTCAATTTGAGTAGGGGAAAACATGCCTTGCTCTTCCTTAGTGAGGAAAAAAATATCCTCATCATTAACTCCCATTAGACACTTGACTTTTCCGGTTCTTCAATTACACTCATCCTTCATCAAAGACATTTTTGGAAAGGAGGTCTTCGATTTACACAGTCCTCTTTGTTCCTCTCGTTCTATTTGAGGGTTTCTTCTAAAGTTTTGTTTGGTTATGGTTTCTATTTGAGGAGTCATGGTTTTCTTTGGGAAATATATCTCATTTATGTTGATCTTCCATCATCCCTTCATGGTTCCCATCTAGTTATAAATCTTAGCATCGTACATGGAGGCTGGGCATCCTCTTCCCTATGCTGTATTCTTATTTCTCATTTTTCATTCTAGCCCTTCTGGCAATCATATTTTCTTCCACACTTACTGCACCCCTCTGCATGTCTTCTAATGTAGGAGGGTCTCTTTCTCATAGTTGATAAGCCATTTATGAGTCAAAATAATTTGGAAATTTCATTAGGGCTAGACCTTGTGGGGGTTTTATGTGAGAAGGGAGGGCATTATATACACTGTTGAACCTGTGCAGTAATATTGGACACTCTCTCCAACGTTTCTCTTAATGATTTAATATTCTGACAAGACTTGGAGAGGATTTTTCTTGACTTCCAATTTATTTAGGAATAGTTGGTAAAAAGAAGGGAGGTCATGTATACTATTAGGGGTTAGGGCTTTAAACCATTTTCTTGCTTCTCCCCTTAATATTTAGGAAAACATTCTTATCTTAATAGTTTCGTCATCTATCTTTATCAGAATGTACAGGCTCCATTCTATCTACAATTTGTTGAGAAGTCGTGGAACTAATTTCATCAAATAAAGGGATTTTGACTAGTAGTCTTGTGATGCAGGCACCAGCGGCAATGGTAGGACCATATTAATATATTACCATGGCCGGTGGTCGGGGAACCTGGCGGGGGTTATTGTTAAATGAACAAATGAGGTGGAGGGTTGAATGGAGGAAGATGGACAGTGGGCGTATGAATGGGGGTTGAGGCTTCTGCAACATGACTCTGCTGTAAGATGGATGGGTCCAAAATTATCTGGGTTGTCCAATTCTGGGATCTAGCCCTGAACAAGATTTGTTCAAAGTATGAGTCAAATTGGATATCCTGCAAGTTTTTAAGGTTTTCAAAGGTGGAACCTGCCTTAGAATGCTTAACAGTTTAACTCCTCGAATTGTGCTTTTCTTAGATTTATCCTGATTTTCAATCGTTTAAGGTGATGCGGTTTTTGGGTCGATGGGATCCGCACAAAATTTTCTGTAGAAGAAGAAATTAGACCCTAGAAGGTGAGAGGTATAAGCTTTGTAATAGGCGTGTAAAAAAAAAATCTAGAAGGAAAATTTTATCCACACAATATTTTGATTAAGTTATTTTTGAGCTTGATAATATTAGGTTTTCAATAGTCTGCGATGGTCGCCATTATGTTGGCTCCTTATAATTTGTAAGATTGACAAGAACAAATAGTAGAGAACCACATCAAACCACTTTGGAGTCCAGGACCTAGCCTTCCTGGGCCCAGAGAGGGCTCTCTCTATGTTTATGATTAATTGATTTAGCTTTACGATTATATATTCTTCTAATTTAGGCTAGTTATAAAGATTGGGGTTGTTTATTATGATTGTTTGTTTGATTGGACAAATATAATGTGGGAAGCTTAATCCATTGGGTTATGGATTCATGAAAGGGTTAAATCGTACCTTAAATTTTCAAGGGTTTTCACAGGGCAAGCTAACTATATCAAATGGATCTCTGTGGCAAGATGAATATGAAATGACAGTGAGTTCTCTAAAGCTAAAGAGTAGGCAGTCTCTGAATTCTTTAACTATACTTCAACATAAAAGCATAGCAGGCAGTCTCTAAATTCTACATTCAGGTATTTAGAGGAAAACATTCAAGATAACAGTTTAGTGGAGGTAAAGAGAAGTTAAGAATTCTTTAACTATACTTCATAAAAAATACCTCAAGATAACAGTTTCAGAGAAACTAAAGAGAAATTAAGAATTCTTTAGTTAAACTTTAGAAGGAAACCTTAAGATAACAACTAGGTGAAACTAAAGAGCAGTTACGAATTATTTAGTTAAGCTTTGAAAAGTAAAACATTAAGATAACAGTAATAGACAGAATTAAGGTGCTCATGCAGCATATCTTAATCTAAAATTTCTATGTCTCCTATCAGGGAGATTGATGTACTATATGAAAAACAAAGGAGAAACATTAACAAAAGAGGGATAACATCACCATTAACATAGTTCAAGGATCCTGTGAAAGTGCTTGTATTACTGATGTCCAGCTCAAAAATAGTTATAATGGTCCAATACAATAATCTTGCAACTCGGAGTCTAAGAAAAATCCAACCTAACAACCAACAATGATAATGAAAAATACATGCAGTATTTAACTGCAACTGAGGAGGTTTCCCTAACCTAGGGTGGAAGATTCATATTAAATACAAAGTAAATGAAGTTTTGACAATTGTGACCATGGAAGGCCCAAGCCAAAAATATCCATGATTGCATTCATCAGAGTAATAAATTTCAAATAATCAAATACTATCTTAAAATATCTGACTAATCGTTTACCAATTAATCCTTTTACAATAACTTCAATCGATGCTAAAAATATATTCGATCAGAATATTAAAAACGCTTTTATTAAATCAAAATTAGGTCAGAGGTGTACAGGGATTGGGAAGAAGTAAACGCCGCAGTGGCCTTGTCATTTGTCTCTACTCGTTGATGTGTTGTTTGATTTGTTTTTTAACTCTAAACTGCCATGATTCAGATAATTCTTCACTCTCTTTTTTCACTGCCATTTCTTTCTTTACCTTACTGTTTTTATCTACTTTATTTTTACCTCTATCCTTTGAATGCTCTGTTTACCTCTTTTTACCTTTACTATGTCATTTACATTTAATAAACCTTGTTGTCTTTGGAGGAATTGTATGATCCTTAATAATCATGATCCATTGCTGTTTTTGTTTATTCTTGCGCTCCTAATAATTTTATGAATAAAGCTCCTAAATCGTCATTCAGAGAGCCCAGTTTAAACAATTCTTGGAATTAGAAATGCAATTTGATTATTGCTTTTTCTGGTACGTACATCACCTGCAAAATTAAAACAATTTGTTCATAAACGCAGATCACATGTAGGTGATAGCCGTAGGCTTTTATTTCAAGTGCCATGTTAGGGGTAAAATAGGTTGATATATAGGTGTGGTGTATGTGTTTGAATTCAGAAATGAGATGGTTTGCATACATGCACAAGGAGGCGGCCATGTATTATTTCAGAGTTAAAAGCGAAGTAGGCGTTTTATTTATAAGATAAATTGTGGGGTAAATACATATGCATGGGAGGGTTATAAATCACTTTCGCACCCTCATGGTTTTAAATGATGGCACTGAAAGGTCAATAGGTTGGGAGCCAAATTCCTATCCGGTAGAGACTTAACCCAAGTGGTCTAAGTTAAAATGAAAACCAAAGTTAAAATATGTAGGTCGTGGTATATTAGAGCAGGGAAATAGTATGAGGCAGAGCCATTTAAAATATAAAGGTAAGTCAGGTATTTTGATATAGTGGTACAATATCGGGTAGTTTGATAAACAGTGTATCAAAGTGGGGTCCGAGATTAATATTTATTTAAAAAACAATGTAAAAATGGGTTTTTACATTTGTTTTTAATGAAAAAGAGGGGGAATGAGTGAAAGGGAAGGGTTTTTAGTGAGGAAAATGGGGTTTTAGCATCGGGAAAAAGGTTTAAAGAAAGGGACAAGGCTATATGAGGGGATTAAGGCCAAACATTGGATTTCAGAGAATGAGAGTATCAGAAAAGGTAAAAATGAGAGATAATGGAGAAGTTAAATGGAAAATAATGAAGGAAGTGAGATTTTTGAAAATAAATGATAGTGAGGGAATATTATTTTCAACAGAACATAAGAAATAAATAGTCATCTAGTGATACTGTAGAATACAGGAGTCTAACAAGACAGGGGCCTCCGACTATGCTATTGGTGAAGTACTCTCCCAACACGAACATCCAATGGCATATCATAGTGAGACATATTCCAATACAATTCGGAAGTACCCCACCTATGATAAAGATATGTATTCCATCATGTAGAATTGTCGAAAATGGAAGCATTACATTCCAGGGAAGGAGACAATCATCCACACCTATCATCGACCTATTCAATTTGTACAGACACAATGGCTATAGAACTACTTCTCCCATAAGAAGTGGATTTCACATATATACAACAATTCCACTTGAACATTAAATACAAAAAGGTAGGCACTAATCAGATGTCTCAGAGATTGCCCTAAGCAATCTCAGCCATGTTAACAATCGCTCAACCTCTTATGTAATAATGAAGCACTTCTAGATGGTCAGTAAATTATACAAAAATGATTCAAATTTTCCTCCACATACTGGGGATGCTGGTAGATGGAAAGCAAGTTCCTGGTTTCCACCTCCAGGACACATATTATACTGCCACCTCTTTGTCTTAGTGTTATCAAAATTAAATGATTGCTTAGTAATCGAAAAAATCTATAGAACCAAGCTAAACCATTCTTTGATCAAGTTAGGCTTCTTCTATCTTAAGAGGGTTTCAGCGTTTATGATATTAGATAATGATAGGATTAGATGGCTAACTCTATTTGAAAAGTAACTTAATTTTTGTGTATGTAGGTTGACAAGAATGCAGGCTTGCAACCATTGGGCTTATGGAGTCAACAAATCAATAGATTCAGTGGCAAGGTTTCTTGACATGGAAGCTGAGGTAGATAAGAGTCTTTAACAAAGGAAAATCACACATAGAACATAGGGCAACACATCATTTCATCAATAAACGAAGCCAAAGCATATACATATGAATTATGAGTAATAAAGATGAAGTATTTAACTGCAACTGAGGAGGTTTCCCTAATCTAGTGTGACAAATTTGCATTTACTACAGAGTAAATGATGTTTTACAACTGAGACCATGCAAGGGCCAAGCCAAAAATATCCATGACAGACCTACTGTAGTAATAAATTTCAAAATAACTAAATAAACTATCTTTAAAATATCTTTGACTAATTGCTTTCAACATTAACTTTTTACAATAACTTCTGAATTGATGCTAAAATATATCTGACTGTAATATTAACTGTGGCTGCCTTTATTAAATCAAAATTAGGCTGTAGGTGGTTAATGTGATTGGGAAGAAGTAAATGCTGAGTGGCCTTGTCATTTGGTTCTACCTTCCTCGTTGATGTGTTATTTGATTTGTTTTTTAACCCTTAAACTGCCATGATCTGTATAATCTCTTCACTCTCTTTGTTTGTCACTGCCATTTCTTTCTTTACCTTACTGTTTTTATCTACTTTATTTTTACCTCTATCCTTTGAATGCTCTGTTTACCTCTTTTTACCTTTACTATGTCATTTACATTTAATAAACCTTGTTGTCTTTGGAGGAATTGTATGATCCTTAATAATCATGATCCATTGCTGTTTTTGTTTATTCTTGCGCTCCTAATAATTTTATGAATAAAGCTCCTAAATCGTCATTCAGAGAGCCCAGTTTAAACAATTCTTGGAATTAGAAATGCAATTTGATTATTGCTTTTTCTGGTACGTACATCACCTGCAAAATTAAAACAATTTGTTAATAAAACGAGATCACACAGGGTGGTGATAAATGGTGGCTTATCGCGTTTGCGCAGGGTAAATAGGCTTATTACATAGGTGTGGTGGGCAGGTGGTTTGAATCAGAAACAGAGGATGGTTTTCATTTATGCACAAGGAGGCGGTTTACGGTTTATCGCGTAGCCAAAAGCGGCGAGGCGTTTTATTTATAAGATAAATTGTGGGGGCAACACATGGCAGATGGGAGGGCTACGAAACTTCAACCTTTGGAGGGAGCGTTGAAGTTTGGCTCCCCATGAGAGTGATAAGAGCATGACATATTTAGGGGGAATTTCAGCCACCACAATATCCATTACTAGGCTTTTGGTTGGTATTTGAGCTAAATTAACACATAGATCTTTGATCAGGCCTAGAAATTTAACTCTACTAGAGTAAAAAATCAGGCCTAGACATTTAACTCTACTGGAGTCAAAAGAGTACAAGTCTTTGTATGGTCTAGTTATCTCAAGGCTAAGTTTCTCCATAATTACGTTTGGCATGAGGTTATGAGATGCTCATGAAACTAACATGGCATTGTGAAGGATTTTATCATGAATATTCAAACTGACATAAAATAGGGGCACACCTTCCTCCTGAAATGTACCTTTTACTTCAGGTCCAAACAAAAGTTCAGGTTTGTCATAATTTAAATTAACAGTATCAACATTTTCTCCTATGTTTAGTGCTTTAAAAACTTGGGATAGATATACATCTTGCCCAACTAATTCAGTGAGAGGTATGGAAATATTTATCTTGGCAATTTCATTCTCAATACTAAATGGTGTCTGCATTTTTGGTAGACTTGAATCAGTTTTATCAGACATTATTTTTGCAGCAACTTCAAATTTCTGATTTTCTTTACGGATATCAGTCGAATCAATTTTGTTAGAGCTACTAGTTTTTTTACTAGTGCTGCTTTCTAGACTATTTTTGTTTTTATTTTTATCAGAACTTTTGACCATTTTATTTGAAATTTTTGCTATCTTTTTAGGATCAGTTTCAGGGGCCTTTTTAGCAGAAATTTCAGAGTTCTTTCTCTTGGGAATGTTTTGAAATTTATTTCTTCTGGGGTCATATTGTCTATGTACCTCCATGATGGAATTTTCGAATCCTTGTTTATAATCGTCAGATTCTTGGCATTCTTCTTCAATTTGAGTAGGGGAAAACATGCCTTGCTCTTCCTTAGTGAGGAAAAAAATATCCTCATCATTAACTCCCATTAGATTAACTTGAATTTCTTCTGGTTCTTCAATTACACTCTCATCCTCATCAGCACATTTTTCTTGGAAAGGAGGCCTGATTTGCTACTCAGGTCCCCTTTGTTCCCTCTGTCTTATTTGAGGGGGGTTTCTTCTAAAGTTTTGGTTTTGGTTATGGTTTCTATTTTGAGGAGCTGTTTGGTTTTCTTTGGGGAAATATATCTCATTTATGTTGATTCTCTCCATCATCCTCTCGATGGTTCTAACGAGGTTATAAATCTTAGTATCAGACATGGAGGCTACATCCTCTTCCCTATATGTAGCTCTATTTTCATTTTTCATTCTAGCCCTTTTCGAAATCAGATTTGCTTCTACACTTACTGCACCCCTCTGCATGTCTTCTAATGTAGGAGGGTCTCTTTCTCTTAGTTGATAAGCCATCTTTGGGTCAAAACCATCTGGAAATTTCATTAGGGCTAGACCTTGTGGAGGTTTCATGTGAGGAGGGAGGGCGTTATATACACTATTGAACCTAGTGCAGTAATCTTGTACACTCTCTCCAACATATTTTTTGATGTTTTCATATTCTGACAAGACTTGGAGAGGATTTTTCTTGACTTCCCATTTGTTTAGGAATAGATGGTGAAAAGCAGGGAGGTCATGTATACTATTAGGGGTTAGACCTTTAAACCAATTTCTTGCTTCTCCACCTAAGCTTTGGGAAAACATTCTTATCTTTATAGTTTCATCATCTATCTCTTATCGATCAAAATAGTGCTCCATTCTATCCACATTTTGTTGAGAAGTCGTAGAACTAATTTCATCAAATAAAGGGATTTTTGACTAGTAGTCTTGTGGCAGAGGCACTAAAGGCAATGGTAGGACTAAGGAGGCATAATAGGCTACCATGGCTGGTGGCTGGGGAACCCAAGGGGGGTTAATAAGTGGGTGTTTGACAAATGGAGGTGGAGGGTTGAATGGAGGAAGGTGAACAGTGGGTGTATGAATGGGGATAGAAGACTTCTGCAATAGGACTCTGTTGTAATATGGATGGGTCCAAAACTATCCGGGTTATCCAATTCTGGGATTTAGTACTGAACAAGCTTTTTCCAAAGTATGAGTCAAATTGGAGATCTTGCAAGTTTTTAAGGTTTTCAGGCAGGGAACTGGCCTTGTGAATAGGCTTGCTAACAGTTTAACTCTCAGATCTAGGGGTTTTTCTTAGGATTTTATCTGGATTTTCAACTATTACAGGAGGGTTTGGGTCAGGATGGGATCTGGTACAAATTCTTCTAGAAGCAAGAAATTAGACCCGAGGCGTAGAGAGGTTGAAATTTTTGTAATAGGTGCAAAAAAAAACCAATTTGTGAAGGAAAAATACTTTATCCACACAATATTTTGATTGGGTTATTTTGAGTTTGATAATATTAGGTTTTCTTAATAGTCCCCAGTATGGTCGCCATTATGTTGGCTCCATGTAATTTATAATATTGGCAAGAACAAGTAGTAGAGAACCACATCAAACCACTTTGGAGTCCAGGACCTAGCCTTCCTGGTCTCAGAGAGGGATCTCTCTGTATTTCTGATTAACCGATGTAGCTTTATGGTTATATTTTCTAATTTTAGGCTAGTTATAAAGCTTGGGGTTGTTTGTTTTTATTTCTTGTTTGATTTATTGTAGGTTGGATAGGTATTTTTTGGGAAGCTTAATCCATTGGGCTATGAGTCATAAAAAGGTTAAATTGTACATTAACTTTTCTAAGGGTTTTCACAGGGAAAGCTAACTATATCAAATGGATCTCTGTGACAAGATGAATATGAGATGATAGTGAGTTCAGTAAATCTAAAGAGCAGACAATCTCTGAATTCTTTAACTATACTTCAACACAAAAGCAGAGTAGACAGTCTCTGAATTCTACATTCAAGTCTTTTTAGAGGAAAACATTCAAGATAACAATTCAGTAGAGGTAAAGAGTAGTTAAGAATTCTTTAACTCAACTTCATAAGAAATACCTCAAGGTAACAGTTTCAGAGAAACTAAAGAGTAGTTAAGAATTATTTAGTTAAAATTCAAAAGGAAAACTTAAGATAACAGCTAGGTTAAACTAAAGAGAAATTAAGAATTCTTTAGTTATACTTTGCAGAGGAAAACATTGAGATAACAGTAGCAGAAAGAATTAAGGTGCTCATGCAACATATCTTTATCTAAAATTTCTGTTTATGCTATCAGGGAGATTGATGTACTATATGAAAGACAAAGGAGAAACATTAACAAAACAAGGATAACATCACCATTAACATAGATCAAGGATGTTGTGAAAGTGCTTGTATTACTGATATCCAGCTCAAAACAATTACAATTCTCCAATGCAATAATATTTGCAACTAAGAGTCTAAGAAAAATCCAACCTAACAACCAACGATGATAATGAACAATACATGAAGTATTTAACTGCAACTGAGGAGGTTTCCCTAATCTAGTGTGACAAATTTGCATTTACTACAGAGTAAATGATGTTTTACAATTGAGACCATGCAAGGGCCAAGCCAAAAATATCCATGACAGACCTACTGTAGTAATAAATTTCAAAATAACTAAATAAGCTATCTTTAAAATATCTTTGACTAATTGCTTTCAACATTAACTTTTTACAATAACTTCTGAATTGATGCTAAAATATATCTGACTGTAATATTAACTGTGGCTGCCTTTATTAAATCAAAATTAGGCTGTAGGTGGTTAATGTGATTGGGAAGAAGTAAATGCTGAGTGGCCTTGTCATTTGGTTCTACCTTCCTCGTTGATGTGTTATTTGATTTGTTTTTTAACCCTTAAACTGCCATGATCTGTATAATCTCTTCACTCTCTTTGTTTGTCACTGCCATTTCTTTCTTTACCTTACTGTTTTTATCTACTTTATTTTTACCTCTATCCTTTGAATGCTCTGTTTACCTCTTTTTACCTTTACTATGTCATTTACATTTAATAAACCTTGTTGTCTTTGGAGGAATTGTATGATCCTTAATAATCATGATCCATTGCTGTTTTTGTTTATTCTTGCGCTCCTAATAATTTTATGAATAAAGCTCCTAAATCGTCATTCAGAGAGCCCAGTTTAAACAATTCTTGGAATTAGAAATGCAATTTGATTATTGCTTTTTCTGGTACGTACATCACCTGCAAAATTAAAACAATTTGTTAATAAAACGAGATCACACAGGGTGGTGATAAATGGTGGCTTATCGCGTTTGCGCAGGGTAAATAGGCTTATTACATAGGTGTGGTGGGCAGGTGGTTTGAATCAGAAACAGAGGATGGTTTTCATTTATGCACAAGGAGGCGGTTTACGGTTTATCGCGTAGCCAAAAGCGGCGAGGCGTTTTATTTATAAGATAAATTGTGGGGGCAACACATGGCAGATGGGAGGGCTACGAAACTGCCCATTTCGCAACCCTCGGTGGTTTTAAATGATGGGCAATTGGAGGTGCGAAATAGGTTGGGAGCCATCATATCTGGTGGTAGAGATCGAACGGTGGTCGGGGTTAAATGAAACGGCAAGCTTAAATATGTGGTGGGGCCCGGGGTATATTAGAGCAGGGAAATAGTATGAGGCAGAGCCATTTAAAATATAAAGGTAAGTCAGGTATTTTGATATAGTGGTACAATATCGGGTAGTTTGATAAACAGTGTATCAAAGTGGGGCCCGAGATTAATATTTATTTAAAAAACAATGTAAAAATGGGTTTTTACATTTGTTTTTAATGAAAAAGAGGGGGAATGAGTGAAAGGGAAGGGTTTTTAGTGAGGAAAATGGGGTTTTAGCATCGGGAAAAAGGTTTAAAGAAAGGGACAAGGCTATATGAGGGGATTAAGGCCAAACATTGGATTTCAGAGAATGAGAGTATCAGAAAAGGTAAAAATGAGAGATAATGGAGAAGTTAAATGGAAAATAATGAAGGAAGTGAGATTTTTGAAAATAAATGATAGTGAGGGAATATTATTTTCAACAGAACATAAGAAATAAATAGTCATCTAGTGATACTGTAGAATACAGGAGTCTAACAAGACAGGGGCCTCCGACTATGCTATTGGTGAAGTACTCTCCCAACACGAACATCCAATGGCATATCATAGTGAGACATATTCCAATACAATTCGGAAGTACCCCACCTATGATAAAGATATGTATTCCATCATGTAGAATTGTCGAAAATGGAAGCATTACATTCCAGGGAAGGAGACAATCATCCACACCTATCATCGACCTATTCAATTTGTACAGACACAATGGAAGTTATAGAACGATTTCCATAAGAAGTGATCTACATATATACAACAATTCCACTTGAACATTAAATACAAAAAGGGTAGCACCAATCATGTCGTAGATTGCCTCAGTTGGGCCCCAGTTACAGCAATGACTACTGTTCTCAACCCTTATGGCCACGATACCTCTAGATGGCTGCAACTATACAAAAATGATCCAAATTTCTCCTCCACATACCAGATGCTAGTAGATGGAAAGCAAGTTCCTGGTTTCCACCTCCAGGACACATTATTATGCTACCTGGGCCACCTTTGTCTTATGTTATCAAAAAATTGCACTTGATTGGTTACTAATCAGAAAAATCTATGTAACTGTTTCAAACCATCTTTTGACTGAAGCTTAGCCTCTTCATTCTAAGAGGGCTCTCTTAAAGGGGTTTATGATATTAGATAATGATAGGATTAGATGGCTAACTCTATTTGAAAAGTAACTTAATTTTTGTGTATGTAGGTTGACAAGAATGCAGGCTTGCAACCATTGGGCTTATGGAGTCAACAAATCAATAGATTCAGTGGCAAGGTTTCTTGACATGGAAGCTGAGGTAGATAAGAGTCTTTAACAAAGGAAAATCACACATAGAACATAGGGCAACACATCATTTCATCAATAAACGAAGCCAAAGCATATACATATGAATTATGAGTAATAAAGATGAAATCTACTGCAAGTAGTACACATAAAGATATAGATCAGAAAAACATTAAAAACTCCATGAGAATCTCAGGTCTGTCAAGAATAAGTCCTCTGTATTATTGATATCAGTCAAATTACATAAAGCAGCAATATGGTGCAAAAAATCTCCAACCCTTTACAACTTCGATAATTTGCCTTTAAATAGACCTTCTTATAATAGAGATGATCTGCCTCTAGGCTAGATTCATCAAACTCTTCCTATGACACCTCATAAAACATAAAATAATGTCTTTTAATGAGAAAATGACAGCTACACTCTAAAGAAGACCTTTTCCTAATAGGACTCAAACTCCTATTTATTACATAAATCTACCTTATCTTTAAAATAGTTACATATTAGTGACCACTAAGCCTCACATGTTCGAATAGGCTATGGCATATCTCATCACTACTTGACATATTAAATATCCTCCTAAGCGTATGGAACCAAACCTTATTTTTCAGGAAAACATGACCCTATCTTCAACGAAAGCTTCAGCTGATGAGATGTCTCCATTTCATGGTCTTCAAGTCATAGATGTTTGGTGGCAAGGTACCTTGATCTGTTGGATGTGTCCACCTACCAAAATTTCTTTTAAACTTCTCAGAAACCTTAAAAAACAACTCGCTATGAAAACAGGGCAGTGTCGTAGTGTCCAAAAAAATGGCTTTTGCACTGAAAATTTCTGCTTCTTTGCTGTTCCATAGTGTCCATCATGACATGACACATCATCAATACCATTTTCCTTCCTTGAAAGCTGCAAAAAATGGTTTTAAGAGCAAAAAGATAGCTACAGAAATTTTCGTAGCGTTTTCCTGGCTTCAAGCCTAGGAAACGCTACGAAACAGTGAAAAACTGTGAAATTTCCAGATTTTGACCCTGTCTCAAAAAAGTAACCTCCAGCTATAGAAACTTGGTCTTCAAAATTCCATTAACCTCTTAAAACTTAATCAAACTCAACTTAAGAGCCTTGAGGTGTTTCCTCTTCATTAATGATAAGTTGAGCTATGGGCTCCTCAACTATAATCATCTTTAAGCCCTTCTTCTCTAGCTCCTCATAGATCAATTCTAACTGCTCTCGGAGGTCTTTGACTTGGTCCTTCAGTTTTCTGTTCCTAGATTTCAAGTGCAGGTTTATTCTTCTGATATGCTTCACCTCTCCTCTCAATGGCTGAGTCCATTTGATCAATTGTGGCATGTTATCTAAAGTCTTTGACACGCTATTAACCTTCTCTTCCCAAATTCCTTTCATTTTCTCAAACTGCACCTTCTGAACATTATGTTTCCTTTCCTCTTTCTTCAAGACTGATATTTCATGGTTTTCTAATTTCAATTGCTCCTAAAGGACCTCAATCTTTTTTTTTTCAATGATTTTCTCCTTTCCTTTCTTTTGCTTGACGACTGGATCTTCTTTTGTAGGTGATGATAGGTCAATGATTCTTGGTGATGGATGGAAAATTTCACTAACCTTCTAAGCTTCCTTATTGCTTTCTAGGACCTTTCTGGCATGCCTTGTCATTGGTTTCCTAGCTTGAAACATGAAACCTGCATCCTCACCTTCAAATTCTAACTTCTTAGCTGATTTATCTTTCTTGAGTTTCTTTCCTCCCTCATCTATATCTTCAGCTTGGATTATGGGGGTTTCCTCAATATCAATAGCATGCAAAATGTCTTCTAAATTTAACTTAGCTACTGTTTGGCTTCTTGTAATCCTTTTGCTGCCATGTTTACTCACATTTGGCTCTTGTTTTGTAGGTTTTCTCACATTTGGCTTTTTTTTATAGGTGAAACAACAGGTGTATCAAGTTTCTGCAATTGCTCTACTTCCATGATTATTGGTTCACTTTTCTCTACCCCTATAGGCTCACTTTTATCTGCCACTGAAGGTGATGGTATACATCTAGGTTTAGGAATTTTTTTAGGAGTGATGGAATCTACTTTAAAACCATTGACAAATAGAAAATATGACCAATCTCTACCTAATATTTTTAACTCCTCTAAAACAAACAACTTGATTAAACCATGATGAAAGAGTGAGGTTTCATTTCCTTCAGATTTAGCTTGAAATTTCTCTGCCATTTTTGCTAAGCTTCTGTATAAATAAAAAGGTAGATCAAGAGATTTCTTACCAAAAAAATGTAGCAGAAGCCTGAAATGGTAAGAATAAACCATATGATACCTCCCTTCACAAGTGAAGTATTTCTGAATAATAAGCAGCAGCTTTGAGAAATTTTCTTTCATGTAGCTCCTTGGAATGACATTTGTAAGGTCAATCTCACTATGTTATGGCTTGATAAATTCTTTACAATCCTGCATGTTGAATTTGAAACCTTTGAACCATTGTTCTCCTCCTCTTGGAATTCTTGTTGCTGCTGCAATGGTCTTTGGAGTTATAGTGAGGTTCAACATTCCCACCTTTGCTGCTTTCCCATTGAAATTGATGGCAAACTCTTTAGAAACCTGTACATGCCATTCTTGCAGTCTTTGGAAAAATTGAAAACACCTTGTTCTTTTGAAAACTTCCAAGGTAGTTGGGTCTTCATTTATCAAGTTCATGTCTGATGGCTCATATATGAGACAATGGCCACCTTTGTTGGTTTTCCTCTTTGCAGCCATGGTACTTTTATGTCTTCTATGCCTCGCTTGATCAGTGATACCTGTAAAATTTTGAAAATTCCAGCGACAGTTGGGGCTTAGTGAAATAGCTCTCCAGAGCTCAATAACATGCAAAGAGGGAGCAGAGAATGAAAAATGACTCAATTGGGAAAGATTTTAAAGTTTTGATGACAACTCATGGCATAATCATGACTCATACATGCTTAAAATAGTAATAATGACTCCAGCCATGACCATTGTACCTTGATTTAACCCTAAGTGACTTGAATGGCATCTACCCTAACCCTTTCAATAATTGATAGACACCTAGCACCTGTTTTGAAAATACAGATAGGAATACCTCCTTTCGTAGTGTACTTAGTGTATTTTTGGGCAGTTTCACTACGAAAGTATTAGCAGTTTCGTAGCGAAAAGTGCGTTTTTTCTGTGTAATTCGCTACGAAAGTAGGAAATCTTGGCTAAAATGACCATTTAGGAGTTGTAAGCTTGGGAAATGAAACATGTCAGGAAATAATGACTGATGTGACATGAAAAGACTTGAATGGGGGTGGGTTTGGACTTTAGGATAAGCTAATAAGAAAAATTTAAAAATTTCCTTTACCAAGTAATGAAAAATGAATTCTATGACCATACCATTGACACATGAACCTCTAAGTCTATGTAAAATGATGTTTCACTTTTTTCTGAGTGATAACATCTTCCTTCAAGTGAGCGTGCCAAGTTGATTTGGGAGGCGCACTATAGTTGGGTTGTAGGACACTTTGGTGTGGAGAAAATTGTGGATGTACTACAAAAGTAATTTTATTGGCCAAAACTCCACCTGGATATTGGGAAATATATTGGATCCTACACTGCCTGCACCATCACCAAGCCAACCATAAAGAAGCAAAGGCCTGTTCACTCCTCTGCCTACTCACAACCAACCTTGGGAATCCATCTCCATGGACTATATGTTTGGACTCCCTTATACTAAGCATGGTAATGACTATGTATTTGTGGTCGTGGATAAATTTTATAAGATGGCTATATTGGTGGCCTGTAAGAAGTGAATCACGGTAGAGGAAATTGCCAAACTCTTCTTTGAATGAGTATGGGTACATTTTTGGATGCCGCAGACCATTATATCAGATCGGGATAGCAAGTTCCTGAGCACATTCTGGTCAAGCATTTGGACACTATTGCACACCAAGCTCACCAATTCAATTACATTACATCCCCAAATTGATGGCCAGACAGAGGTCGTCAACAGGATGATAGTGCACATACTCCACATGTACAACTCCAAGCATCCACGGAATTAGGATGAGAGCCTCCTCTGTGTGCAACACAATTATAATAGAGCTCTCCATAGCTCGACTGGTCTCAATACCTTTCAAGTGGGTCTAGGATTTAAACCATTGTGTTTGATTGATGTTTCCATACCTCATGTGACTACACAAACAAAATCCACACATGCATTGTCTCAGGTTGATAAAGCAACCAAATTTATTGAACATATCTAGCACATCTTCCAGCAGGTTCACGACATCTTGGAGAACTCCAATTCCAAGTACAAGCAACGACATGATCAACATCAGGTGCCACCCAATTTTCAGGTGGGCGACAAAGTTTGGTTGCATTTGTAGAAAAAACACATAACCGGAGCTCATCAGAAGATAAAAACACTCTGATATGGGCCTTACACCATTATTAAGGTTGTGGGAGATAATTATTTTGAGCTCAAAATTCCACCATACCTTGGCCTACACCCAATGTTCAATGTGGATCAACTTTGGCCATACTTTACACCATTACTGGACACATTAGAGATTATACTAGAACAACTCACACCAACAGAGCTAGACCCCAACTACATGGAACATGCCACAACTGATCAAATCATGGACACGCAGATCAAGAACACTCACCAACAGAATATCTAGCTGTATTGGGTTGTCAAAGTTAGCCAACTCCTGCACCAAGGAAAGTGGCTCACCAGGGACCAAGTTCAGAAGAACGTTTCTCATCTCATGGAGGAACTCAATGCAATGGGGACCATTGATTCCTAAGGGGGAGGACTGATCCAGGAGGATATTGGTGGCCACCATACTATTCCACTTCGACCTTCACCATTGTTTCTTTCAGTTTTTCAGTTTCCTTAATTGTAGCACAATTTACTATTTTTGGCAGTTTTTCGGGTCCTAAAATTCCATATCCATTTTGAGGCCCTAAACAACATTTTTTTGGAAAATCGGGGCTAATAGGTAATCAATGTTGGTCGCTCAAAATTTTTAGTCTTGGATAGATCGTTCTAACGAGGTATTGTGCAAGTCAAACAAATATCATATGCCAAAGTACGTCCCCGGGAAGTTGATGTACCAATTTACCCAAACGGGGCCCACAGTTTTGGCGCTTCATCTCCTAGGGTTAGGTTTTTGGATTTTTATGGTTTTCTATTGTTTCTAAATAATAAATAGGCCTTTGATCCTTATTGTAACACAATTTAAAGGCATGTAGCCACCACATCTCTTCTCAGAGATACACTACCATCGCCTGAGCTAGTTTATTTCCATTATGTATGTAAGCATATTTCATTCTTTGATATTAATGAAATGAAGTTATCTTTATGCTGCATCTCTGTGTCCATATTTATATTTGTATTTTGTTCCATTCCTGCATAAATTTGGATCAATGATGCTAGAAAGCTCCCGAGAACGAGGGACCTCTTGTGTAGTGTGTGAAACAAGAGTAGGCCTCAATATACATCCGACTGATAGTTTGGGACGTGGGAAGAGCCACCTATCTGGCCAATAGGTGTAGTGAGACATGTCTGTGTGACTTGTCTAGGATGCAGGTGTTCCATCACTTAACACTTGGCTGTGTTTAATTATTGTCTGCGTGACTTGTTTGAGTCTTGTATATGAGATGCCTATATTCTATCACCTAATTTTTGAGATGAAAAATGGTTGAATATAATTCTTGTCTATGTGACATGTGTTGGTTCTTTCCTTTCCAATTTTTTTTCAAGTTGATGATTCTTATTTAGATTGCGACTTCACTGTTACAGATGTTATAAAGAAGAGTTGAGCTGAGATGAATGAAAGAGATCAAAGGAAGCACAAATATTTGATGTAGAAATATTTCCTCCCTATTTGAGAGGAGTATTAAAATTTGACATCAAATTTCTCCTAGAAGAAATCGTATCTTTCAGTTCTGTTTGAACCACCTATAATAAAATTTCATTTCTAACAATTCTAATATGACTTTCCAAAAGTCACATCTCAATTTGGAATTGGAATTTATGAAAATAGAAAGTCATGTGTAAATGATCAAGGATGATCTTGATATATGGAATCCAATTTAAAATCAAATAAATCATGATTATACAAGTCAAGAATTAATAGTTTTATCCTTACTATTATTATTATTATGATACTATTATTTATAAAATAGTCTAAAGGCATCCACGTTTAATGGATTAATAAAAACAAATTCTATCATGAAATAAGTAAATTAAATTGAGAATCTCTTACTTGGAAAAGTGAACCTCTCTCTTGGAATAAAATAGTAACTCCACACTTAAGAGAATGTAACTCTCCCTCACTAATTCAATGTATGACATAAGTGTAACTCATTAAATGCACTTGTAACTCCCTCATTCAATTCGATTTGTAACTCTGATAAAATATTCTCTCATGTATAAGTATAACTCTCCCTCTGTCTCTCTCCCCAATTCTAATTGTAACTCCTCAAGACAAGTGTACCTCTATCCCTATTCTTGGGATGGGTTACACTTCTCCTCCAGTAACTCCTCCCTCGTGGAATTTAATTCTCCTATTATTGGCCCAAGGAATGAATTATTTTTCTAACTCCTCTCATTTCTCATCTATTTAAGCAAGAGAAAGTGATAGTTGAGAGTAACATGTTCATTGTGAAGAAGGAGTGTGAGAGCAAGTGAAGAGTAAGAGTAAGGGAAGAGCTTGAGAAAGTGTGGAGGACAAGATATAATGAAGAGAAGGAGGATATTATTCAAGAAAATAGCAAGAGCATTTCAACTGCAAGTTGATCAAACAATGGTGACTTTATTCATTCTCACTCTCTCTCTCTCTCTGTGCTATGTTGAAAAATTGAGGAAATCTAATATAAGAAGAATCATTTGGTTTTTCCCCTTGTGGGTTTTTCCCTGATCATTGGACCTAACTCTCAGTGTCTCATATTTGTGCTTGGATGCCTTCATATGATCCTTAAGTTTATGTTCTATCTAAAATTGTTGATCTGAAAAGTTGTGAAGCATAAATATGCATTCTAAGTAATCGTAACAACATAGTACTAACATTTAGGTTTCTGCAAAGTACATTCAATTTTCTGCAAAGTAAATTCAACTTTTTGCAAAGTACATTCAATTTTCTGCAAATTATATTCAACTTTCTACAAAATACATTCACTTCTCAGCAAAGTACATTCAATTTCATTAATTTTTCTGCAAAGTACATTCAATTTTCAGCAAGCACATTCAATTTTCTGCATGGAAATTTCAAGTTTCTGCAAAGAATTTTTAAATTTGTGCTTAGAACTTTCAGATTTTAATAATTTCTCCCAACTCTTGTAGTTGATAATTTTTTTATACACCCTCATAAAGTATGAAGCTATTCCTTATTTTTTTATATCTTCATATTGTCTGTATATTTTCCCTTTCATGTATTTTTCTAGAGCTTGAGCTTCTTCTTTTATTAGTTAGACAATTAAACTATTAACATGCTCAACGACTTCATTTTCTATGAGGATCAGATCTATCCTCTTATTCCATGCAAGAAATTTTGACGACCCAACCAATTTTTTTTCTCTCCTTGCAATATGAAGTCATTTAGACATATTCAAAAATAGATATAAAAATACTTACTTGCCAAGTGAAGATATTCATAGATGATGAAATCTTCAACTTGATTCCTTCTTGAGTTTGATGATGATGTAGATAATAGAAGATTTCTTCTTGGTGAATATGTATTTCTTCAAAAGCGATCCTTGGCTCAAAGGGATATTACATTGATTCCTTGATGACGATGAAAATGTTTTTTCATGCTTTTCTTCCTTCAAGACAATGCTAGTTAAACTGGTTTCACAACCCCAAATTTCTACCCTTTTAGAATTTCGGCTTGTTGAAGCAGTTCTGCAATAATCCTACTTCACACATGTGGCTAGAATATGGACACATTTTCCTCCTTTCTACTTCTCTTGACTTGAATTATTTTTCTTGTTATTTCGTCTTGTAAAGGAGACCTTTCTTGGCACAAAACTTGATCCTTGATGGTGGCTGCAATTCGATACTTGTTGCTGCAGAAGGATGCCTTAATAATTCACATGTGTGGATAATATATCCTAGAAAAAACACAAAAGTTCTTCACTCTTCATTCCTCATGATAATGATTGTAGAATGTGTGAGTTTCCCAAGAACGCTTCAAGTTTGGAACCCTTTTTTGGGTGAGCTAGGGTTTTGAGGTCTTCTTTGATGCTCTTAATTATTTCCTTTCAATATGATAAGATGGTTAGTCCTTCTTGATGATTTATTCTCTTGATGTTTCCGATATTATCTCTATATATTTTGACCCTAGAGTATCCTTCTTCATGTTTCCCTTCCTTGATGTCGTCACCTTAGCTCTGATACCATGTTGAAAAATATAGGGGGAAACAAGTGTAGGTGATTTCTCTTACTTTGATAACTGCTTGTGATGTATTTTTACTTTACGTGATTAAATTCTTCTTTCTTTTATTATTAGTAGTGTTCTCTATAATCAAATAAATACCAAATCATAAATAACAATGAGACAATAAGACACAAGATACATGCGATCAACCAGGGACAAAACCTCTCTAAATGAAAGGAAAAGCCACCAAAATCCTTCTCTTCTTATATAACTTCAATTGACGAATTCCAAGACCTATGACCCTTGACCAAGACCCTCCAAGACCAAGTAATCCTTCCTTCATGAGTTTTCCTTACAATGCTTCCAACAAAAAACTTCTGTTGAAGTTTTCATTGATGGAAATGTACCATAAAACCCTATCCCTAATCCTATAACCATAATCCTTGCCAAATGATCATTGACATATATTATGTTGATGAAGAATGCCTACCTGAAAATCATATCCCTAACCCTAGGTGCCCTAGATTATTCGCTAACTCTAAAACATGATAAATACTATTCACTACCCTTACCTGTAATTCCAAATGCATTGAAAAATATTATTATAAGATGTTTTTGGAAAAATACGGAAAGTCATAATAAAAAAGGGGCATCAATCTAAGGAAGGCAAGTGTCAGTCTTTGTAAATACCATTATACTGAAATTCAAATATGTCAAAGTTTAAATAATCGCAGGAAAATTCAAAAATATATAGGATGCATATGTCGACCCTCAAGTCAACTCTATCTAAATAGACACGTCTCTTCATATTTAAGAGAAATCCACTATATATAGAGCTGCATATCATTCAATATTGGATCAACTTTGATGAAGGAAGACACAATAGTTCACAACTCGTTAACTAAGGAAATAAGGATCAAGGTTTTGTCATAGTTGATGGAAATTCAGACTACTAACAAATATGTAGAATAATTTTCATTTTTTTAATATTCTTCTCTGCATAGTACACAAACCAGAGATAACCGAATTGGGCTAATCATACCTATAATCCCAGATCATATTTAAAACTCAGCCCTATTATTTAGACCCTCTGATGATGCCACTCGAACCTGTAATTCATACCCTGTAATGATGCCACTTTACCTGTGATTTAGTGTTAATTCAGATCTATGATGATACCATTCAGAACCACGTTGACTTGAACCTGATAATAATACCGAACCTGCTAAGCCCTGGCCCCTACCCCAAACCTTCACCAATATATGCCTTACATATGGTTTCAACGGTAAGTTTAAACAAGGTTTAACATATCCCATGCGGTTAGGGCATGGTACTGCTTGATGCGAGGTTCAAAATTCAATTCCGCAGAGGTGCAGTTTCGCATTCAAACAAATTTTGGTGCCCCCTGTGCTGCCACGTGGTGGCCTCCGATTGGGCCACGTGGCATCATGTGGTTGGCCACCTTCCCAACCAATATAAATTCACCAAACTAGAACCAGTCAAGTCCTGCCTCTTGTCAGGTAGTGGTAGGCCCAATTTTTTTTGAATTTTTCAGCCAATTAGGAGAGCCGACATGGCAGTCTACCACTGGCCCAAAATACACAGTCATGTGTCATTTTTTTGAAAAATTTTCCTATTTGGGAAAAATAAGAAAACACATTTCTGGGAGTATACAATGTCAATTTTCTGTGAAATGAGTTGCATTGGATTTAGAATGACGAGATCTACACGGTCGTTTAGGTTCCACACCTTTTCGACAACTTTCATTTTTGAGCACCTGATCACACCTCCCCACTGGAAGCTTTTGGACCCCAAAAGCTCTTTTATTACTGAACATTTCAACGAGGGTGCAACCCCCTCACACTTCCAGTCTCAATCCACTAGAATTTTCTTAAATCCAACAATTTGAGCTTTTCATGAAAATTGATATTTTTCCCCACATTTGGAGACCTTGAATTTCTCTTGTAGATATCATCTTGCTGCATTTTCCTAGAATTTGTAGAAAAAAAACCGTCCTTGAAGAAACAAACATGTTCTCTCCTTGGTCGTCAATCAAAGGAAACTTAAACACCTTGAAATTATTCTCACCTTGAACACTGTCGACATGAATATGTTTAACTTGTCTTGCCTTTTACTTGGCTCGACTCTTGACCAAATGTGATTTCCATCGCCATGAAACATACCATTTCAAAGGAAATACTTTGTGAAACCCACAAGAAGAAATTTTGAACCCAATTCCCTCTTTTTCAAATTTCTTTGGTGCTTGCTCTTTAATCTTTTCACTCTCTTGCACTGACACCTTGTTTAGATCATTGCTCAACATTGATGCATGCTTCTGCAATTTTATCACATCTTGTTGACCTCTTTTTAGAGGAAACATATTAGACTCCTAAAACATCTTATCACAACCATTAATGACCTTAATGAAATCAAAATTTTCATTTAATGCATCACCTTGAAAGGCCTCATTCACAACATCTTGACGCTTGAACATTAACAAAGCAAAATTTTGACTAGCATTCAAAATTCTCTTCATTTGTCCAACATGCATAAGAGACAAACTCGTCTTCTTACTATGTTCTCTAACAATGTACTCAATCCAATTCTTGAACAAGTGATACTTATTCTCATGGAAATTAAAGATTTATCTCCTATCATAAAGATATGGGCTAACCAAAACAATCCAAAAAATATCAAGTGGAACAACATCAAGTTCAACTTCATCAAGAAAGTTTGCAGTAATTGAAAATATGAGTATACATTTCCTCGTAACTTGTAAGTTTGCATTCTTTAATATCCAACCTAGAGGAAAAGTTCTTGGATGAGGAATGGTCTCTAAATTTAACTTCTTGACTAAGTCTTCGGAAATCAAATTTGCTTGTGAACCACTATCAAATAGGGTGTCAATCTTGGTATGCTTTGAAATATCTCTAACATGGAAAAGCTCAATCCTTGTTTCATCATCTTGAGTACTATATTGACAAATTGAAGAACTAGTACTTGAAATGTCCTTACCTTTCAAACCCATTGTGGTGATCTTTGTTTCATCTCCAAAATCAAAACCTAAATCATGAGTTATTGTTGCAGTTGTATTCTCCTTCTCCTTGTTTTTAAGGCTTGTCGTGTCTCTTCTCTGGATGGAGTTTCCAGCAATGATCTTCACCATTCCCATATTTGGAACAATGCTTTCATGTGAGTTTTTATTTCTCCATATTTATGGATGCATTATTCTTACCTTTACAGTTGAACTTACCCTTTCCTTTCTCTTCAGACTAAAACGTATCCTCACTTGTCTCATCTGAAACATGTTTCCCTCATCCCTCTAGATGTGTGGCATGTACACATAATTCATCTAAATTTGAAGGATTAAACATGAGAATAGTATGTCCTAGGTAATTATGCAAACCTCCAATGCACTTAAACAAAGTTGATTGAGATTTCAAATCTACACCCAAAATTAGTGCTCTTCTCCTAAACTCTTGAGTATAGCTTTGCACACTTTGTTCTTTACCATGGTTAAAGTTTTTCCAGTCCATTATAGCCTTTTGCATGTATGATAATGGATAAAATTTTCTTCTTAAGGCAGCAACAAAATCGTTCCAAGAGGTTAAGACCTTACCATGTTTCTTCATGTCCTCTTGAGTTTTTGCTTCCCACCGAATAAGAGCTGACTTTCCAATCTCAATGAATAAATCTGAATCTTTGTGTCATCATCTTTGATTTTTTGTATCCTGAAATACACTTCAAGATGACGTACCCAATTGTCTAATATTTCAGCATCTACCTCTCCATCATACATAGGAAAATCAAACTTAATGTCAAGCTTTAAAAATGGAGTTTTACCATGAACTTTTGGAGAATGTGGAGGTGTTTGTGAAGGGCTTGTTGTGGAAGAAGATGATGGTGAAGATGGTGGTGAGGAGAATGGTGGTGTACAAGGTAGTTTTTCACCATTTCAATTGCTTTTTTGAGGTTTTTATCGATCTCCTTCTTTTCCTTTTGAAGACTTATCTCCCTTTGGAATATTGGAGCTCTCACCTTGCATCCTTGTGCTTCTCTCCTCATAGAAAAATTTCACTATTATTTTCATATCAAAGAATGCTTTCCTGGAGGATTTTTCATCCTTTGACATATTGTCAGGTTCTCCTTCATGTGACATACTTGTTGAAGCTTCAAATGCAATTTGAGGAAGAATTTGTGGTGGATATTGTGGCAAACTTGTTCTCCTTGTCGTTGACCTAAATTGAGGACTTGCAACCAGAAGATTTTATTCTCCTCTCTTGAGCTTCAACCATTAAGAATCACATAAACTTGCAAACAATTAAATCCTCATAGCAACAAGAAAACCAAAGGTCTGATACCAAACTTGATCTGTATGAGATCTTAAAGAAAGGGTGCTTGAGTGTTTGTAAATTGCAAGTGAAAAAAACTGAGTTTTATGAGCCTTTATGTTAAATTTTTAAAAACATAAAGCATAAATTTAAAACTCTAAAATAACAAAAACAACAGGAAAAATACACCATAAAAATAACCACAACACAATACATGATGAAGGAGTTCACCCCTCCTGGGCTACATCTCCTTGGTCCAGCTTCCAATGGTTGGGACCTCTTTCATTATGTTCAAAATGGTGATTACATACATTTACAATCCTCAAATGGCTTCAAAACCTATTCCATCAGCTCCAACACTGTAAAAAATGCATGTCTAGCCTCTTTCTGCTCCAAAATTGGACAAAAACTAAAAGTTATGAGCCTCCCTAGCTTTGCTGCTAACCGCACCACAAATTCCCCAAAATCTAGAACTATCCTACAAATTCTCCCTAATTTTAGCTAACCGATCAAAAAATTTCCAGAATTCTAGGCGAAATTGTTAGATCATTAAAATGCATAATAATGCCCAAAAACCAGAATTTCGACCATAATACATAGTTCGAATTAATTGTTTTTTTAAATAAAAAAACTTGCTAGGCTCCGTTGTGCCCTTGATCATGAACCATGGTCATGTGGTATGTAATAGGGGGGGGTGGCTAAGCTCTAGCCCCTACCCCTAACCTCCGCCAATATATAACTTAAATATCGTTTCGGCGATAAGTTTAAACAAGGTTTAACATAGCCCATGCGGTTAGGGCGTGGTTCCATTTGATGCAAGGTTCAGAGTTCGATTATGAGGAGTGCAATTTGGCATTCAAAAAACTTTTGGTGGCCCCCGTGCTGCCACGTGGTGGCCTCCAGTTGGGCCACATGGCAACATGTGGTTGGCCACCTTCTCAACCAATAGAAATTCACCAAAATAAAACCAGTCAGGGCCTGTCACTTGTTAGGTAGTGGTAGGCCCAATTTTTTTTGAATTTTTAAGCCAATCAGGAGATGCCACGTGGCAACCTTCCACTGGCCCAAAGTACACAGTCAACTGTCATTTTTTTTGAAAAAATTGTCTGCTTGGGAAAATGAACAGAACGCGTTTGCAGGATCATACGGTGTGGGTTTTCCTTGAAATGAGTTGCGATGGATTCAGAACGATGAGATATACATAGTCGTTTAGGTTCCAAACCATTCTAAAAACCTTCATTTTTGAGCACTTGATCAAGAAGGCAAAACTATAAACTCATAGAAGACAATTTGAGAGCCTTAAAATGAATGATGTGGAAGAAATTGTAGCCTATTTTCTCCGAGTGGATGAAGTTCTCAACTCACTCAAGGGTCTAGGTGAAAAAATTGAAGAAAGTACAATTGTCCAAAAGGTTTTGAGATAATTTCTAGAACATTTTGATTCTAAAGTCAGTTCCATAGAAGAACTAAAGGACTTGGATATCCTAAAAATTAACAAACTTCATGGAATTATCATTGCATATGAAATGATAAAAGGAATCTAAAATCCTAAGGAATTTTTTTTCAAGGCTTCAAAAAAATCGAGAAGAGGGAATTGTTGTAATTGTAGCATCGATGATTCCGATATTGAAATAGAACTAGCACAATTTGTGAAGAAACTAAGGAAAGGGTCCAAAATCAAAGGTAAGTATCCTCTCATTTGTTCTAAGTGTGGTAGAATAAGACATTATGTGTCCTTTAAAGAATGATAGTGATGATGAAGATGAATATAAACATATGATATTCAAGAATAAAGGGTCAAATAAAAATAATTTCTTCTTCAAACAAGATGACTTTGATGAAAATGAATTCAAGGTTAAAAAGAAAAATTCAACTAGAAAGAAATTTATTCTCAAAAGGGATAGTGATAAGTTTGATGTATTATATGAATATGCTGGAAGAAATGAAGTATTATTCATGTAATTTACAAATGATGATGAATCCAAATGAGAAGAAGAAAAATATGAATGAATTACTAATTAGTGTTGTTGAAGAAAATGAAAAATTAAGGAATAATATCATTTCTCTCAAAACTGAAAAGGAAGATGTTAAAGGGAAGGAAACATTTTTGAATAACAAACTAAAAGAAAGAGAAGAAATGTGTGAGAAACTTGAAGCTGAAATTGTCTCACTAAAGAAACAATTGAATTAGGTTAATAAGTGTTTGCAAAGTTCACAAACTCTTGATATCATCCTTAATACTCAAATACCTCAACATGATAAGATTGGAATTGGTTTCAAAGATGAGTCATCAAGGTCAAAGAAGAATGCCGATAAAGAAATTCAAAAAAGCTATGATGAAATCCTTTGCAATTATCCAAAAGAAGAGAAGTCGTTCCACCTAGAGCAAAGATCCACCTACAAAAATCCAAGGAATGAAAAAGAATTATCTCCAGGAAGGAATTCTACATCAAGTCAAGGCTATCCAAATAGGCATGAAACTATCTTTCTTGGTTATTGTTTCTACTATAAAAAATTTGGTCATCAAGCTAAGCATTGCAAGTCTTATAAGGACAATAGCTCAAAGAGATATAAGATCAATTATAAAAATACGTTGCTTGGTTCAAAATGACAAGATAAAATAAAGACCCATAATTCATTTGATCCTTTGTCTAAATAAGATATTGAATGTTCCAAATGAAATAATTTATGTCATGATGCACAAATTTTCCACTTATGTCAAAAAGGAAAGATTTGGAAAAAGGGGAACCTACTAGAGATAAATGTGGTCTAGGCTTATGTGCACAAAGTGATGAAAATAAATGGTTCGTAGATAATGGATGTTCAAGACACATGACAAGTGTTAGGTCCCTATATTACTAGTATAGTCCCTTATTGTTGTTAGTGTAACCCCCTTAGTGTTATTATTGTACCCTTGTAACCCCCATATTGTTATTATTGTGCTCTTAAATTATTATTGTTAGGTCGGCTAGGAATACATTGTGGCTCCACTAGGATTACATTGTGGCCCCGTGGACTCCTATATATAGAAAGGAGGTTTTATATTTTGAATCATCCAAGAATTTTTCATTCATGTAATGTATTGGAGGTTTCCCCCTCGAAGTGGCTTATTTCTAAGGCATTGGTATCTCTTTTCTTCTCTTTTTGGAGCTGGTTTCACAACATTTGGTATCAGAGCTTTGAGATTCTAGGGTTTCGCTGCTCCAAACAGATCAGCGTGGAATTTTTGCTATAAATTTTTTTCTACGAAGGTTCAAAATCTGAAATTTTTAGAGTGTGAAGCCAAAATCCTGAGGAACATCGTCAAAAAATTTCAGAGCTTGGTTCGCAATATTTTCGGAGATATGATCTGTGAAAGCTAGGTCATTTTGCAGGCTCCTGAATTTAACCTAAACAGGTCATTGTGGAAATTTCGTAATAATTTTTTTCTACGAAGGTTCAGAAGCTGGAATTTTTAGAGTGTGAAGCCACAATCTTGAGGAACATCGTAAAAAAATTTCAGATATTGTTTCGCAATATTTTCAGAGATATGATCTGTGGAAGTTAGGGCTTTTTGAGGCTTCTGAATTTCATCTCAAAGAGGTGATCGTGGGAAAATATTCATAGCTCTCTCTCTGAGCATCAGATTGGAATGTTGTAAAAAGTGGCCACAATTGCATGGACTGTAGTTTTCGGTCTATCAATTTCAGAGCCAAAGGAAGAAACAGTGACACATGGCAAGTCGTACAAGTTTGCTCTACTGAACCAATCCAAAATTGAGTCATTGTGGGAGATTGGACATAAATTTTCCTTGAAGAATCCAAATAAGATCAGACCTATGGAATTTGAAAGAAGCTTCAGAGGGCTACTATAGGGCTGAATTTCAAATATTAAGGATCTGCAATTATAGAGATAATTCAATATCGAGCTCCTCAAAAGCAAGTAAAAGGTGTATATATTTTTTTCTTTTTTGAATTACATAAGTCTTGTTTGAAGAATAAAGTTGAATTGATTCCAAGGGCATATTGTAGTATAGATATCAGTATTGGATTCTAAAATGGCCCCTAAAAATAATTCAAGACCCATTAAGCCTTTAGAGAGCTCTACTATGACTCATGAAGACAAAGAATGGCAACATGACATATCAAAATTACAAGAGCAAGTGCAACAAATTTCGCTCTCGCAAAGAGCAACAAAAAATTACATGGAAGTTTTGAAGAAAGGCGTGGAAACTAAGATGGATGGTTTGAAGAAAGGCGTGGAATCTAAGATGGATGGTTTGAAGAATGGCATGGAATATAAGATAGATGGCATGGAAGCTGGCATGGAATCTAAAATGGAAAACATGAAGAATGATCTAAAAGCAGACATGTAAGGTTTGACAAAGTTGATACAAGAAATGTTTCATAATGGTGAAAATATAGTAGAGGAAACTCATGATGAGAATAAAATAAATTTTAATCATGATTTCATAAAATCTAATGTTGGCAGGAAGAACCACCATATTCCAAAAATGGATATGAGGAAGTTTGATGGAAAGGATCCTGTAACATGGATACTACATATGGGGAAATATTTTGATCTCCATAATGTGGAAAACACACAAAAGGTACGCATTGCAACTTTACATTTAGAACAAAATACATTTATATGGTATCGATGGCATTTCTCCCGTAAAAAAATTATCACTTGGTCAATTTTTATGGAGGAAATGATAGCACATTATGAGGATACAAAGAGAAACACCTTCTTTAGCCAATTGATAAATCTCAAACAAAAGGGTTTAATGGGGGAGCACATTGAAGACTTCCAAAAATTGAATATAAGGGTAACTGATATTCTAGAGGAACACAATATTGATGTCTTCATAGGTACTTTAAAGAATAACATCCAACATGAAGTTCGTGTTTTGGAACCTGATTCATTGGAGAAGGCATTCAGGTTGGAAAGAAAAATTGAATGTAAAATTATGGCGACAAGGAAGCCTACCACTTACTTCTATAAAGAGGGAAGTGTTGCTACTCCTAGATTTCCACAACCTATAAGGTTGACACCACAAAAATTGGAAGAAAAAAGAGAAAAAAGGCTTTGCTATAGTTGTGATAGAAAATACTCTAAAGGTCATAAGTGTGCTGAGAAGAAATTATTTTACATAGATTGTGAAGAGGAAGAAGAAAATGAACAAGAAGAGGATATACACCAGGAACCAACCCAAGAAGAGGAAGAAATGAGTCTGACCATATCGTGTAATTCATTGGCAAGAATTACCACTGCTCAAACTCTCAAGATAGAAGGACATATCAAGAAGAAAAAGGTAATAGTGTTTATTGATTCAGGTAGTACCCATAATTTTATTCATTGTAAGGTAGCCAAAGAATTGAATTGTTTCCTATACCCAGCACCAGAATGTCAAGTGATGGTTGCAAATGGAGGAACTATAAATTGCTCTGGAAAATGCCATAATATCAAGCTAACCATGGGGAATATGTATTGAATAGTCCAATGCTTTCCATTCCTATGGGAGGTGCTGATGTTGTACTAGGAGTACAATGGTTACAATCTTTGGGGACGGTGGCTTTTAATTTTCAAGAACTTTTCTTGAAATTTTTTTCAGAAGGAAAGGAAGTCGAATTACGGGGTATTGAAGGGAAGCCAGGAAGGATAATAAGCTCTAATGTCATGACAAAGCTTCTAAAGAAAGAACAACGAGGCGTAATTGCACAATTATGCTCACTAGAAGTTCCGACATCAAAATCATCTATTTCTGAAGATCTCCAATAAGTCTTGGACAATCATTCCAAGGTGTTTGAAACTCCCAAAGGACTCCCACCTATTCGTGATCATGATCATGCTATTCATTTGATTCCAGGAAGTGTTCCTCCAAACATCAGGCCTTATAGATATCCTTACTTCCAAAAGAGCGAAATTGAACGTATGATTGCAGAAATGTTAGAGGCGGGTATAATTCAACCCAGTCAAAGTTCTTTCTCTGCTCCTGTAGTATTGGTACACAAGAAGGATGGATCATGGCGAATGTGTCCGGATTATAGGGAGCTCAATAAGCTCACCATTAAAGACAAATTTCCTATTCCTGTGATTGATGAATTATTGGATGAATTACATGGAGCAATTTATTTTACCAAGTTGGATCTTCATTCAGGATATCATCAAATTAGAATGAAGACTGAAGATATTCCAAAAACAACATTTCGAACTCATGAGGGTCAGTATGAATTTTTGGTCATGCCTTTTGGCCTTACCAATGCACCTTCTACATTTCAAGGGTTGATGAATTCCATTTTCAAACCCTTCCTAAGAAAATTTGTGCTAGTATTTTTTGATGATATACTAATCTACAACAGGTCTTGGAAGGATCATGTTGAACATGTTGACAGGGTGCTCAAACTATTGCAGGAGAAACAATTATATGCAAAAACATCCAAATGTTTCTTTGGAGTACAAAGAGGTGGAATATCTGGGTCATTGTATCTCACAAGGGTGTTAAAGTAGACCCTAAGAAAATTAAAGCCATTAAGGAATGGAAAGTCCCCACAACCATAAAGCAGTTGCGAGGATTTCTCGGGTTAACAGGGTATTATCGCAAGTTTGTTAAGAATTATGGGAGAATAGCAGCACCTCTAACAACATTATTGAAGAAAGATGCATTTTCATGGACTACTGAAGCAACTAAGGCCTTTGAACGTCTTAAAGAGGCAATGTGCCTAGCACCGGTCTTAGCTACGCCAGACTTCACGAAAACCTTTATTGTGGAATGTGATGCCTCAGGAAATGGAATTGGTGCGGTTTTAATGCAAGAAGGAAGACCCATTGCTTTTGAAAGTCATCCAATCAAAGAAAAGTATTTACAGAAACCTATTTATGAGAAGGAAATGTTAGCAATACTGCATGCACTAAAGAAATGGCGAACTTACCTAATGGGAAGACACTTCAAGGTAAAAACTGATCATGATAGTCTTAAACACTTTGTGGAACAAAGACTATCTTCAGAAGAGCAGCAAAAATGGGTCACAAAGATGTTGGGTTATGACTTTGAAATAATCTACAAAAAAGGAAAGCTTAATGTTGTTGCAGATGCACTCTCAAGAAAGAATGAAGAGGTGGAAGCATTGCTTTGTGCCATTTCTATTATCCAACCAGATTGGATAACAGAAGCAAGAGATGAATGGAAGAAGGAAAAAGATGTATGGACACTCATTCAAAAGTTGCAGCAAGATCCTAGTACATCTGATACATTTAGTTGGAAAAATGATTCCATATGGTACAAAGATCACTTATATCTTTGTAAGAATTCCCAACTAAAACAAAAGATTCTTCTGGAATTGCACACTTCTCCTTTAGGAGGACACTCAGGATTTTTAAAAACTTACCCCAGGGTGAAGAAAGAATTTTTTTGGGATGGCCTTAAATCTGATATTCAAAAGTTTGTGGCGGAATGTTTGGTTTTCCAGCAGAATAAAGTTGAGACAATTAAGACCTCGAGATTTCTACAACCTTTATCCATTCCAAGTCAACGTTGGGAGGAGATTTCAATGGATTTTATCACAGGTTTACCTAAGTCTGAAGGAAAGAGTGTCATCATGGTAGTAGTTGATAGACTTACCAAGTATGCACACTTTTGTGCATTATCTCATCCATTTAAAGCAAGTATAGTTACTACTACATTTATGGACACAATTCAAAAGCTACATGGAAACCCAAGGGTTATTGTGAGCGACAGAGATCCCATTTTTACTGGAAATTTTTGGACGGAGTTATTTTCTTGTTTGGGTACTCAATTAGCTCATAACTCATCTTATCATCCTCAATCCGATGGTCAAACGGAGATAGTAAATAAATGTTTGGAAGGATATCTTCTTTGTTTTGTATCTGATAAAGAAACACAATGGGTCAAGTGGTTACCTCTCGCTGAATGGTGGTATAACACTTCCTTCCATACTGCAGCAAAAATGACCCTATTTATGGCACTTTATGGATATCATCCACCATCCATCACATCATCTTTAAGAGAAAATTCGAAGGTTCAAGCAGTGGAAGATCACATCGAGCATCAGCAAGAAGTTCTCCAACTCTTAAAGGATAACCTGATTTTGGCACAAAATCGAATGAAACAACAGGCAGATCAACATCGCAGCGAGAGAAGTTTTGATATAGGAGATTGGGTATTTTTACGGCTACAACCATATAAACAAATGTCCCTCAAGCAAGCTAAGAAGGATAATAAATTATCGCCAAAGTACTATGGTCCTTACAAGGTGTTGCAAAAGATTGGTATTATGGCATACAAATTGGAGCTTCCTGCTTCTTCGCGAGTACATCCAATTTTCCATGTTTCATGCTTAAAGAAGGTTATCGGTGAAAATCTTCCAGTTCAAACAATATTACCAGAACTTGATGAGGAAGGAAAAATCATATTGGAACCTGAAGCGGTCACGGAAACAAGAACTCGACAACCACGGAATCGATCAATTTCAGAGTATCTCATCAAGTGGAAGAACTTACCCATTGAAGATTCTACATGGGAGGATGAGAATTTTATACAGAAGCACCCAGAGCTACTCAAGCATTGGGGACAACACTTTTTTGAAGGAGAGGGGCATGTTAGGTCCCTATATTACTAGTATAGTCCCTTATTGTTGTTAGTGTAACCCCCTTATTGTTATTATTGTACCCTTGTAACCCCCATATTGTTATTATTGTGCCCTTAAATTATTATTGTTAAGTCAGCTAGGATTACATTGTGGCCCCATGTACTCCATATATAGAAAGGAGGTTTTGTAATTTGAATCATCCAAGAATTTTTCATTCATGTAATGTATTGGAGTGTTTCCTCAAGGGCTGTATTTATAAGGCGTTGACATTCTTTTCTTTTCGAGCCGTGGTTTCCACAAATGTCATGACCAAAATAAGTTTATCTCATTAAAAAAAAATGCTGTAAATGTATCCTTTGGAAGTGGATATGCTAATATTGTTTGAAAAGGGATGGTGGCTCTTGTTAATGGAAAAGGCAAAGCACAAAAAACACTACTAGTAGAAGGGCTCAAGCACAACCTTCTAAGTGTTATCCAAATTTGTGACCAAGGAAAAAAACGTTATTTTTAGTACTAAATATTTTAGAGATGATAAAATCCTCATCAGGAGAACTTGTGGGAAAAGGAGTAAGAACACCAGATAACATATATATTTTGAGTAAAATTAAAGAATAAAAAATGCTACATGATTCAAACCGATGAAATATGGTTATGACACAAGCAATTGGGACATCTAAATTTTGGAAATTTGGTTTAAATCAGAAAAAAAAATGCAGTAAGAGATACTCCAAGACTTTTAAAACCATAACAATTTTTTTGTGGCCCATATCAACATGGAAAGCAAAGTAGGACTTGCTTCAAGACAAAGGAATTCTCCACATCAAAGCCTCTAGAGATCATACATGCATATTTATGTGGACCAACCAGGACTCCTACTCTTCAAGGTGAAAGGTGCTTTGCTATATTTATAGATGACTATACTAGAATGATGTGGGTATTTTTTTATAAAATTTAAATCAGAAGCACTTGAATGTTTTAAGAATTTCAAAGATCTTGTGGAAAATGAAAAATAATAAAAAATCAAGTGTCTTAGAAAAAACAGAGGAGGAGAGTTTACTTCAAGAGAATTTAATGAATTATGTGAAACACATAGAATCAAAAGAGAACTTTATGTTGCTATAACTCCTCAACAAAATGGAGTAGCTGAAAGAAGAAACATAACTATAAAAGATATGGCGAGAACAATGTTGCTTGCAGCTGATTTGCAGGCCAAATTCTGGAAAGAAGCGGTTGGAAAAACAATGTATACCTTGAATAGTGATCAACTCCAAACAAACAATGATAAGACACCGTATGAATTATGGAAAGGAAGACTCAATTCAGTAAAATATTATAGTATTTTTGGAAGTAAATTTTTTATGAAGATCAATGATAACTCACTAGGAAAGTTCAATTCTCGTGTTGATGAAGGAATATTTCTTAAATATTCTACAAGGAGAAAAGCATCAAAATGCTACAATAATTGATTGCAGAAGGTGGTAGAAAGTATTGAAGTAAATATTGAAGAGGTGCTTCTAGATAAGGAAATTGAATTTCTTAAAGAAGATCCTATTCTTGGAGAATCTGAAGAAGATACTAAAAAGGAAGAAAAGGAGAGGAAAGGAAAAAAGGACCATCTCAAATTCCATAAAAAATAATTTCGGTCAAAAACATTATCTGGAATAAAAAATTATTGGTGATATATATGATGGAATACAAACCCGAAGAAGGATGACAAATACACCAAGAAAAGGTGATGTTGCTCTACTGTTTATGATAGAACCAGAAAAATTTTCCCAATCTAGTAATGATCCTCATTAGATAAAAGCTATGGCATAAGAAATGTATCAAATCGAAAAGAATGAAACATGGGAACTAGTACCTCATCTAAAGGATAAAAATATTATTGGAACCAAGTGGGTGTTCAAAAAACAAATGAATGAAGATGGGTAGATCATTAGAAATAAGGCAAGAGTGGTTTGCAAAGGATATTCACAATTTTAAGGCATTGAATTTGAAGAATTTTTTTCCCTGCAGCTTGATTGGAAGCAATAAGAATGTTTTTGGCATTTTCTTGTTCAAAAGGTTTCAAAGTTTATCAAATGGTTGTAAAATTAACATTTCTAAATGTGACCTAAAGAAAGAAGTTTACATGGAGCAACTCGAAGGTTTCGATCTAGCGGAAGGAAAACATTTTGTTTATAAATTAAAAAATATGTTGTATGGATTAAAACAAGCTGCTAGAGTGATCAAGATATTTTAACTTCAAGGATGCATTCAAAATTTCATATGAAAGAGAATATTAACCAAGTAAATTAAAGCACATGAAAATAAGTGGAAATCATAAGAAAACATGAGATCAAAGAAACATAAATTTGATTATGGAGTTCACTCAATGTGGGCTACGTCTCCGGGCACTGCTCAAAAGTGGGGAGGCATTATTTCATTAACTGGCATAAAATAAATTAGTTACAAGCAACTTTATAAAAATGAATCTTATACCTCCAATTCGGATGATGACCTGAAAATGGAGACCTCGTCTAGAGAAAAAGATTGCATGAATGGATTCCTGGCGCGAAAACATGCAAAATCGACTATAAAAGTGTCAAATTCTGACACGGGTACCTCTAGACCTCTAAGAGAATCTTTTCAGCATCTTTGTAGATCCCTCACTCATGGTTCTGCTACCTTAGCTGCTTAGGGTTCCATGCCCGTCCTCCACTTCTCCTCCCCTAAATGGGTATGGATGAGGGTTTAATTACAAGTGCGCCAACAAACCTACCAACAGACGGGTCGTTGGCCCGTTGGTCGGCGGTACTATGTTAAGGTGTTTTGGTTGAGGTGGTTCCGAGGTTGAACCCCATGAAATCATTTTTGGTGTGTTGTGTTATATATATGGCATGTGCAAGTTATAAGACCATTGGCGGTTATTTTAATATGGCAATATTTTGTTGTTACAGTTCCACCGGGGTTGGGTGGGTCCGCCAGGGGTGACCCGGACCCAATTTTTTTATATTTTTTTTGAAAAATAAGGGTCAATAGACAAATTAAGCAGGTGGAAAATTCACCCGTTCTGGTGGTCGAATTTCATGCATGGACATGCTGCTAATTTTTTGCCTCGATAAGACTTCCACTTGGAAAAGTTTGACTAGAACTTTGACCAACTATAACTTGAACATACGAACACATATTTGAGTGTCATTCACACCGTTGAAATCAAGATGATGAGCACTACAATATGGTCCTATTTTCACTTCCATATGATGAATTTTAGTTTTGAGCTATTTTCAAGGCCACTTCTATTTCTGGATCCTCCTGGATCATTCCTCCCCATTGAGGAGCTTTTGGACCACCAAAATATTTATTAGTCATTTGAAAAGTGAGGGAATTGCTCCCTCACTTTCTCCTTTTCCATCCATCAAGCCTTACTTGGATGGATTCCTTTGAAGCCAATACAAAGATACTCCATGTCTCCCTCTCGTGAAGTCCTGATCTTCCTGTCAAGAATGATGTCCTCTGGTAGCTTATTCAAGTATTTAGGTTAAAAATCATCCAATGTAGGAACATTTTCAACGTCTTCGGTGTTCATGATCAAAGGAGACCCATAAAGCTTCAAGTTTTCAATATTCACCATTGAGTACATCTGCATGTATGATGGAAAATTGAGACGAAAAATATTGTCTCCAATCTACTCCAATATGGTAAATGGGCCATATTGGATTGGTCACAACTTATTTCCTTCCCCTTTCATCCTATCTTAGCTGATGTGAAGCCACACTTTGTCTCCAACCTAGAATTGTTGATCAAATCGGTGCTTGTCATGTCGAGCTTTGTATCGAGCTTGAATTTTCTCCAACTGCTCCTGGATTACTTGGTGAATCATCTGTATTTCCTGAATGAACTTATGTGCTTTTTCACTATCATATTTCCTAGTAGAATAATCATCTCTCCCAAAGACCATGTCTAAGGGATCCTTTGGAAAATAAGCAAAGCATGTCTAAAGCGGTGACCTTTGAGTGGATAAATGCACTGCCCAGTTGTATGCATGATGCACATAAGGAAACTACTTGTCCCACAATTTGGGATGCTGGCCACAATAGCCTCGGAGTAAGTGTATCATTGTGAAGTTGACAACCTCTATTTCTCTGTCGGTCTGCGGATGAAATGTCATGATCCTCTTCAACTTGGTGTCCATCATTCTCCACTAACTCATCCAGAACTCTCCAAGAAAGTGAGAGTCTCGATTAGACACAATTGATGCGGGAAACCCAAAATGGACCCATAAAAATTGGAAGAAGAGATGAGAAGTCTGATCTGCAATGACATTCTTTTTACAAGGCATTAATACACACATTTTTCTAAATCGATCCACATTGACATAAAAATAGTCATGACCTCTCCTAGACAAAGGAAAAATACCTAAAAAGTCCATTGACACACTTTCCCATGGATGACTTGGAACAAGGAGTGGTGTGTAGAGCCCTAATTTTCTATTAGAGGGTTTGAAAACTGAGCACAACACACATCCATTTACATATCGAGTCATGATATTTTTCATGTGAGGCAAAAAAAAACCTATGTAAATGACACAAATTATTTTATACACCAAAATGACTTGACACAAGAGAAGCAAGTGCCTCTATGATTACATGTATCCTTTCATTCGTGGGAATACAAAGTTTTCTAAGGTGGTATAACAATTTTCCCTGCAAGTGATAATTATCCACTTGCGATCCATGCGCCAGTTTTGCATAAATCTCCTTAAAATCATCATCATCAACATACTGTTCAACATAAATTTCAAAATATAAAGAATAATTTTGAAAAAATATAGATGCATAAATAGGTGGGCGAGAAAGCATATATACCACTTTTTTGCTGGTGCCCTTCTTGTATTTTATTACCAAGTGAAAATGTTGGAGGAATCCCATCCATCTGAAATGATGCACTTGTTGAAGCTTGGTATGTGACTGAAGGCACTGCAAGGGATGGTGATCTATGTGAACGATGGTCTCCTTTCTGATCAAATAGTGTTTCCACTTCTTCACACTTTGAACCAAGGCATACAACTCATTGTCGTATGTGGGATAGTTCAAAACATCTTGGGAGAATGTCTCTGAATGGTAACATACATGTTTCCTTTGCTGCATCAATACTGCTCCTATGGTGTATCCACTGGAATCTGTCTCGAGCTCAAAATGCTATTGGAGGTCTAGAAAGGAAAAAACTGGTGCAGTGTTGATCCTCTCTTTCAGTGTATCAAATCTTTCTATTGGTTTTCTCCCCACTGAAAGGTTTTCTTCACACTCGTCAATGCATGAAAGGGGATGCAATGACGAAGATGTTGGCAATGAATCTTCTCCAATATTGTACTGCACCATAAAAACTATAAACCTATGTAACATTGGTGGGTTTAGGCCACTTTACAATCACATCAACTTTAGAAGGATATATTTTCAATAATTTTCCACCACCGACGATGTGACCCAAGTAAACTAAAGAGGTTTTACCAAATTCACACTATGACATTTTGACATACAATTTTTCATTTTTCAAAAAATCAAGCACCTTATTAAAATGACTCACATGATCATCCCATGTTCTAATGTAAACAAGAATGTCATAAAGATACACAAGTACAAAATAATCAAGAAAATGCTTGAAAATATCATTCATCACCCTGATGAATGTGGCCGGAGCATTGCATAGCCCGAATGGAATCACCAACCATTCAAACAACCCATGTTTTGTCTTGAATGCAATCTTCCATACATCTTGTTATGCAATCCTGACCTTATGATAGCCACTGTGCAAGTCCATTTTTGTGAAATAGATTACATTTTTCAATTTATCTAATAAACCATCAATGCGAGGGAGAGGGTATTGTTTATTCATCGTTATTTTGTTGAGTGCTTTTTAGTCTACGCAAATCCTCCATGTTCCATTGTTCTTCAGCACCAACATGATAGGTGAGATGCATGGAGAAGAACTTGGTCTTATGACCCCTTGGTTCAACAATTCCTGTACCCGCTTCTTTATCTCCTCCATCTCAATGGCTGATAATTTGTAAATACCAATGTTGGGTAAAGAAGCATCCTAATGCAAGTGAATCTCATGTTGGATCTCATGTTTTAAAGGCAACCCCCTTGGTTCCTGAAAAATACCATCATAGTTAGAAACAATTTCACATAATTCCTTTTTATTAGTGGGATCACAACCTTTGAAAGCATCATATGTCTACACATATTTTTCTCTCATAACCATGAGCATGCATCCTTTGCTGGAATTCACCAACCTTTTCATCTAACCTACACTTACAGGACTGGCACTGAGTTTGGCAGATGAGCTCTAACAATGTATTCCACCTCATCTTTCATGAGATGATACTTGTTTTCATGGTGAAATAAAACTTCTTTCCTGTCACACAAATACAGACTCCCCAATACCATTCCATATATATCCAAAGGTACAAAATCAAGTTCAACCTCATCTACTATTTTGGATGCAATCACAAATCTAGCCTTACACTGTTTGGTTACATGTAATTTGGATTTATCACACACCCAACCAAGAGGGTAAGGTTTCATAAGAGGCTTAGTCTCTAATCCTAACTTTTTAACCAAGGATTCTGAAATCAAATTTTCTTGTGAGCTTGGATCAAACAAGGTTTCCAATTTAGTATGTTTCATTATGACTCTAAAGTGGAACAATTCAATTCTCTTTCGTTCATTAACAAGAGGCTCATTTGAAGAACTTGTACTTGCATGTGATTCAGAATTTTCATTAGCATGAAGAGAAAGACTACCTTGTGTTCCCACTATTGTGATCAATGTATCATCACCAAAATCAAATCCAAGATCCTGCTGCGTGGTTGCCACCGTCTTTTGCTTGTTCTTCCCACCAAATATCTTTGGTTTCAACTCTAGATGCAACTTCCAAAAATGTTCATAATCATGTCCTTCCTTCTTTCAATGTGTGTGTTAGTGTCTATGAGTCACGAGTGATCAAATGTACTCTTTCCATGTGATTGATAATATCTTAGGGTTAAATGGTTATATTTAAAAAAAAATCAAATAAATTTGACATCTGTCTATTTTCATATGGTCATTGGTTATTGTCTAGGTCAGTGCTACTCCATTCACTTGCTCATGGTAATCATCACTCATCACGGTCATGTCATCATTTAAGTGTCCTAGGTCATCAAAAGAGTTAATGTGCCATCATATAGATCATGGTATAGGATTTTTATTTGATTGTCATCATAATGTCAGTCATAAAGAGAAAAAAGGGAGTAATTTCCATCGTTTGGGTCATCATCATGGGAGTTAGAAAATTAGGGAATACATTATAAAGGTAACATTTCCTTTTCAAGAAATTATGCCGCAGTACAATCACCTCATCAAGTCATTTCTCAAAAGTACATATGATGTTACACCACCAACAAAGAAAAAAATCGAGTTTCAAGCTAATAAAAGAGCATCCAATCACTCAAGAACTTCATTTAATCCTCCAAGAGCTATTCTCCACCAGTGTGCCTCATCTCAGCCTTCAGAGAATCAATTTTCATCACCAAACACCTTGCCCATCAAATCACTGCGTTTCTGCTGTACATCTGCTGCGCTTCTGGACATTCACCGTGTTTTTGAGTTTGAAGGTCAAAGCAAGAAATCAACAGGTCATTTTTCATCCAAGAAGTTTTAAACACTCCTAAAAAAGTAAGTGAAGCATTAATCAACCCTCTCATGTAATGATTTCCTTCAAAAAGTGATGAAATCCCTCTCCTAGGGTTTTATGTTGTGTTTTTAAGATTTCATGATTTTTGCTTTCTTCCAAGGATAAAATACCTTTGTTTTCTACCTAAACACCCTTTTATACACTTCATAGACCCTCCCCAACCATTTCCCATACCTATTTCCCCCATCTCACCACTTTTCCCAAAAAACCCAAGCCCACATTGCGCTTCTACTGCGTTTCTGGGTTTTCCCCTTGTTTTCCACTTTCCCCCCTCCTTCCCTCATCCATTCTAAGAAATTTCACTACCCCTGTATTCCTAACATCTACCCTTACCCCCCAGATTTTTCCTATAATTTTTCCTAACTCCTATCCCCTCCATTTCCCTCCTTAAACTAGTTGTTATGTTTTCGCTGTTTTTCAGCCTGAAAGCCCTACCCTTTCCCCTATCAAACTATGGTTTTCAGTCAAGAAAAAACAACAACATGGCCAATGAAAAGAAGAAATACAATAAGGGGGGACAGGTCTCAAGATATGAGCCAACTCATATGTAGGAGATCAATGTTTCAGAGTTCATCAAGAGGTCATTTAGACAAGTAACTTGCCTAGGGTTTTGTGAGAAAGTACAAGAGGTTGGCTACCATTGTAAGTTGACTAGTGTATTTTCCACCAACTTTAAGAGGAACAAGACCACCATAGCAGGGATGGAATTCTTGGTATCAACATAGGTCATAGCTTCAACCACTGATATGCCTAACCAAGGATAAATTTGGTTTAAGGGGATGGATTTGGATATAGAAAACTAAAAAGTGTTCCTGAAATCACAGTATAAGGAAGCTCCCTCTCATATTTTCCCTTGCAGGTAATTATTTGATAAATATACTCCTTTGATGAAGATTATTATGAAATATTTCACTTGTGAAGGTAGGTTTAGTAGATTGTATCAATATCACATAAGATTGTTGATGCACTTCACTTCTATCAAGCCACTAAATATACCCAATTACTTGTTCATAAGCTTGGTTAAGATGACTGAGAAAGTGCGGATTAAAGGGAGAGACCATAAATCAAGATTGTTTCATAATGATTTGATCAAAGTCATATTTCTCCACCAGCTCACACAAATCACCATGCCATGGGAGAAATTCTTGGAGGCAGTTGCTCTTATACCTACCTCAAGTCAGCTGGAGAGCCCAAGTGTTCCTTCATCAACTAGGCCACAGGAGGTTGGGTCATCAAGCAATCCATCAGTGACAAAATCTCAGCCTAGATCAAAGTTTTCAGAGAGCTACAACAGAGGTAAGAGGTTAGTTTTTACCCCTGATATTGAAAAGGAGATGCCTACACCTAGACCTAGAACTAGGTTTCATGCTAAGAAACTACATAAGGAGGCTATGAGTGATAAAGAAGAGAATATTGAAGGCATGATGGAATCACCTAGAGATAGAGATAATTCACCTTTCTAACATCATGAAGAAGTTCCTCCTGCAATATAGATAAATTACCTACCAAAACACCATGAGGACAAGGTAGCTGAAGAAACACTCAAAGAAAAAGAGGCACATATAAGAGAGCTCAAAGATGACCTTGCTAAGGAAAATTTCATGGTGTATTTTTTGCAACAAGAGAATAGGTAGCTCAAACTAAACCTACTGTTGCAAAGAAAACCACAATGGTACCATCCATCATCCAACAAGGCAAATGTTGTGGTAGAAAAAGACAAGGGAAAAGCCATAATTGATGTGGATAAATTAGAAGACAAAGACATTCAAGTACAACCAAGAAGGCCTAAAACTAGAGTAGAGGCAAGAAGAGAAAAGCATGAAAAAGAACTATCTCCTTCTCAATCCCACAAAGACATCAATGAAATCATAACTGCTGAAGTTGAAGAAGATAAGGAATTCTAGCTTGGGGTAGTAAATGAACACCTAGAGAAGCTACTAAAGAGAGAAAACAGAGACACTGCCATGGAGAGGCACATGGCAAGGCACTATTACTCAAGAAATTTGATTTGCAAGATTAGGGTTAAGAACATGAAGAAAAAGCTCAAGAAGACCCTAAGGAAGCTTAAGAAGAAAGATAACATTGATCTATTGGCTGATGCATCCTTATTTTCTTGAAGGCATAACAAAAAAATGGAAAAGGAGAAAATTTTGGCAAAATTTTGAAAATTTTTGAGTTTTTCATCACACAGGAAAAACTAGTGCACAGAAACGTAGCGTGTGCTCACTGCGCTTTTTCCTAGAGGCTCCAAATAAAGATTTAAAAGCATGTGGAGGTGTATTTTCGTTATTAAATTCCAGAAATTTACTTGGGGTTACTTTTCAATTCATGGATTTTCAAAAAAAGTCAAAAACGACCTATTTTCCACCCTTCTGCCACTGTTTTGAGTCACTCGCTGCGCTTCTGGAGTAGTTGTGTTCTAATAAGTTTTGAAGTGCCTTAGAGATGTATTTTTGGTGACTTGAAGCTTCAAAGGTGTAGTATAAATCCAAATCTACCTGTACCAGCCTTCAACAAAGTTCAAAGATCCCTCAAAGTCATCAAAACATCTTACCAAAGTTTGGTGCGCTTCTGTTGCCAGATGTTGCACTTTTGTAATTTTTCATTGTGTTTCTGGGTTTGAGGATTTTTCTTGCACGTGGAGGTAAAAAGTCAAAATGGTCAATGTAACAACTATCTCATGAGTTTTTTGATGGTTAATAGGCCTATTTATGGTCATATTTGTAAAATAATCTTATGTTTAATGACTTGAGACAAAATCTCAACTTGTTAGCTAAAAAAGGGGAAGCTATTTCTAACTTCCCTAGGATGAGGCTACGAGTCGTTAGGTGCATTAATTATTTTCTTTGGATGAGGATTTGACCCCTAGAGGTGAAATCTTGTTTTATATCTATATTTACTCAGAATTAAGTCATTGAGAGGGTTGGATATCTGAAGTTCACACTCTTTGGCACTAGTGTATTTGACAATTTGCAGAAGAAATTTACATGCAATTGCAACTATTTTTATGGGATTCTTGTGATGTGGTTAGTGATAGTGTTTTTATATACTTTTATTATGCATATGATGATCAAGTTGTTCAAGAAACCATCTACTTTATTCATATGCTTAAACTTTTAAGTTTTTGAAACATAAATCATGCTTTTATGATCTGTTTTTGTTTAGGATAAGAATCTAAGTGTTTCATCCTTTGAAATAGGTGAATTCATTATGCTCACTTAAATTATTATATGTTTTCCTCCTTACTACACTATAATGAAAAACCAATTGTGTCACTGAATCACATCTACCTTGCCTCATACTATATTTTCAGTTGATCTTTTTGGGATATCTTTCCTAGTTTCCAAACCTGGAGCTTATTTTTCCAACAAACCCTAATCAAACCTAAATAAAAAACCCTACTGAGCTTATAACTAGCCTAAAATGAAGAAGCCCATGTCTCAAGGATCTCTACTATGATTGAGGTCATATTATTCTTTAAATAATTTCTATTGGTTTTAAAATCGTATGATAGGAAGAAATGTATATTAATAGCATCATGATAGAAGCATGACAGGAGATCTTGGTGAAAAAGCTATTGGAAAAACTCACTGATAACAAAACTGATGGAAGGCAGTCATCAAGATCAATGGTCATCATGGAAATAGGTGATGACATTTTCTAATGGAATTTTATATGAATTCACTGGTTAGAAAGAAAGCAGAAAGGTTCATCAAAGAATTCTATGATAAAAATTTTTGGGTTAGGACGTGATGAAATATCGATGAAGCAAGTCAAGGGAATGAAGTTCTTCATTCTAGTAAAATTTCTACAAGATGACTCAAAGGAAAAAGATATGAGGTATATACATTTATATACTAACACTAGATGCTGTGAAGTCATGTCATATGGTTGCAGGTAATGGAATTCTATATTTAGAAGTATGATATATGGATCTCTTATGGTGCATTGACAGATGAATAAACATAATATATCCTCATATGGAATATGAGGTGGTTGCATATGAGAAAGTAACTGGAAATTGGAAGTTCCTAGGAATAAATATGTGTAGAAAGGAATAGATCATGAAGTGCAACCATGTCAAGGGGAAGTTATCATCTGGAATCCAAGAAGATGTGACTAGAATATCTCCTAGAGGATATGTAGACTTTGATAGAAGTCTGGTAAAGAGGAAGACCCTTGACAAGACATATCATTAGGAGATGTGTCAATCTGAATAGAGGATGCCAATGCCTACAGGAAGATGTCATGGTGAAATATCATCACTGAGGAAACTTTTGATTTAAAAGTTCATATGTATATGTTTATCTGGATGAGTTTATGTAGGCCAATCATGTGAAAGGATGTAAGATCCTTGGAGATGGTTCGAAGTAAAGAAGCATGGCATAAAGGTGGACCATGAGAAAGTATGATGAATCACTTTATGGTAGATGACATGAATCATGGATGAAAGTGATGGATGATCTATGCCCTATGGAGCTAAAGTTAAATATTTCTCAATATCGAAATCCATGACATCGAGGGCAGTAATTCTTCATAAGAAGCTGGGTGTCTCACCATTGCTGTTACAGGTCCCTGATTGAGAGGGAGGCTGGTGATAAGTTTCTTACTTGGAATAAGCTGGGTAATTCCTAAGAATGAGCTTAGGTACATTCCTTATACAGGAATGAGTACATTCCCTTGCGGAATAGATCCTCCCTGGCTAAGAGGGAGAGATAGATACATCATTCTGATATTCACTTGGGAAGACAGAATGGAGGATTGGGTAATCATCTGGAATTCGATACTCTTTGAGAATGCGATAGGGAATTCAAGATAAGAGTAGTCGGGGACCAATATTCTTTGAGGTATAGCTACCCAAGAGAAGAATAGTCCAAGAAGGTAATACTTTGGGAACACCTGGGTGGAGTATGTACCTTGGAGAGACAATGACTATGGTGTCTATAAGTCATGTGTCCCACCAAAATTGTAGCCCATTGTATCATTGAGAGATGGTGTTGTTAGTCAAGGCCTTGCACTAGGACAATGCTGGTTGATATGATGCTATACAGATGTGATCACCAATTTGATTCTTCTTATGAGATTCTTCAGTTTGAAAGTGACCATGTACCTATATAAATACTTCCCTAGTTAAGAGAGAGTGTTGAAAAATGTAACTAGGATCGGTCTTCATATTGACTATGTAATTATGTGTTTATGTAAAGAATAAGAAAAAGATAATAAAATGTATTTTGGTTGTAATTTCTTCATGGGTTTCATGATCAAGATTTTATTATAGGTCAATAGAATTATTCTTGATGTCTATTAGGATTCGTCTTATAGTTATAAATGTAATTAAGGGTCATAAATATGAAGAGTCTAGTCATCAAAATTCTTCAAGACCTTGTCATGTCCACCCTCATTAAATGTTGGAATAATTGCACTACATGTTGGCCTAATACACAGTGATGAAGTCGGCTTACTAGCTAGCTTTATGGTCGGCCTGGAAGTAGGAGAGTGTGCCATATATATATATATCTAGGACTCGCAGCTCATTTGAAATTAACAAGACTATGTATTTCTCTAAAGCAGATTGCAGATATATCTGTGGTTGATGCGGATTTCAGAGAGGATTAAAGTGCGGGTTAAAAGATAGATTTCAATGTAGATATATATGAGATCCTACAACTGGATAAATTCTGAATAAAGTGCAAGTTAAAAAGGGAAGTAATCAAGTATAAGGTGCGGATCTGTTTCAAGGATTTTTTTGAGGCGGTGAATGTATATCTGTGTGAAGAAGCTGTTGACGGTAGTATGGTCAATATAGTAATGTATACACCTGCTATCTAAGTAAGATAAGAAGTGTGGATGATTCAATGGGATAAGAAGAATCTAAGTTAAAAGGCTGAAGTTTGATTTAATAGTATAAGAATAGAAGAAAGGTAAATATGTGATTTACCTTCCTATATTTAGTACAAAAAAAGGAAAGAAATATATCTCAAGTGAACATGAAAGAAGAAGTATGTTGATAACCGAAGACTAAATCAAGGAAGATATACTTAGAGATTGAGTTCTCTAGTGGTGGTGCAGGTTAGTGCAAGTTGGTGCAGAAGAGAAGGATCAACATTGTGAGCATACAAAGAAGCATTAGCAAGGTATTGGAGGCATTCCTAGGTCAAGGTTCTGAGTCTTGGTCATGGTACTTGTCATTTGAAGATCTATAAGAAGAATTCATTATGGGTTTTCCTCTCCAAAAGGGAGAGGTTTTTCCCTAGCTCTAGGAGCCTAATTTTTTGTCTCGTGTATTTTGATAATTGACTTGATGAAAGACTAAAGAAGGTAAAGAAGAGAAGACATAAGTGACTCAAGTAAGCTCACAAGTAATTACCAAGAAGAGAATTTTAATTAATCACCAGCCCTCTAAAATATCACCAGGTTGTCCCATCATCTCCACCTGAGAAGATGTTGTAGGTCCGTAAGTAAGAGGGATCATGGAAGCAAGTTTCTTCCTTGGAAGAAACTTGGAAGAAAAATTCCTAAGTCAAGAGGGAGCTTAGGTACATTCCTTTCGTAGGAATGAGTACATTCCTTTATTGGAATAGATATGTCCTCCATAATTAAGAGGGAGAGATAGACACATCATTCTTGTCTTCACTTGGGAAGACTGGATGGAGGATTGGGTAAACAAATGGCATCTGATGCAGGATTTGAGGATGTGTTAGGGAATCAAAGACAAAAATAATTTTAGATGACCGATATTCTTGGAGGATTGGGAATCAAAGATAAGAATAGTCCTGGTGGAACACAGTCTGTGAACCTGGGTGGAGTATGTTATGAAAGATACAATGATGAGGGTGTCTATACATCATTAGTATCACCAGCATTGTGCTCTGATATTTGGGAGAGATAGAGATGTTAGTCAAGTCATTGCTATGTGAAAATGATGGTTGGTATGAGGCTATATATATGGGTTACCAATCTGACCGTTATTATGATAATTATTTAGATTGAGAATGACTAAGTACCATTATGAATACCTCCCTAGTTAAGAGGTGTTGAAAAGTGTAACTAGGTCTGATATTCATAATGACACGTGTAATTCTGATTTTATGTAATTGATGAAAATAATAAAAATAAAATTATTATTTTAATGCTTGTCTCATGGGTTTCATGATCAAGGAATTTTATTTTAGTGGCGGATCCCATTGTGAGCCTTTAGAATTAATTCATCTAGTCATAAAAGTCAAAATTGAGTCTATGTCATGTATGAAGGATCCTTCTTGGGTATGCTACATTTTGTAAAAGTTATTAAATCAATATGTAAGCCCTACAAAACCAATCACAAAATAAATACTTCAAGTAAGCTACAAAATGGAGTAAATAACCTACTCAAAGAGAAATGTCGGCTCAACTTTCTCATATCAGCTAATTTACAGAGGAAAAATACTATTTATAGGCATCTCGGGTTTCATCTTTGACACATAATTTCAGACATCTTATTTTTGAAATTTGGTGGAACAATGATATGAAATAGAAGTGTGAAAATTGTAAAAGGAGAAGTCTCCCAACTTGCAAAGTAAAGAAGAATAAGAGCGAGGCTCTTAGGGAACTTTATGGGAATATTTTAAGGGCATAAAACCCCTATACATGCTAGAAGTTTTTACCAACAGTAAAGGATGAGAAGAATTATATTGTAGAAGTGAACGCTGAGGAGAGGAAAAGTCTGTTGCAGTAGTGGAAGCCAAGAAGAAGTGCAGTACTCCTAGGAAGCCGAAGTGAAAGAAGGCCGGAGGTCTAAAGTAGAAGAAATCCAAGGTTGAAGAGGAAGTTGAGAAGAAGGAAGGAGTAGAAGGTTGACTATCATTGATTAATGATATTGTGTCTTGGTATTAGAGTTATAGATAGGTCAAGGGTCTTGGTCTTGGTATTCATCAATTGGAATCTCTACAAGAAGAAGAATTTGTTCGGGTTTTCATCTCAAGTGAGAGAGGTTTTTGGCCCTGGATGATAGCCTATATTTTGTGTCTCTTAACTATTTATGGTTTATGCATTAATATTTGATTGATGAAGAAGAACACTAATAACCTAAGTAATAGAAGATCCTAATATAAATAAGTAAAAATCACTCACAAGTAGTTACTAATAGAAGGGAAATCACTTAATTTCTATGCCCTGGATTTCTCAACATGGTACCAGAGCTAAGGTGACTAAGTCAAGGAAGGGCATCTTATAAAGGGACACTCAAGGATCAAATATTGAGAAAAGAATATTTAAAGAAAATATCATCTTTAAGAAAATATCTTCAAAGGAAGCATTATAACCCTAGATCATAGAATGAGTCTACAAAGAAGTCTTGGGACCATCATCAATAAAATAATGCCAAGTTTAAGAGATATTCGAATCAAGGTCCTATTGTTGAAAAGTCAACAAGAAATGTGTGTCTAATTTAATTTTCCCTTAATTAAATTGGATAATAAATTGTAATCTTATCTCATAATCACTTGTAATAGTTAGCTGAGCATGATAGAACCAATTAGCTCATGAAATTCAAGTTGACGATGGTTGGTGAGGCATGTAGAGTGATTCTATTTGTTTTAGATGCAGTTAGTGTATTAGTTTAATGCATGATAAATAAGTTAACTAAATTAAGTGAGTTAAAGTCACTAATTAGTTATAACTGATTGTTGCACTAGTGAGAGGTAAAGTGAATTAAATCATATTTAATTCACATGCAGTGATTTGTCAAGTGACTGATTATTTACTATTAATAGCTGCACGCATGTAAGTTCTGATGAAGACCCAGTTGAGACAGAGGTTAAAGGGATGTTAAATATCAGTTGTATTTTTAGAAAAATGCCGAGATGCAATTAAAAAACCATAGGATTTCCCATGATGTATTACGCAGTTTTGGAAGGTTCAATTTTCTAAATAATAGGGATTTAATTCTCTTAGAATTGCGCAAGAATGGAAAGCTGAGCAGAGGCAGGAAATTGGCTAAGTGTTGGTCGATTTTGTCCAGATCAGTGAGAGACAGTTGGTAGAGTGCAATAGAATCTTATGAGAAGAGTCCATTGCATTGTTTTATGATTCCTTTGTTAATTATATAATAAATATAGAGGGGTTTTAAGCAACAAGATTTCCCCAGGAAAAATATCTGTGTTGTGCGATTGATTTGATTCTTGCTCTTACTTGGTGTGATTGTGCGATCGTGTTTATTTTCTGCAAATATTGTTAGAAGGATTAAATATATTTATTTAGTACATTGCATGATCAGATTGAATCCATTGGTATACATATTGTTTGTATAATTTATACATGGTATCAGAGCACCAAAAATCACTATAGTGGAGAAGAAATTGAGTTTGTGCTAAACAAGATTCGAATTTGCAAAAATATTCTTTGGTGTGATAGGCAGATCAAGATGGATTTCAATGGATTAAGATTGGAATATGCACTCGAGGGAATTTCTAATTATATTGTATGGAAAGACAACATGGAGGCATTTATGGAGGACAACGGGTTGAGAGAATTTATTGACACTGATATTGCAAGGCACGCAACAACAGACACCGTTCTTCTTGATGCTTGGAAAAAGAAGGTTACAAAGTTGAGGAGGATCTTATTAGAGGGAGCTCGAGATCACATTGTCTCGAGTCTCCATGGAAAGGCGAATCCATATGCAATGTGGAAGGCCTTGACAGATGGCTTTAGAACAATAGTGACCACAGAAAATTGGCACTGAAGGAAAAGCTCAGGAAAATCAAAATGGAGAAAGGTGACACTATTCCGAAATACTTGACCAAGTTCATCCAATGTCAAGATGAGCTTGGAAGTGTCGGGATTACTGCAATGGATGATGACTTGGTGAGCCTAACACTTCTAGGCCTTCCCAAGAGCTGGCATAGTTATCAGGACTCTGTTAATGCGAGGGAGAAGCTACCAGATTGGGAGTGAATTTGGTCGGATTTGGTACAAGAAGAATTCATACGGAATACGAGGGATTGATCCTCATCCAAGACAAATGATGAGGAAAATTGTGCCTTGGATGGTAAAGAAAATAAGGGGAAGGGAAAGAAATCCTATTCAAAATCTAAGACCGACAAAGAAGGAAAGAAGCGTGACATGTCCGGAGTGAAATGTTTTCACTGTAACGAGCATGGACATGATGCCACTGATTGTCCACAGAAGAAGAAGAACAACAAGAAGGCTTCAAGATTAACAGCGGGTGATGCTTTGGCTTCACAGTTCGAGTTTGAATTCTCACTCATCGCATGCATGGTGTCTAATGCGATGGGATCAATGTGTTACTTGGATAGTGGTGCATATTTCCACATGACGGGAGATAAAGAACTATTTAGTATCTTGGAGGAGAAGGATCTTCAGATGCACATCGAGATGGGTGATGACGAGAGGTATAACGCTACCAAGATTGGTATAGTTACTTTCAAGATATAGTCAGGTAAACCTTTCTTATTAAAATATGTCATGCATGTACCAGGCTTGAAAAATAATTTAGTTTTAGTTGCTATGTTGGAGGATAAAGGATATGATGTGGTTTTCAGTGAAGGGAAAGAATTAATTCATTACAAAGCCACAGGACAGGTTAAGAAGATTGGGGTTCGTGTGAAGAACCTCTACAAACTTTATGTAGATGGCTGCGCAACATTGATGAGTAAAGCAGATAGAGTGGTGAGATGGGATGAGGGTGAGTTATGGCACATGAGATTGGGCCATCTACACCACAATGATTTGAAGGTCATGAAATAGATTTATACGGGGCTTCTAAAGGGTACTCTTGCGAAGATAAACACATGCTAGGGATGTACTATGGGGAAGTATACAAAGGCCACTTTTCACGAGAAGAAGAACCGAGCAATGAAAATCCTTGAGAGAGTTCACTCAGATGCATGTGGACCATTCTCTACAAATTATACAACAAAGAACATGTATTATGTTATTTTTGTTGATGATTTTTCTATAAAGTGTTGGATCTACTTCATGTAGAAGAAATATCAGACGTTCTCAAAATTTTGTGAGTTCAAAGCACTGGTTGAGAAAAATATAAGGAAGAAGGTGAAGGCTATGAGGAGTGACAATGGTGGTGAGTATATCTCCAATGAATTCAAGAACTTATGTGCCAAAGAAATAATTCAGAGAGACTTGATTGTGCCTCATAACCCACAATAGAATGGAGTTTCAGAGAGAAAGAATGGAACAATTATGGGTGCGTCATGAGCGATGTTACATGATCAGGGCCTACTGTTGCATCTGTGGATGGAGTCATGCAACAAAAAAATATTTTTGCAAAACCGTAGTCCTCATCGGATACTTGGCATGAGTACACCAAAGGGGGATTTTTTTGGTAAGAAACTTGATGTTTCATATTTTAAATTTTTTGGCTCATCTGTCTATTGCCATGTGACCAAAGATTCCAGAAATAAGCTAGAACCAACAACAGAGATTGGGATATTTGTGGGGTACACTGATACTCCCCACAACTATTAGGTTTATTTGTTGAAAAACAAGATGACAATTGCCATACGAGATGTAAAATTTGATGAGGAGAAAGCCATGCGATTTTCCCTTGAGAGGGATCTTGATTTGCATGTAGATGAGGAACTCATGGTTCCAAAGGATGAATCTCAAGATGTGGATCAACAGCATGAGGAGGATCATGGAGCGGAAGAAACCAGTCATGTAGAGCCATCCACCAGACATGGTAGGAGGTGCACCAAAGAAGCTGACAGATTGAGACTTTATGCGACAGAACATGTAGGAGCACCTACATCAAATTGCAGACAGAGACAATCACCAGACATGTATACCAGAAACATGGCTCTTATGATCAAGTGTATTGTGACAGAACAATCCTCTTTTGAGGAAGCAATGCAACAACCAACTTGGGTTGACGCCATGATTGAGCAGTATGACTCCATCGTTAGGAACAATGCATGGGATGTTGTCCCAAGACTAGTCGGAAAGTCAGTGGTTGGATCTAGATGGATCTATAATGTGAAGTAGGAAACAAATGGGAGTGTGGAGAAGTACAAGGCAATATTTGTAGCCTGAGGATTCTCACAGGTTGAGGGGATTGACTATGAGGATAATTTTGCACCATTTGCACGGTAATCATCGATTAGATCTATCCTTTCACTCTCAGTGCAGTTGGGGTGGAAGATACATCAGATGGATGTAAAGAATGCATTTCTCAATGGAGTTATTGAGGAATAAATGTACATTGAGCAGCCAGAAGGTTTTGAGACCTTTGACAAGGAGTCACATGTGTGCAGACTCAAGAGAGCACTGTATGGGCTGAAGCAAGCACCTCGTGCTTGGTACACCAGGATTGACAGTTATTTCACCGGGTTGGGCTTCACAAAGAGTGAAGCAGATGCGAACCTGTACCAAATTGTGGTTGATGGTAAGATTTTGATTATCGTACTTTATGTTGATGATATTATCTGACAGGTGATGAGAAACTCATAACTTCTTGCAAAGAAGATCTTGCAAGAGAGTTTGAGATGAAGGAAATGGGACTCCTTCACTATTTCCTTGGTTTGGAGATATGACAGCGGGATGGGGAGATATTTATTTGTCAAGGTAGGTATGCCAAAGAGATTATGAGGAATTTCCACATGGAGAGCTGTAAATCCATTGAGACTCCTCTTGCAGGAAACTGAAGGAAGGAAGATGCTACTTCAGGTCAGGTAGTGGATGTTGGCTTGAGGGGTCTTGACCCAGGTTCGGTGTGCAAGGTTTGCCAAGAAACCCCTATACTACTGGCCCTTTCGGCAGTGACCTTCTTGCATAGGTCAAAATCTCACCCGAAGTAGTATGGGTGGGTGCTGGAACTAGGTTTCCGCACCTTGAGAAAGGAAGTGTAAGGCAAGCAGAGCTGCACTAGATCTTGTAATTCTCATATTACCTTGTTCTGCGCAAAGTTAATTAAGTATCTATTCACATCCATGTGCACTAGATCTATAGTTATATGCTTTTTATAACATCAACACAACATTACATAAACAGAGCGGAATAAATCTAGATCCAAGCATTCAGTTACACAGATCTTCGCAGCTAAAAGACAAAAAATGCACAACACAACAATTATCAGCAATTCACAAAAAATTACTCACAAATTCAGTTCTCTAACAATATTTCGCATTCATTCGTTCATCAATTCTTCCTTACAATTCCCTTCCCAACCTGTGCACACAGCAGCAGGGTCCGCACACAGCTGGACTTGGATCTCCGCGCACACAGCCAACAGGAGTCCATTCCCCCAAAACCCAAACAGATAGCTTAAACAACAGATCGCATCAATAGCTCATCATTTCTTATCCTTTACAATAAAAAATGCTTCTCTATTTATAATAATCTAGCCTAGTCTTTCTTATGGTCCGAAACCCATGGTTTTCAGATCCCTAGTTTACCCTTTCACCCATTACAATGCTTTCGGGGCTTTGACCCACCCCAAAACCCCTGCGCTAGAGTAAATATAATAAAAAATATAAAAAATGGACCGGTTTCGTAGCTTGTTAGGAGACCTCGTTCCAACAGTCCCCCAACACAATCTTGTGACTTGTCCCGAGTCACTACGGTGGTGTAGCTTCTATCTGTGCCCACAAGGTATCAAGAGATCGTCTAAGTTGAGGGAGTACATCCTAACTTTGGGCAGAAACATTCTGTGCAAGAGCGACCAGCTTCTAGGAAGGTGGATCTTCAGGGACCGTGGTAACGATTGCAAGAAGCTGATTAAGATGCTTGGTTGCGCCATCGATGTCTTGTGTTAACCGGAGGGCTGAGGTAGTCCAGGGCTTTAGATGTTCGGCCATGACGTGTTGTTTATGCTAGAGTTTCTCAATCTCATCCTGGAGGTCGTTGCTGGTTTTCAATCATGCCAAGTGCTAGGAAGATACCAAGGTAGGCAGCGTAGCGTTGATATTTTCAACGACTTCTTCTTTCTGTCGTAAGTCTTGATTGATTTGTTGGAGGACTGGATCACTTTGGACCCGAGTCCAGAGTTGTATGGCTGAATCTAGTAGTGTGGCAGCTTGAGTAGTTTGCTCCATGATTTTCGTTGTTGCATTTGTGATTAGAGCGGCACGCTGGGCACGAACTTATGGGAGAGTGCCGAGCTGTAATATGGCCTGTAAGTGTGAAATCTGTTGTTCTAGCTGAGTCTTGATAGTGTGTATCTCCAGTCGAGAGGCTTTGAAAGCAGCAACCAATTTTTCCACCTTACTCCTAGACGTATCCTCAGCCATGATTTCCTTTGTGACTTCCGTGTAGAGCTGGTGTATCATAGTCTCAAGCTCCACCTATTGTGACACAACCTAGATTACTTCATCATTCTTCTGCGCAATGGTGCACTGGGCTGCCGCAAGCTGTCAGGTTGCGGATTGAGTGCAGTCACTAATCTCTTGGGAGACAGCATTAAGGAGACTTTCTAAGGCTGTGTGGGGCAACTGAGCAAAATCTAGCTGAATTCCTGTGACTTCCGGGGGCTATGTTCCGACTAAGGCATCATTAGGGATACTCTAGAGTCAACTGGCTTCCCTGATTTGTGCTGAGCTGCTATCGACTGACAGGGGTGGTGCCTGGCCTTCACTAGGTGGGGGGTGATCCATTTTTATCTGGAGAACGCGGAGGTCTTCTTGAAGAGAGTCGACCCCTACCTTCCACTGGGCCGTGATAAGTGCCCACTTATCCTCTATAGACATGGTGACTGCATCCGCGATCTGCTCCAGGTCTCCGTCTGTTAATGTGACTATCACATCGTAGTGCTCACGATGGGCATGCTGTTTCTTCCTTGGTCTTGATGCTGATGCCCCCATCCTCTTAGTGCCGGGAGGAGGGGTGGTGGCGGTATCTACCTGGTTCGGAGCTGTATCAGTTTTCTGCAGCGGGTTACCTCTGGGCTCGGCTGTAACTGATGCTGGAGTGTCGGGGAGACCTTTTTCCAGGTGGGAGGCCACAGTGAGATTAGTAGATCAATTTATTCATCGGGTACCATATAAGGGAAATCCATCAATGTCTGACTGGCAAGGCTACGAATCCGGACCTGGTGCATGGTGATTTGAAATGCAGCAATATGCTTGTATTTTTCATATATGGTGGGGGATAATCGGGGTCGGGAGTTTATGGCAGTGGCGACACTACTTTGGAAGAGGACCCAAAAGACCTTATTATCCTCGATGCGCTGCTTATCCTTAGAGTCCCACAAGTGAGCATATCGAGTGCCTTCGCACATCCCAGCAGGGAGCTCTGGAACGATTGACTCCTCTGGTTTGTCCCAGGCGACTAGTGCTATGAGGAATAACAACCACGAATAGAAGAAAGACATCCCATGCTCCTGAGACTCGCGGACATTAGTGAGAAATTCATTGCACAAGTATTGAGCCCAATTAAAAAACACACCCTTCGCACACTGGCTGGCTAGCTGGATGACATAGGCGGGGACAGTCGCAACCTGGCACCTCCACATTAGTTTGCAGGCTAACAGTCTAGTGCCCATCTGCGTAGCAGGGTCGTTTATGGTTTGGATCACAAACCCTCGCTGATTTCGTTGCACTGCATAGGTCTCCTGAACAAACAGAGCGGTAGCGGCTTCATATTTCTTTCTGACTTTCGCGAGCGGGTGCGGCCCCTGCATCGGGAGGCTTGTAATCTTGTGGATCAACTCAGCATCGATAGGGACCCTGTCGTGAATCCATAAGTAGCCATTGTGAATGAGGGTGAGTAACTGGCGTGCCAACCAATCTGTGATGTTGTAACGACCAAAGTGGGGCATATAGAGTAGATTCAGGAGTTCGGATCTTGCCAAGCCGCATACCCAGCGTTGAGGTACTATCGTGATTCCATCATCCTCATGGATTGTATCAAAGTATAATGCAGAGGCCAATTTTGGGAAAGCATCATGGTCTGCCAGATAATGATCCTCGAACTTAACCTCATGGAGGCATCCGCAGGGGTCACTGAGGATGGGGAACTCTCCTGGGGTTAGCGGATTTTGCAGGTAGGTGATCAAGCCATCTAAGTTTTTCAATATTTGTGTAGACAGTCTTTGTGGTCAAACAAAGGGGGGTAACCAATTGATCGGGTTAGCTGACAGAGCCCCCTCCTGGTCATCTTGTTTTGAGGGCAGAGGCCTGGCACGTCTTGGGGAACTTCGGGGCCTTTTTGCTGCCGGTGGGGTTGTCCCCGAACTTTGAGCTTTCTCCTTGCATTTCCTTGTGGTCCATGGAGGGGGGACTTCTTCTAACTCAGGTTCATCTTCCAAAACTTCTTCAACCTCAGGTTCAGTTGGGGCGGAGGTTTCGCCAGGGGTAGTAGTCGGCATCCTTGAGCGAAAAATGAATCCTGGCTCTGGGTGACTACTACTTGATGGAGGGGGTTAACCAGTCATGAGAGGGATGTTTCAATTGTAACAAAGTTTGCTGCTCGATTGCTTTTGCGAGACACTTAAATTAGGCCGCTTGTTTACATGAGACAATACCGCTAATCGGACTATCCTGCCCCCTTTTAAGGATTTTCCATCGGATGAGAGAGAGAGATATTTTACGCGGGGCGGGTTTCCTAAAAAATGGTAAAAACCCCCCGTAACTTGACCTGCCAACGGCTCAGGAGCCGCTTCTCTCAATGGTAACTTCTGCTTTTTACCAAAGGGTACAGTCCCAACGGCTAGTTGTCGTGTCCTTAGTGATTTAGGCGTTCTCGTCATGCTAAGGTTACCAATTTGTGATAGCTGCCTGTCTTCCCCCAACACAGGCTTGCTTCCTAAGTAGCTCTTGGCCCAAGACCAAGAGATTTTTATTATTTTTTCTACTAAGGTTTTAAGGGGGGTTGACGTCGGAACCAACTGCTTGACCCCTGGTTGCGTTGCCATCGTAGAGGTGGCTTGATGCTTGGGACCGTTACCTGCGGAACCTACGGGTGTCATAGGAAACCTGTTGCTCACTTGTGGGTCGACCTGACCTTCTACCAGGGTGGGTATGCCACAGTTTCTCAGCCTAGCTCTACTTCAGTCCTTTCCTTTGGGACCATAAAGAGGGAGTCCTTTGTGATACAAAGACAATGCAATGTAGAGGCTTCCCCTAGCAGGGTCTGCCAAGCTTCTAGATCCTTACTGGGATCCTCAATATCCTCCTTCTCTGATAGATTTTTTTAGGCATTGATCTGCTTCCCATATAGAATCAGTTGCCCCCTGATTGAAATCTTTTGGTTCTGCTACGACTTGAGAGTAGGACTTAGGGTTCCGAAACTGTTGTCTCAGGGCGTCTTTGATGTTCTGGATAGTTGCGTGCCTATTTTGTGATACGTACCCCATATACCAGTCCAAAGCTCGTCCCTCAAGGGCTAAGGATAGCTCGCTTTTCTCATAGTGTCACCCACCACGCCCTGCGCAACCCATACTGACTCTGCCACAAACCAAAACCGCTCCATGTCTTCATCGGTCATACCCTTGAAGGTAGGTAACTTCAAGCACACCGTCATGGTTCCCTAGGTGCCCTTCTTCAATATTTTCTTGTCAGCACCTGATCCCTTTATCAAACTCCTTCCGGTCCCGGCAACGGAACCATTTTTTGGCTTGAGGGGTCCTGACCCAAGTTCGGTGTGCAAGGTTTGCCAACAAATCCTTGTACTACCGGCCCTTTTAGCAGTGACCTGCTTACGCAGGTCAAAATTCTCACCTGAAGTAGTATGGGTGGGTGCTGGAACTAGGTTTCTGCACCCTGAGAAAGGAAGGGTAAGGCAAGCAGAGCTGCGCTAGATCTTGTAATTCTCAGATTACCTTGTTTTGCGCAAAGTTAATTAAGTCTCTATTCACATCCACGTGCACTATATCTATAGTTATATGCTTTTTATAACATCAACACAACATTATATAAATAGAGCGGAATAGATCTAGATCCAAGCATTCAGTTACACAGATCTTCGCAACTAAAAGACAGAAAATGCACAACACATCAATTATCAACAATTCACACAAAAGTACTCACAAATTCATTTTTCTAACAATCTTTCACATCCATTCGTTCATCAATTATTCCTTACAATTCCCTTCCCAACATATGCACATAGCAGCAGAGTCTGCACACAGCTGGACTTGGATCTCCGCGCACACAACCAGCAGGAGTCCATTCCCCCAAAACCCAAACAGATAGCTTAAACAACATATCGCATCAATAGCTCGTCATTTCTTATCCTTTACAATACAAAATGCTTCTCTATTTATAATAATCTAGCCTAGTCTTTCCTATGGTCCGCAACCCATGGTTTTCAGACCCCTAATTTACCCTTTCACCCATTACAATGCTTTCGGGGCTTTGACCCACCCCAAAACCCCTGCGCTAGACTAAATATAATCAAAAATATAAAAAATGGACCAGTTTAGCAGCTTGTTAGGAGATCCTGTTCCAACAGTGGATGCTATTGTTTACTGGCAGCTTGTGGGTTCAATCATGTACTTGGTGAACACACGACTAAACATATGCTACACAGTTAACCAACTTAGTCAAGCTATGGTTAAGACGACCAAGCTCTTTTGGAAGGTGATGAAGCATGTCTTGAGATTTCTTAGGGGGCACTACCGAGTATGGATTATGGTACAAATGGAAAGAGGGAGTGAAGCTTCAATGATTCACCGATGTAGATTGGGAAAGTAGTCCATCAGATAGGAAGAGCACATCAAGAGGGATCTTCAGCATAGGATCAACATCAGTTTCTTGGTATAGTAGGAAGCAAAGATTAGTTGCACTTAGTTCAGCCAAGGCAGAGTACATGGCAGCCAGTTAGGCAACATGTGAGGCCATCTGGATGAGGAAGATACTTTTTGGTTTGTTTGGTCATCAGATGGATCCGACGGTGATACATTGTGATAAACAGAGTTGCATAAAACTCTCGTTAATCTAGTATTCCATGACAGGTCCAAGCATATTGACATCTGGTACCACCATCTCAGAGATTGTGTTCAGAGACACATTATGTTACTTTAGTACATTCCCACGGAGGATCAAGATGCATATATTTTGATGAAGGCACTTGCCAAGAGAAAATTCGAATATAATAGAGGTAGGATCTGGGTAGCTGATAATCCATTTCTTGTTGAGAGGGAGTGTTGAAAATTCAACACGAAATGTGTGTCTAATTTAATTTTCCCTTAATTAAATTGGACAATAAATTGTAATCTTATCTTATAATCACTTGTAATAGTTACCTGAGTGTGATAGACTTAGTTAGCTTATGAAATTCGAGTTGAGGGTGGTTGGTGAGGCTTGTAGAGTGATTCTATTTGTTTTAGAGTCCAAGTTGTAGTTACTGTATTAGAAGAAATCAGTTAACTCAATTAAGCGAGTTGAAGTTAGTCTAACTAGTTGTAACTGATTATTGCACTAGTGAGAGGTCAAGTGAATAAAATCAGATTTAATTCACATGCAGTGATCTATCAAGTGACTGATGATTTACTATTAATTTCTGCATGCATGTCAGTTCTGATGAAGACCTATTTGAGACAGAGGTTAAAGGGATGTTAACTATCAGTTGTATTTTTAGAAAACTACCCAGATGTAGTTAAAAAACCATAGGATTTCCCATGGTGTATTGCACAATTTTGGAAGGCTTAATTTCCTAAATAATAGGGATTTAATTCTCTGAGAATTGTGCAAGCAAGGCAGGCTGAGAAGAGGTAAGAAATTGGCTAAGTGTTGGTCGATTTTGTTCGGATCAGTGTGAGACAGTTGGCAAAGTAAAATAGATTCTTGTGAGAAGAGTGCATTGTATTGTTTCATGATTCATTGGTTGATTATAAAATAAATATAGAGGGGTTTTGAGCAGCAAGCTTTCCCCAGGAAAAATATCTGTGTTGTGCAATTTATTTTCTTCTTTCTCTTACTTGGTGTGATTGTGCGATCGTGTTTATTTTCTGCAAATATTGTTAGAAGGATTCAATATCTTGCTTTTTACATTGCATGATCAGATTGAATCCATTGGTATACATTATTTTTGTATAATTTCTACACTTACCACTGTAGAAAATCATCCAAGAAGCATTAAGACATCTTTATCAATCATCATCAAAGGGATCAAGTTGAATATATTATCTTCATTTGAAAAGTAAGTACAATTTCTTCTATAGTCTAATATATCAAAAATGACTTCATTTTGCAAGGAGATCTATAAGATGTTTGGATCATCGAACATCCTTGCATGGAAAAGGAGGATAGATATAATTCTCGAAGAAAATGAAGTTATTGATCATGTAAATGGAAATGTCTCCAAACCATTCGAAGGACAAGCACTATCTGAATACATGGAAATGGATCTTAGGAATCAATACATTCTTATGGAGTCTGTCAAATATCCCCTCATTCTCTATATAGCAGAGAAGGAGACATCTAAAGAGATATATGATAAACTGGTAGAACTATTCTCTGAAAGTTACATAAGATTTATAATATCACTTAGATTTGATATACACAAATTGAAGGTATCAAAGGATGAAGGGGTGTCCTCATGTCTCTCAAAATAATCTTGAATAAGATATCAACTTTAAGATCTAGGAGAGATGATATCAGATAAGGAAATGATATCCATTGTTCTAAATGCACTAACTAATTAACAAGGTAACCTCATATCAAATACCTATGAGGACACGAAAGCTATCCCATTCAACAACTTGTGGTCTCTATGCAAGATAGAAGAAGACAGGTTGAGGGAAAAAAGTGTTAAAGAATCAAATGAGAAGATTCAAACATTTGCTGGAAGGAAAGGTAAATTTGGAAAATTTGGTCCTCCGAAAGGAAAGAAGAACATAGATAAGATTCAATGCTATTGATGTAAAGAATATGGGAATTGAAGAAAATATTGTCCAAATTTAAAGAAGATAAATAACAAGAGTGATACAAAAGAAGCCCATATCACCGAAGAAGTGGAGGAAGCTGAAGAGAAGAAGTCCAAGAAAGAGGAAGTAAGAGATCTCCACTATGAGATAATGTTCCTAACATAAGTTCTTTTCAAGTTCCTAAGTCTTATATTGTAAGATATGGCTATCATGATTCACTAAGTAAAATAATGGGATGCATCAAGGCATCATATAAGCATTGAAAGCAAGAGCTCGGGACATCATCATAGAGAAGCATGAAATATGGTTAGAATATATGGAATTCAAGGATATAACACTTGGGAATCTCTTTGAAAACACAAGTGGCAAGGTCATCTAGTATAAGGTTCATCATACATCTTTCCAAAGGAAACATATTATGATGGGGATACTTTAGATCCTCAAGATTCTGTGATGGAATCTTCATTGAAAGGTTCACCGATCATGAGGGGAAGCAAGTGTTTCTTCTGTTGAGGATTGTAACTAAGTTTGGTATTCATAAATTTTGTTTATTGTACTTATCAAAAGAATTAAAGAAAAAGAATTTGTATTATCATTTGACATTTTTCTTATTATTAAATGACTTATTAAATCATGGGTTTTATGCTTGGGTCATATTTAGATTAAGATCCCCATTGTGGACTTATAGGTTAGTCATTATAGATTTATATTGAACCATCTTAGGCTTTTGAATCATGTAATTAGGTTTAATTTTGAGTAAAAAATGGTTTAGATCACCTCCACATCAAGTCGGCCTCAAAGATACCAATTCGACCTCACTTGAAGCCTATAAAAGCAAGGAGATCAAATTCATTTGGAGTATCACTTCTTAAGCCAGTTCGATATCTAGTGCATCATAGGAAAAAGTGCGAAGTGGAAGAAGGAAGTAGAAAGGAGTGTGAGTCGGGTCCATAAGATAGAGGAAGGAAAAATAGAAATTTTGGTGGTGGAATCTTTGCATTTTGTGCCCTCCCTTGGGAGATCGAAGTCTTTTAGTGTTTGATGCTGTTGTTGCTGCTGAATTTGTTGCCTAGTCAAAGTTGCTAGAGGACAAGTTGTTGTTGTTGATGGGTCAAAGACCTGGAAGGTTGAATTGGTGTGGAGGGAAGGTTTGGCCCATGTCTAGGGTGAAGAGTCTCAAATAATACTATTGAAAGGAAGAATTATCTTGACTGGGTTTTCCCCTCGAGGTGGGTTTTTCCCTGGAATAGTGCATATATCTTGTGTCTTTTGTTTTTTTATATTCACACACACATAATATGGTAATTTCTTGATGAAATTTAAGATAATAAAGAAGTAAAAGAAGCCAACACACTCATAAGTAATTATCAATATCGGAGAATCAAACCCTAATATAACTAATTTTATTCTTCAACATGGTTTCAGAGCTAAGGTATGGAATAATTTAAGATCTCTTTGTTGGCATGTATTCTCCCTCTTTGATGATCTGCATAAGAATGGGTACCAACAATGCTGGAAGCTGGATTAATAAGGTCATCCATTACTTACTCATCAAAGTAAAAAATCAAGGATTTTTGGCTGCCCTAATAGGATCACTTCATGATGAAAATGCATGGATCATTGATAGTGGAGCATCAAGACACATGACAGGAGAAAGTAAACAATTGCATACAAGGGAGTCATATTATCATGTAGTGGAATTGGGTAACAACAAAATCTAGGTTGTTAAAGGCCTAGGATCAACATCGCTGGAATTGGAAAGTGGATCAAAGTTGCACCTCAACAACATACTATATGTTCTAGGTTTGAAAAAGAATTTTCTTTATATTTCTTGTTTAGAAGATAAAGGTGAAAGAATTTCTTTTTTTGATGGAAAAGTATTAGTTCGTGGCAAATAATCTAGCACTAACAAAGCTAGAGTTGTTGGAGTTCGTGAAGGAAGTTTGTACATGGTTACTACTCCATCTCCTCAAGCTTTAGTTCATATGGAAATTAGTCCTATTGAGCTATGCCATAGGATATATGGTCATATACACTACAAGATTATCCTCACTCTTAACCAATTGGTTAATGGCATCCAGAATATAAAGGAATACCATTAAGGTGTGTGCAAGGGATTCTCTCTGGGAAATCATACAAGAAAACCATTTCCAAATAGTGAATCTAGGTCCAAAGAAATTATGGATCTTATTCACTCTGATGTGTGTGGGACCATGTCTAGTGAATCTCATGGAGGTCATCTCTATTATGTGACATTCATGTATGATCATTCTAGAAAGACATGGATCTATATTCTCACGAAAAAATATAAAGTATGTGAGAAATTCAAGGAGTTTCGAGTTGAAGTACAAAACTCATCGAAAGAAAGGTAAAGACTCTGAGATATGACAATGGTGGGGAATACATTTCCAAGGAATTGATTGCATATTGTAAGGAAGCAAGAATTAAGAGGGGGCTCATTGTTACCTACTATCCTGAACAAAATTGAGTTTATGAAAGGAAGAATAGGTCTATTGAGGAAGGAATTAAGACAATTATCCTTGACCAAGACACACCAAAATTCTTATGGGGAGAAGAGACCATGACAACCATGTATATTCAAAATAGAAGTCCCCAAGTCTCAAGAATATAACTCTTGAAGAAGCATTTACATGAATGAAGACGAGTGTGGATCACCTCTGAATATTTGGAAGCCATGCCTACATCCATGTTCCAAAGGACAAATGAACGAAGCTGGACACTTCTAGAATCAAAGGAATATTCGTTGGATATAGTCTCTATGAAATTTCCAATCTAAAAGTGCTACTACAGTGATCGATTTATTTCGCTTAATTATTTATGATAAGTTATTTACAGATGCTTTAGTAAATTTTGAAATAAATATAGCTGCAACATTCAATTTCATCTAAAGTAGAGGAAAAAAGAGAACATGTATCAAACAATAGAAACAACCACATGAACACATTTATTTTTGGACAATTGACCCCAGAAAACCCAATGTGAGAAAATCGGTGCAGCAGATAAGGGTTTATATTAATCTTCAGCAGTGAAAATATTGTTTACAAAATATATGATGAGAAAATATTTAACATACATCTGATATGAATTTCCGAACACCTCGAAAGAATTCTCGACACACGATAGGTACTACTCCTCCCTCTGCATCACTCTGTGTGGCCCCTTTGTGCAGTCACTACACTGGACTGCGTCACTCTACATGGAGGGCCAGTGCCTTTGCTTAACACTTCCTCCTCTTCGTCTTTTGTCTACCTTCTATTCGTCTCTGTTGACTTCTCCATCCTCCTTTTGTCTCTGCAACCCAACCTCTACAACCTCACCCTCTGAAATCGAATTATCTTCCTTCAGAATCATTTTCCTTTGGGTACTAAGAATGTGCCCAACCTACTTTCCAAATGACCCTCAAGCCTTCTCTTATAGTCTTCTCGTTGATGAATCAATGGCCCAGATTATATCCTTAATCAATGGCTCAGATTAAAATATGACTTGATCTTCATTTTCTAGAATATTCACACTCTTCTTTATTAATACCCTTTAAATATTTAATTTCCCTAAGTTTATACTTAGGGATCACTTTAAAATAATTAATTATTGTAATAAAGCATGATCCGAGCGGAATTTCCACAAACGCTTTCTGGGTTCTCTAGAATACTGATGTCCAAGCCTCTTCCCAAAAATTAAACGTGGAACAATTTCCAATGCTACAAAATAAACACTCCCTCTTAGCGAGGAAAATGTTTCAACAAGGTACCAACTATATTTGCTCTGACCTAAAGCATTTGCTGTGCTACTGATGTCTTAGTTGCTGCCCCTTATCTCTGTGTTACTGCCCTCTGTACTGCTACCTATGACACCACTTCTGCCATTGCCTCATTCATACTACAGCTCACTCTGAATCTAAAGACCACCCATTCCTCTACTGGAAAGGGTTCTCGACCATCCCCATGTTTTCTTTGAATTAAGTAAAATTAATCTTACCCAGAGCCTTTGTGAGGATATCTGCCACCTGTTCTCCTCTAGGAAAGTACTTCAACTGTATAGCTCCTCGTTGGACATAGTCTCTGATGAAGTGGCACCTAATTTTAATGTGCTTTGACTAGTCATGAAACACATGATTCTTAGAGAGCTTGATGCAACTCTGATTATCACACAAAATAATGGTTGGTTCCATCCTCTTCTTGAGAAAGTTCAAGAGTAGTTTACAAAGCCATATGGCCTCGCGCGAAGCTGTGCTTGCTGCCATATATTCAGCCTCGGATAAGCTTAGTGCCAAGGATTTATTTTTCCTACTGCACTAGGAAGTAATTCCTGATCCAAGGCTGAAACGATACCCACTGGTACTTTTCCGATCCACTAGGCTTCTAGCACAATCTGCGTTAATGAACCCACTCAACTAGATTTCATTGAATTTGGTGTACTTCAACCCATACTTGACTTTCCCCTTCAAATATCTGAGAACATGTTTGGATGTTTCCCATTGATCCTTCCTTGGTTCCACCATGAAATAGTTGAGGGTATTCATTGCATAACAGATGTATGGTCTAGTCTTGACCAGGTACATCAATGATCCTATGAGTTGCCTATACAAGGTAGGGTTAGCCTCATCATCCTCTGTAATGTTCCTAAATTAGCTAAGATAATTGGAACATTATAATTTTGTTTTATTTTTCATGTTTATGAATAATAGACTAATGGAGGACATGCAACACTCCTTAGATCTAAAAATAAATACATGCTCAATGTGAACAGGATTAAATATGAGCTGGTTGCATAAAAACAACTTGTGTATGAACAGGGCTAAGCTATTTGACTAGGTCAACAGAACCAAATCACAAGACAGTCCAGGTGCATTGAACCTCCTAGGTGATCAGTGCAGTTCTAGAAGGAGGAATTCAGTGTGAAAGGGGCTAATGCATTTTAAGTGGTTTAGGGTTTTGCACATCCCATTTTTATAAAAAGGAAGGAGAGGGCTCAAGGAAGGGTTGTTGATGATATTTCAAAGTTGAGGTTGCTAGAGCAACTCAAGTTCTCTTGGTTGTTTAGCCAAAGAGAAAAGGGTTTCCTGTTTAGGAATCTTCTCTCCTTCCATGGAGTAGCTCTTTGGAGGAGGATGTGCTGCATTGATCCACTATCGGCATTTGGCCAAGCTTCTACTTCCAATTGCAATGCAGATCCTGTTTAGGATTTGATTTCATTTGTAAGTTGTAGCAAGTGGGATTTAGATCTTTTCAGATCTAAAGCATTTAAATACTTCTTTTCAGTGGAGGATGGTTCTAATCCATTCGAGAGATGTATTGAATGATTTGAGTTTCATTTCAGATATTGGCATCAGGCCAATATTTTTTTCATATTATACTACACAGTTCCTTCCCCGGATCTGCTTTATTGCTGAAGGAGCATTTTTTCAGGGTTTTTGGCATCATTTTGGAGCTAGATCTCTAATGTGAAGGAAGCCTCCTTGCATCAAGGGTGATCCATGGATTGGCTAACCAATCCATGTCTATTTCTGATCTGATTCATTCACTAAAGTTTTTTCTTCAGAAATTTTGAATCATTCTGCAGATTTGTTGCAGTAAAACTTAGATCTGCTCTGGCATTTTCATGTATTGCTGAAATCCCCAAGGGGAGTGAAATAAAGAGCCCTTTGGGCATTATAATCTGTTATAGATCTCTGTTTTCATGTAAATATCAGTTGAATATCTGTAAATTAATGAAAAGGAGCTTCAGCCTCCTTTCAATCATGCTGAAGAGTTTTCTGTTTCATCTCCTGAGTTGCAACACCTCAATCTTGAGGATTATTTCATGTAAATCTATGTTTTTATTATTTATTTTGCATAAGATATGAAAAAAAGAAGATTTTCTGATGTTTATATCATATTAAAACTAATAGCTTCAAAAAATCACGCTTCTTGAGCTTCAGTAAATTCTGCATATTCAAAGTCATGGGGATTGGGTGTTTTTCTTGACTAGTCGGGAAGGAGGAACTGTTTAACATATAAAAACTTATTTTTTTTCGCTGAAATTTGACATGGGAGTCCCTCATAACTCTAGCTATCAGATCCAACCTCTTTACCACCTTATTTTTACGCATATCTATGATTATACTCATTTTAGGTTCTAAATCCTCACTTTTCCCCATCCCTTGGTTCATAAAACGCTGTATAAATCATTGTTGTATTTCAAGACATGTATTTATTTCTATTTCATATGTTTTTAAGCTTATTCATCAGTGAAATACCGTTATACGGTTTCCAGATTGCTGCAGTCCCTCATTTGGACAGTTTTTAAGGCAAGCTAGGTGTGGGAGAACTGTTTAACCCACCTAGTATGATTTGTTTCTGATCTCCTCTTGGAATTGGGTTTTATATTACCATATCTAAGGGATACAAGAGTTGATATTATATCCCCTCTTGGAAATATTAGCTCTTGAAATAGTTCTATAGAAAAAGTCTGCTACTGGGCTAGCTAGCCTCTGGGTCTCATCCTTCTTGTAAAGGTGAAATTCCTGGTAAATTCCCCTACAGTCAATATCTGGAATATTTCAAGTTTTTGATTTTTAATGTTTCTGAAAAAGGAAATATGATTTTCCGGATTCATGAGCAGTTCCCAATTTGGAACATTATAGTGGTATCAAAGCATGATCTCTGGCTCAGCCTGTGAGATCAAGCTATCAGAAGAAGCAAGAAGAAAACCAGAGAGCAGAAAGCTGAAGGAGATGAGTTTTACCTCTTCATATTTCAAAACTAGGAAGAGCCTCTTCAAAGAGGTTAGACAGAAGAAAGAAGGAGGAAGAAAGTTGCAGTGAGACCTACAAAAGGTTTCAAGAAGGAGAGGAAGATCCATGCACTTCCTATCCTCACAAAGAAGGAGAACTATACAGATAAAAAAACCAGAGCATGGCTCCACCACTTGAAAGAATGATGGGTGAGAATATCTCCCTTCTCCCTTTTCAGATCATGAAGGGCATTGAAGAAGATCTCAAGGAGATTGGAAAGGTGGAGACTTGTACCAGCGCTGTCACAACCTTGGAGGAGTAGCTTTCATGTTCAGAAATGGAGGAATGCCACATAGCTGCAGAACAATTTTTGCTTCTATTCACCAAGGTATTATTAAAGATTCATTTATGCTCATTCCAGCACATTACATGAGGAGATCTACATCTTTGCATGCTACTGAATTAGAGCAATAGAGTTGCATTGTGCTGTACAAAGGTGGTGATGAAGAGAAGCTTGGATTTCAAGACCCCATGGAGTGTAGGAACTTGATTTGGGATGATGGTATCCCTCATGGGAGGTGTACCAAGATGGAGGATGGAGAGCAGGAGGCTAAAAAGCCACTTGCAGATTTTTGATACCAGGTCGTAGGAGGCTTGGCTGCATTGGCTGCTCTTGGAAGAGTTTGATCATCACACTCTTTCTAAGGGTATGTGGCAGGATACTTGCATCATAGATCAAAAAAGAGTATGGGCACATTGTGTTGGCATAACATTTTTCATGTTAAGCACCATGTTGTCACTACATGGATAGTATGATGGAAGTATGAGAAAGCAGCAAAGGATTTTGTTGCTTGGGATGTTCTTGAGAGAGCAAGGGCAGAATTGCTCTCATAATTTTCATGATGTTGCAGGAGTAGAAGATGGCACTATCATAGTGCAAAGGGGTCACTCCTTGGCCTTATATGTCTAAGAAAGATTTTCTTCATGGGAGGGACTTCCCATTTGTAGCAGCATTATGGAAGATGCCTTTGACATTCTGCATGTCAAAGATTAGAGCCGTTTGTTGATGGGAGCCTATTTGCATAGGCCAACAACGCTGTCACTGTGGAGCTGGGATTTTTTGATGGAGTATTCCCATGATCACTTCTAATTCAATGCACTTGGTGAGCAAGAGGAGGTGAGGAAGATGATTTATTCTTCTTGTCTTGGGTTTCCAAGCACGAAGGAGAGGATTTTCATGCAGAGCTTGGTTCATTTCTCTTCATGGAAGTGTGCCAAACTACACTTGGGGGGTTCACTCATGAATCCAAGTATCTTCCTGCTCCCTACATATGGTGAGGACTTTTGCTTGCATTCCCTTACCATCTCTTGGTAGTGCATTGCTTCACAAGAGGGCAAGCTATTTATTGAGCTCCATGAACTTCATTGGGCCAAATTGCATGATGGAGACATCCATCTATTATGTGGCCTTGGGCAAAGATGTTTTCCTTACATGTGGATTCTTTATTCATATGATTAACCATGTCACAGGAGGCAATTTTCCATACACTCTTCTTAAGAAGCAGTTAAGAACATTGTGCTGTGAGGATTTGGGGGACTGTTGGTAATCTCTTGCATCACATAGAACCTTCAGTAATTCCCTCATTATGATGATGATCATGTTTTCTTTGCTGATATTTCCATTATGTCTTTTGAGAGCATGATTGAGAAATAGACACATGAGATGAGTGTGTCCTTTTGGGAAGGAGATTCCCACATTTTCTACATCACATGTTCTAATGGGAGCATGGGAAAAATTGTGGCCACATAGCCAAAAACTTGTTTATTTTGGAAGTGGGCCATGTGTGTGATGGAGTACCTCATGGTGATACTCTTCTGTCCATCACATATGAGGCATTTTGGGCTGATTGGTTTTACAGCATGGAGGGAGGAAATTTGTAGATCTAATCCTAATGATGCCACTTGAGGGCAATGTCCTTACAACCCAAGATCATTTTTCACTCTACAATTATCTTAAGTGGAGAGGAGAACAACGTGGGGTAGGCTATCTTGTCTACCATGTGCATATTTTCAGCCCACCTATTTTGCAGGAGCTCAAGGTGGAGGAACATTTTCATAGAGTTGCCATGTCATGAGGTGACTCATTTTTGGTGGATGATTGCTTGAGGATGGAGAAATCACATGGGGGATGTTATTTCCCAATACACTTCAGATTCCATGCCTCCAGGGAGCCTCTAGGCAGCACCTTATTGCTTTCTTGAGTATTTGAATGTTTCATGTTGATAGCTATTCAACTAAATTGCATGTTTGGGAGGGGCAATATGGAGATTCATTGTTGATACAACATCTCATTATTTGGAGGATTTCATCATATGGGGATGCTACAGTAGGAGGAGGAGACATATTTCAGTTCTATCCTTGCAGTTTCTTGAGGACAAGAAACATTTGGGAGGGGAGGATTATAATGTTCCTAAATTATCTAAGCTAATTGGAACATTAGAATTTTGTTTTATTTTTCATGTTTATGAATAATAGACTAATGGAGGACATGCAACACTCCTTAGATATAAAAATAAATACATGCTCAATGTGAATAGGATTAAATATGAGATGGTTGCATAAAAACCACTTGTGTATGAATAGGGCTAAGCTATTTGACTAGGTCAATAGGACCAAATCACAAGACAGTCCAGATGCATTGAACCTCCTAGGTGATCAGCGCAGTTCTAGAAGGAGGAATTCAATGTGAAAGGGGCTAATGCATTTGAAGTGGTTTAGGGTTTTTCACATCCCATTTTTTATAAAAAGGAAGGAGAGGGCTCAAGGAAGGGTTGTTGATGATATTTTGAAGTTAAGGATACTGGAGCAACTCGAGTTCTCTTGGCTATTTAGCCAAAGAGAAGAAGGTTTCCTGTTTAGGAATCCTCTCTCCTTCCATGGAGTAGCTTTTTGGAGGAGGATGTGCTGCATTGATCCACTATCCAATATTTGGCCAAGCTTCTACTTCCAACTGCAATGCAGATCCTGTTTAGGATTTTATTGCCTTTGTAAGTTGCAGCAAGTGGGATTTAGATATTTTCAGATCTAAAGCATTTCAGTACTTCTTTTCAGTGGAGGAGGGTTCTAATCCATTGGAGATCTGTATTGAATGATTTGAGCTTCATTTCAAATCTTGGCATCAGGCCAATATGTTTTTCATGTTATACTACGCAGTTCCTTCCATAGATCTGTGTTATTGCTAAAGAAGCAGTGTTGCAGGGTTTTTGGCATCATTTTGGAGCTAGATCTCTAATGTGAAGGAAGCCTCCTTGCATCAAGGGTGATCCATGGATTGGCCAACCAATCCATGTCTATTTCTGATCTGATTCATTCATTGAAGTTTTTGCTTCAGAAATTCTGAATCATTCTGTAGATCTGCTGCAGTAAAAATCAGATCTGCTCTGGCATTTTCATGTATTGCTAAAATCCCTAAGGGGAGTGACATAAAGAGCCCTTTGGGCATTATAATATGTTATAGATCTCTGTTTTCATGTAAATATAAGTTTCAGATATATAAATTAATAAAAAGGAGCTTCATCCTCCTGTCAATCACGCTGAAGAGTTTTCTGGTTCATCTCCTGAGTTGCAACACCTTAATCTTGAGGATTATTTCATGTAAATCTATGTTTTTATTATTTATTTTGCATAAGCTATGAAAAAAATATGATTTTATGATGTTTATATCATATTAAAACTAATATCTTCAAAAAATCACGCTTCCTGAGCTTCAGTAAATTCTGCATATTCAAAGTCATGGGGATTGGGTGTTTTTCTTGACTAGTCGGGAAGGAGGAACTATTTAACATAGAAAAAATTATTTGTTTTTTCTAAAATTCGACATGGGAGTCCCTAATAACCCTATATATCAGATAAAACCACTTTCCCACATTATTTTTACACATATCTCTGATTATACTCGTTTTAGGGCATAAATCCTCACTTTTCCCCATCCCTTGGTTCATAAAACGCTGTATAAATCATTTATGTAGTTCAAGAAATGTATTTATATCTATTGCATCTATTTTTAAGCTTATTAATCAGTTAAATACCATTATAAAGTTTCCATATTGCTGCAGTCCCTCATTTGGGCAGTTTTTAAGGCAAGCTAGGTGTAGGAGAATTGTTTAACCCACCTAGTCTGATTTGTTTCTGATCTCCTCTTGGAATTGGGTTTTATATTACTATATCTAAGGGATCCAAGAGTTTATATTAGATCCCCTCTTGGAAATAGTATCTCTTGACATAGTTCTATAGACAGAGTCTGCTAGTGGGCCAGCTAGCCTCTGGGTCTCATCCTTCTTGTAAAGGTGACACACCCGGTAAATTACCCTACAATAAATCTCTGAAATAGTTCAAGGTTTTGATTGTTAATGTTTCTGAAAAAGGGAATATGATTTTCCGGATTCATGAGTAGTTCCCAATTTGGAACATTACATCCTCGGACATGTCTATCTTCTTCCAGTTTGTAATAATTGGCATATACATGGGTCTAAAATCCTCCATCTGAAACCTCTTCAGGATCTCTATCGTATATCTTCCTTTGTAATATTCCTAAATTAGCATGCAGCTAATAGGAATATTATTTTTTCTTTTAAAATCTAGTTAGATGAATACATGGGCAAGGAGGCTCATAAGTTGCTTAAGTAGGAATAAAATCCCTCATAATGTGAAAAGGGATCATGTTAATAACTAGATCAAGCATCCACATGTGTGAACAGGGTCTAAAATGTGTGGGAAAAGTCAAGTTTTACCAAGTCAACAACATTATTATATGAGGAGTGGATCCTAAATAAAGAAAACTCAATGTTAATGAAAATCAATCTAGCTAGTCAAAATGAGGACACCTTGATTGTGAAAAGAGAAAATGCATGAAGATCCAGTCAAGGTTGACTAAATCAAACAGTGTTGTAAAAATATGAGAGGGACTAATGGAGACAATGTAATTTTGGTGTAGGAGCCTTTGCATGGAAGCAACCTCATAATTGGGTGGGACCCTTAGTGAGGAAGCTCATCAAATATATAATGGAGGGAATGGAAACCATATGAGGGATTATTGAAGAATATATTTTGTATGTGGTCTGTTTAAAATTTCTACATCCTTTGGCTATTTAGCTAAGTTTGCTGCACTGTTTAGTGCAAGTGTTTTCTCATGCGGGAATTCCCCAGTCTTGCTTGGAGATCTTGTTTAAGAAATTTGAGGAGAGCATCCTGTGCTATATTTTCCACTATCTGTGTTAGGCCAAGAAGTCACCTTCAAAAATAGCATAGTCCCTTGGAGAAATTGCATTATTTCTTAAGGTATTGCAGTGGAGGGGTTCAATCCCTTGTTTATGAGCTAGTTTCCCAGGAGGTGGATCAGCCTTTTCCCCGAAAAGCTAGTAGGAGAGTCTACTTCCATTTATTTTCATGATCAGCCATATTTATGTAGTGCTTCAGCCACAAAGTGTGATTCAACCATAGATCTACAGCAGAGAATTCATGTATATCATTTCTATCGAGAAACCCTTCCTGGGTCATCTTGGATCTATGTAAAAGAGACTAGATCTATGTTTTTATGCAGCATTTATTAATATAATAGCAGATCTGATTTGTCTCTATATTTCTAAGCATAAACCCTCTATAAAATGAGTTGTCACTTTATGCAGTAACTTGTGTTGCAGTAAATCTTGGGGTTTTTAGTGTTTTTGGGCTGTTTTGAGCATGGTAGGCCTGTTTAACTAGGAAAAAGTCCCCTTTTTTTTTTTTTTTTTTGATTTCATCTCAGATCTAGTTGATATAATGTCAGATCTAAAGGATCCATGGGCTGAATTTTTATGTTAATGCTTATATTTTTTAAAAATGCGTTTTCTGTGCATGAATTGCTGAGTTTTCCCATTTGGGAATATTACAGTGGTATCAGAGCTCTAATCTTGGCTCAAACTGTGTTCTTCAACCATTATAGAGTCTTCTCATGGGATGGAGAATATCTACAAGAGAGATCAAAGAAAACCCTTATTTTCTGGAGGAAAGAGGTTCTCAAAACTTCTCTTTCAAACTCTGCAGGGTATAAGTAAAGACATCAAAGAAATGAGGTGGGAAAGGCATGGAAGTCCCTCAACAAGAAAGGTACATGAGGAAAAATCTAGTTACTCATCTTATGGGTGTGAGCATTCAGCCACATCATCAGATTTACAATGCTCTATCAGCCACTTGTTCATGACAAAGAAGATGGAGAAAGGAGATGTGCCAAAGAAGGAGACTCTTGGTGTTTATTTTCAAGAGTATGAAGCTCAATATAAGGGGTTCGAAGATCACTTGAACTTCCAAGGGTTTCACAAGATCAAGGAGGAAAGAAGCACAAGGAGCAAGCAACATGGTGTGGGTAGATTATTTCTATCTACTTTTGATGGATCACCTAAATGTCCAGCTAGGGCTTGGGTGAAGGAGCTAGACACCTATGTGCAACAACATCAAGTTTTTGAAGATGAAGCCATCAGAGTAGCAGTGCTGCATCTGGAGGGTAAGGCTTATGCTTGATGTTTGTTTGAATCTTTTTCCTTAAATAATTAAAATACATCTACTTATGAAAATTTCATTAGAAGAATAGTGGAAAGGTTTGATGAAAAATCTTATGAAACACCTTCTATGGAGTTTATCAAACCAAATCAAACAAAAATTTTGCATGGGTTGGAAGGATCCATAAAATCAACTCCATTTCAGAAAACCATTGAAGGGGAAGGAAACTTGTATGATGCCTTTCCAAAGGAAAAGTCTCCATTGCACGAAGAGCTTTCTTCTCAAGAGGAAGACATGGAGATTCCTCCTTCAAAAGAAGACCAAGATCTAATGTCTCTTATTGATGATGAGGAATTTTCAATTATTGAAGAGGAGGAAGAGAAGGTTGAAGATAGCAACGCAGTCATGACAAGAGCACATCTAGTACCTCATGAAGAGGAATATGGAGCACTTGTTCCAAGGAGAGAAACTCTTGCACTCTTGCAAGGAGTTCCAAAGAATCTCACATATGGAGATCATGGCACAATCCATGTGCAACATGTGCCATCATTATCAAATGGTGAGATATTGAAGATAGAAGAAGATAAAGGGGAGGGAAAGCATCATATGATGAGGAGTATACACCCCTCTTTATTTCAGAAGGTTGATACACAAAGAAGGCATAAGGATCTATGCAATGAAGGTAGGGACAAATCTGTCCACACAAATATACATCCTTCTCTATACCTTGATGTCTCTTTGCATGGAGGCATTCCACCAGGGAGACCTCTTGATTGGAGGAAGACTAAAGTTTTCTCTCAACTATGTGCAACAATTACATATTTGGCTAAGGAAGGAGCCTTGAGGGGAGCTACCACAGCACTGAGAACTATTAATGGATTCCAAGGAGAGCTGAGCAATTTTCTGAAATTTACTTTGCTATCTTCCACTCATCTATTTGCGCTGGAAAAGAAGAATTCAGAAATCTGTGTTGACATGAGCATGGTATCAAAAGGCCACTCCATAGCTTTGGAGCAGCAAAAGATACTTTTATACATAATGAATATTTCTAAACATGACAAGAGGATATCAACACTCTTGCATGCATGGGCCAAATTAAGGAAGTTTTGGAAGGCAAAAAATTTTCAAGGAGATGTTGACTTCCATTTGCTTCAATCTTGTCTGGAGAAAGATAAACTGCAAGAGAGGTAGAAAAATAAATTTGATAGTACTCCAACATGTGACTTTGGCATCAATCATGTCAAAGAGGAGATCCATGTCATGGAAAGGGCTGCATTTCAGATTTCTACAGCGCTGTCATTATTGGGAAGCTTAGATCCATATTGGGAGTCCCAACTCTTGATGGAATATTCCAAGGACCTCTTCACATGTAAGGTTCTTGATGGGCAAGTGATGGATAGGAAGTATAAAGTGGTTGATGGAGTCATTTATTCTCATGACTCAAATTTACTTGATAAGAGACTCCAAGCTCAAGGATAAACTACTTAATGAAGCCTATGAGACCTTGCTTTCTAAACCCACTAGATTTATTAAAGCATACCATGCCATCTTGGAGGAATTCATGTGGGAATATTTCAAAGAGGAGATGCACTCTCATATGAGGAAGTGCATAGATCATTTGCTGGTTGTGGAGGAACATAGCTCTTGGAAAGAGTTATCATTACCACCTCCTTATTCATTGGGTGTGAGAGGAAGCTCATCCAAGAGCTACCTCAATGATTTGAATCAAGTTTATGGTAAAACTTGTATTTTTGAACACCATAATGTACCAACTATATGCTTGTACTTTCTTAACACTCATGTATAGGGCTTTTCTCCAAGAGGGGACACTTTTTCTTATGGGCTTCATAGGCCACTTTGGGCCATGAAAAATGGCGATGTTGGTCATTCCTTGGAAGATCTTGGAGAGATGATGTACTCTTCATGGTGTGATTCATTAACACCAACCATCATACACCTTCTCCAAGCATGAAATAGGGATGGGGCAGCAAACAAGTGTTGGGAAAAACACTTGTCATATCATATTCTATGGCAGTTAGGAGTAAAACTGCACTGGTTGCACTTGAGGGACCATTTTCCTTCTCCATTGTTGCATATGGAAGCTAGCATGACTCTAATTATGATTCCATATGCTGAAGATGTTATTGTCTTTGTTGAGAACATGGTTGGAAGGAAGACACATTGGTTGGATGTGTCCTTGGGGAAATAATTTTCCCACACTTTTGCACTACATGCTTCAAAGGGAGCATGGGAAGAGATATGGCCACTATAGTAGATCACTTATTTCTGTATGAGGTAGGCCATATGATTGTTTGGAATACTTGGGACATACCTCTCATGAACAATTGGGAGGAGATTTTTTATGAATTACCAAGCTGGGAGGTGATTCATTTCATTTGGATGATAGCATGGAGATGGGAGTCCTTCATTGATGACGAAATTACCCATGAATGTCATCACTTCTATCTTGAGGAGGCCATTGATCAACAAGAAGGTTTCCATATAGACCTTCCTTTCTTTCATGATGAGAGCCATTTGGTTTATCCAATAAAGGCCAACTTGCACACTTGGGAGGAACCATTGGGAGATAGAATTGTTGCAGAAAATCTGAAGCAATGGTGGAGACTGTTGGATGAGGGGGCCACAAGAGGAGGAGGGGAGATTTTGCAGCACCCTTGCAGTTGCCTGAGGACAAGCAACATTTGGGAGGGGAAGACTGTAATATTCCTAAATTAGCATGCAGCTAATAGGAATATTAAATTTTCTTTTAAAATCTAGTTAGATGAATAAATGGGCAAGGAGGCTCATAAGTTGCTTAAGTAGGAATAAAATCCCTCATAATGTGAAAAGGGATCATGTTAATAACCAGATCAAGCATCCACATGTGTGAACAGGGTCTAAAATGTGTGAACAAAGTCAATTTTGACCAAGTCAACAACATTATTATATGAGGAGTGGATCCTAAATAAACACAGCTCAATGTGAATGAAGATCAATCTAGCTAGTCAAAATGAGGACACCTTGACTGTGAAAAGAGACAATGCATGAAGATCTAGTCAAGGTTGGCTAAATCAAACAATGTTGTAAAAATATGAGTGGGACTAATGGATACAACATAATTTTGATGGAGGAGCCTTTGCATGGAAGTAACCTCATAATTGGGTGGGACCCTTGGCGAGGATGCTCATCAACTATATAATGGAGGGAATGAAAACCATATGAGGGATGATTAGACTATATTTTGTATGTGGTCTGTTTATAATTTTTTCATCCTTTGGCTGTTTAGCTAAGATTGCTACATTGTTTAGTGCAAGGGTTTTCTCATGTGGGAATTCCCCACTCTTGCTTGGAGATGTTGTTTAAGAAATCTGAGGAGAGCATCCTGTGCTATATTTTCCACTATATAGTGTTAGACCAAGAAGTCACCTTCAGCAAGAACACAGTCCCTTGGAGAAACTGTGTTATTTCTTAAGGTATTGCAGTGGAGGGGTTCAATCCCTTCTTTTATGAGCAAGTTTCCTAGGAGGTGGATCCGCCTTTTCCCCAAAAAGCTAGTAGGAGAGTCTACTTCCATTTATTTGCATGATCAACCATATTTATCTAGTGCTTCAGCCATACAATGTGATTCAACCATAGATCTATAGCAGAGAATTTCATGTATATCATTTCTGTCAAGAAACCCTTCCTTGGTCATCTTGGATCTATGTAAAAGAGACTAGATCTCTGTTTTTATGCCTCATTGATTAATATAATAGCAGATCTTATTTGTTTCTATATTTCTGAGCATAAACCCTCTATAAACTACGCTGTCACTTTATGCAGTAACTTGTGTTCCAGTAAATATTGGGGTTTTCAGTGTTTTTGGGCTGTTTTGAGCATGGGAGACCTGTTTAACTAGGAAAAAGTCATTTGTTTCTGATTCCTCTCAGATATAGTTGATATAATGTCGGATCTAAAGGATCCATGGGAAACATTTTTGTAATAATTCTTATATTTTTGAAAAATGCATTTTCTGTGCATGAATTACTGAGTTTTCCCATTTGGGAATATTACATCCTTGCCCAAGGAAGATTTATAACTTCTGCTGCCAGACCTCCAAACCAAGAAAATAGTGCATCTGCCTGAGATCCTTCATGTCAAATTCGGTAGCCAGATTCTCCTTTCAGTCTTTGATAAGCTTAGATGATCTAGTCAACAATAGATCATCTACATATAATACTGGGATTGGCGGATCATCCCCTATTCTCAGATTGTAGAGGTTGGGATCTGCATCACTCTTGAAAAATCCCATCTTCTACAGGTAGCTATCAATTCACCCATACCATGCTATGGGAGCTTGCTTTAGTCCATACAAGGATTTCTTAAGCCTACATACATGAGTATTTTTCTCATGTGTCTCAAATTCCTCTTGCTGTTCTATGTACACTTCCTCTTCTATCACCCCATTCAAGAACGTTGTCTTGTCATCGATCTGGTGAATCTCCCATCCCATTTGCACTGCAAGAGAGATGAAAAACCTGATTGAAGTGTACCAAGCTACAGGGGTAAAGGTTACTTCATAATCAATCTATTCCTTCTGTGCATACCCCTTAGCCACAAATCTGGCCTTGAACTTCTTTATGTTTCCATTTGCATCATACTTGATCTTGTAGATCCACCTTGATCCTACAACCGATCTGTTCTATGGTCTGTGGGCTACTTCCCACACATCGTTTGTCATGATGGAGTTGTCTTCCTCCACCATGGAATCTACTCACACTTGATGTTGAGGTGCCTCCCAAAAAATAGAGGGTTCTCTAACCTGTGCTACTAGTGCTTGGTACCTGTCAGGTTGCCTGCGTTCCCTCTTCTCATATCTAAGGGATCCAACAAATTCCATTGCATCCTTTAGAGTTTTTTGGAGCTCTCTACTCGTGCTTCCACTGGTGGTGGGTGGATTTACCTGCTCTCCTACTTTCTCTTCTTCAGAAGAACTTTACTTAGAATCCTTGTGCCGCGGAGAGGCACTCGAGCCATCTTCTATAGGCCATTGTGGCTGTACTAGCAGATCCTCCTCAGCCTGCATATCTGTAGGCATTTCCTGGGATCTCCTGAAGGCTCTTTCATCCATGAATTTCACGTCCTGCCTTACTAAAATCTTCCTGTTTTCTGGAATATAGATGCGATATGCCTTCAGATTTTCACAATACCCCACAAGATAACCCTTCTCTGCAGTCTGATCCAATTTCTTCCTCTTATCATTGGGTACGTGGTAATAAGCTATACTGCCAAATATCTTGAAGTGGCTCACCTTAGGCTTGCTGCCAGTGAACACACTCTTAGGAGTCACTTTTCCCAATGCTCTATGAGGCACCCTGTTCTGCACACACTATTATATTGTAGGCTTCTATCCACAGAAATTTTGGCATGTCTTGGTCATATAGCATCACCCTCACAACTTCCACGATGGAATTATTATTCTTTTATGCAACTCCATTCTGATCTAGAATGTATGGAGCTATCCATTCTCTCTTGATGCCTTCATTTGTATATAAAATTGTGAATTATTTATCAATATAATATCCACCATTATTTGATCACAACTTCTTGATCTTCTTTCTGGTTAAATTTTCTACCAAAGCCTTGAATTCTTTGAATCGCTCAAAAATTTTGTTAGTATGAATTCTTTGTCGAAGAGTACGAAAAAGAACCACTTTAGCTACGCATAACTAATAGCCCTAACAACAATAATGGCTGCAAAACATCTTCAGATCTGCAATTAGTAGTTAAAGTGCTGCAACAAACAGATCTATAAATGGAAAGACATTAAGCATTAAAGTAAAGAGTTTGTTCCATGCATCCAACAGACAAGACAAGAACACGATTTTTGAATGAATTTTTATATTACAGGGCACCTGGGAGGAAACAAGAAGGTGTATCCAGATCTCCTCAATGGGATGGGTTCTTTGTAGTCCTCAGCACTTCAGATCTAAGCTTTCTCTCTCTTGTAGATGTAGAAAACCCAATGTAGAAGGTAGAGCTCAAGGGGAGCAACAATGGCAGAAAATGAGACCAAGTGTATAGATCCAGAGTGATCTAGTATGCAACAAAAGGTGAAGAATGAAGGGGAAAACCCTCCTATTTATAACAAAATATTCGGTCATTCTAGATCTTGGTGCATGATTAAAATAATGTTAACCAAATCTAGATCCACCTCTATGGAATATTTTATTATTATTTGTTGGAGGGAAAGGGTGCTTGACTTGGGTCAAATCCCTTGATTAGTGAAAAATAAATAAATAAATGATTTATTTATCTTTTTAAGGAAGTGGTTGGGATATAATCAAATAAATAATGATTTATTTGATTAATGGTGGTGGATTTGGTCATATTTAACAAGGAATATTATTAAATAATTATTCCTAGAAAATAATAAGATAACTATGGGTTTATCTCATTAATTTCTTTGTTTTTGGGTTAAACATGACTGGGAATAATAATTAAATTATGGTTTAATTAATTATTCCTTTTGGGGTTTCCTAATTAATCATATTGAAAGCAGTTTTACTTGGGGTAAAACTGGTCTTACATGGTGTACTTGGGTCCATCTAATGATGAAAAGTTAGATGACCAAAAAATGGTGTAACAGATTGCTCCCCAGCGTGCGAGTGTCAGGAGCAAATCGTATGACCGAAGTACGTTGTAAGAAGACAATCACTAGACAACAAAAGGGTATGTCAGAGAGAGAAATATGAGGTAGATAGTGTGTTGAAGGACTAGACCCTGAGGAGACGAGACTCGCAGGTGCAACAAGTCTCTGTTATGAGAGGGTACCTGTGCTGAAGGTGGCGGGGGAGGCATACCTATGCCCGCCGTGACAAAGTACAAAAGAATAGTGTGTCCAGTGAACAAGGGACCGAACCATAGAATACAGCTGGCATAATCAAGAGCCAGATAAAAATACAATGAATAGTCTCACATACATGCTGTGCCTGGGATAACAGCCAGGACTAGTACAATATCATCCGAGTACATGAGATAAATACAACCCAAATGCCCCCTGTAAATGGGGAAGGGCTCACAAAATCTGACTGATACATGCAAATCATAGAGGTGCTGCAAGTGGCTAAGGCCAACATCATCAAAAACTGGAGCGGCATCAAAGGCTGCAATGAAGAGGTCATCCGGGCATGTGGGGGGCTACCTGCAGGGCCACCCCCTCATGAGGGCTGAGACATCTCACACACCCCCGGGAATCATCAAGAGCTGCTGCTGGGTCACTGGACTGTCCAGTATACGAATCTCGATCATGCTGAAAGGAGCTGGAGAAGCAACCAAGTCAAAGGGAGGTGAGAAATCCCCCTGCCTGATCCGAGGCACCGAACAAAAATGGAAGCTGGAACCAAGGTACACCGCCCTCTAGACCTTGCTTCTGGAATAAATGTGCTGAGGTCGACAGAAGGAGGTCCGCCTTAGGTGAGGTAATGAGAGATCCTCAACTAAGGCACGAGAGAAGAGCAATAAAGCGACGGACAGACTGACACTAATGATGATGGTGGAAATGGGAAGGATGGAGTGGCGAATGGACGACTTCCCTTGTTAGAGCATAAAGGGCATGAATGACATGGAAGCGACTGACACAATATCGAAAGGGACAGGGGACAGTGGGGCTGAAGGTCATGAGATGCGACACAAGAGAGGAACCAAGCAAAAAAGAATGGAGGGCTATAGTAGGGTGTAAAAGGATGCAGGATAGACTCCATGAATGCAATGATGACTCAACTCGGATGCTCTAAGCAAGGGCGACTAGATAGTGGTGCCACACAATAAAGGCCCCAATGGGGGGTCATAGAAGCATGAGTACAAGGTGGGTACTCATGACGAAAATCAACACGAACATGGACAAGTAAGGGGGCGATATGGTTCCCCAAGTACAAGTGTCGTAAGTGAGGAAATTCGATTTTAAGGAGCGGTGAAGTGATCCTTCGTGGAAAAATGTGTCCGGGTGAAGTATCAAATCACCAAAAACCAAGGAAAACCCATTTGAGAGCTCGGTGAGATCTATCCAGCGGTGCTGACGGTTCGTCGAACGGGGCTACGGTGTGGTCGCAGCAGTCGAAAGAAGAAACAGGGGTTCTCTTTTAATGAGGCGGTTTTCCCTCCAAAATCATTCATTCGCTATTGTTGCTGTGGTGAATGTGGAGAGGAGAGAAGGCCCTAAATCTTGCGGCGAACGTAGCGGAAAAACCGACCGTTGGATTCGAGATCTGTCAGTTGGAGGCGAGAGGCCTAACCTTGCTCTTGCATTTTGATGGATTACATTTGCAGTTGAGGGCCCAAAACCCCCAGAAACAGCCCCTCCTTCATCTCTATGGCCGGGTCGGACTTTTTTGGGGCAAAAAGTACGACCCAGGACGTAGGTATTAGGGCAACAAGTGCGACCTGGTCCAGAAAATGGCAGAAAACTGCGACCTGGGAGATAAGGGGGGTTTGGTGCTGTTTTATGGCTGGGAGTTGGATTGTGGTGTGTGGTTATGGTGTTCCCGATCTCTACCCTGACAAAAAGAATGTGGTTGTGCAGGTATGGCAGAGTTGCGGGTCAACTGGAGGGAGAGGGATTTGGGAACACTTCGGACAGAGATCCAGGCGGATCAGGGCGTTCGTCGTGTATTGGCCAGATATAGGGGCATATGGTGCCCTCTCGGATGTGTGTAGGGGCAAGTGGTGCCCCCTAGAATGTATGGGGGGGCATATGGTGCCCCCAGTTTTTTGGATTTTGTTTGTAACGTGCTATGGGCATGTCAGATGTATATGTATGGGGGGGCGTATGGTGCCCCCAGTTTGTGGAACATGCTATGGGCACGTCGTAAGTATATGTATGGGGGGGCGTATGGTGCCCCCAGTTTTTTGGAACATGCTATGGGCATGTCGTATGTATCAGAGTAGATGGACTCATCAATATATGGTTTGCGACACATATTATGGATATGCATCGTCTTGTGATGGTTGATTTAATGTTATTTTCTTGTATGGCTTGTGTGTGATAAATGCCAATCTAGAACATGGTTTGCAATACTATCTACGTAGTGATTTTGGTACTCTTGGTACATGGTTTCTACTTGTCGAGATGTTTCTGTTGATATATGGCACGTCATGTAATTCTTCACGGTTTGAGAGATATTCATGTTTGAAGTTTGTATCCCCAGTTAGTGGGCTAAAACCCCATGGGGTTGGGGCATGGGTCATTGAAAAGTCATAATTAATGTTTTTTAAGCTTCTAAAATCCTTCCCATGTTCACTTGTTGAAGCCCCTCTCAACTTAAGAATTCATATAAATTGTGATCTTCATTTCCTCCTTATGCAAGGGATTCGGCCATCTGAAACAGGTCATCGTGGAATTTTCGCTCTACCTTTTTTTCTATGAAGGTTCAGAAGCTAAAAATTTTAAGAGGTGAAGAAAAAATCGGAAGACGCAACATTTTTGGAGATATGATCTGTGGAAGTCAGGGTTTTTGCAGGCTCCTGAAATTCATCTCAAAGAAGTGACCTTGGTAAATTTGTCATAACTCTCTCTCTGAGTATCAGATTGGAATTTCGTAAGAGTGGTGGATAGTGCACAGTATGTAATTTTCTCTCTATCAATTTAAGATCCAAATGAAGAAACAATGACACTTGGAACGCCATACAAGTGAACTATACTGAAACAGTCCATAATTAGGGCATTGTGAGAAATTGGGTATAACTCTCTCTTGAAGAATCCAAATTGGGTCAGACCTGTGGTGTTGGAAAGATGACTCAGAGGACTACTATAGGACCGAAAATAAGATATTGAGGATCTGAAATAACAGAGATACACCAGATTCAATATCGAGCTCCTAGAAGGCAAGAAAAAGCTAGATCATGTGTTGTCAAGGATTGCAAAGGACCAGACTTTCTATGGTAGAAAAGCAAAGAAAGGTACAGCAGAGGGTAGCATGACAAGAGAAGCAACCAAGGTGCACAACTGCAACAAGAATTTCATCATATGAAGTCTTCAAGTGGGCAGCACTGCATACAATCATTGTAAAGGTATCATTGTACTTAGTCATTGTAAATACATTATTGTACAAATTGTACTAGTGTCTATCTGCCAAGGGTTGCAGAGGCAGTGGTTGTGTCAAATTTGGGGTTATGGTCTAGTATATCTTCTTCTTCTACATCATTCTATATCATTGTAAAGTGGACCATTTTCTCTGGTACGAGAGTCCATTCTTCTTTTATTCTTCTATAGGGTGGTAGGGTGGTGCTAGGGTGAGTTGTAGCTCATTGGGTGTTGGGGCATCCGTTCAGTTGACTACTGAAGAATATCGGGCGTTGGAGCGTCCATCCAGTGGGAGCTGGAGAAGAATGCTTTTCTAGATTCTAGGAAGTTGGAGCTTTATTTTCAATTGGAGTTGAATATTAAAGAATTATTAGAAAAGCATTAGGTGCTTTTTGTCCCGGAGTGGGTTTCCACCTTAAAAACTGTATGCATTTGTGTTCCTCTTGTTTGCTGATATCATTGTACAAACACTGATAATAATTGAAGATTAAATAATGCTCTAATTAAAATAAATACTGATTCACCCCCCCCACCTCTCATTTTTTCCAACAATTGGTATCAGAGCTTGGTTCCTTCAATAACAGTTTAACAGCTGGAAGGAGGTCATGGAGCATACCAAGAATGGTGTACCTCTATTCAATGAAAATAATTATTCACTTTGTAAAGGAGGAATGGAGGTCTATCTCTTGGCACAAGGTTACGAAGTATGGGACACTGTTCAAAATGGATTTACATCAACCGCGGATGAACAAGGTAATAATAATTTGTTAAATGATGCAAGAGAAAAGAATATTATTATCGGTGGAATTATTGAATCTACTTATCATAAGGTTTTGGGTTGTAAAACTGCCAAAAATGTATGGGACAAGCTTGAGAATACATATGCAGGTGACTCAAATGTCAAAGAAGCAAAGCTTCAAATCTATAGAGAAAAATTTGAGAAACTCAGAATGAAAGAAGATTGCAACATTGCTGCATACTTCCAATACGTTGATGAAATAACCAATACCCTGGAAGGATTGGGAGAGCCAGTTGACGAGAAGAATATTATACGGAAGATTCTTATAACGTTACTGTGAGATTCAACCCAAAGGTATCGGTCTTAGAATACAGTGCAAATCTGGACAACCTCAGTAAAGAGGAATTACATGGAGTTCTCATAGCATATAAAATGAGACTTGATGAAGAAGGGGGTACTTTGTATATAGAAACTATGTTCGTTGCATATAAGAAAACTAATAAGGATAATAAACCTTCAATTGAAAAGACATGCACCCGCAAGTGTGAAGAAAAGGGAGAGGATGAAGAAGGTCTTTCAAATGAAGAATATGCTTACTTCACGAGAAAAATACAAATTGGTAAGGGAAAATTCAAAGATAAAATTCCATTGATATGTTTCAGCTATAATGAGGTTGGGAATTTTGCATCAAAATGTCCAAACAAAAGTAATGGCAACTGAAAAATAAAGAAAGGCTTTCAGAAATTCAACAAGCAAGGATCCAAAAGGAACTTTATCTCTAAATAAGATAGCTCATCATCCTATGAAGACAATGATAGTGAAGAAGAAGCCAATGAGAGAGTATTGTTTATGGCCAAGCACAATAAATCCAAGCACAATAAATAAGAGGTATCAAACAACGAAGAAGAAGGATGGACCATAGAAGAATTTTATGAGGAATCAATCAAGCTTATAAAATATCTCAAGGTGGAGAAGATCCATTCCAAAACTCTTGAAGAACAATTTCAAGGTCTCAAAATTGAAGTTGAAGAACACAAATGCATTGAAGAGTCACTTCAAAAGAAGTTGGAAGAAAGCAACCAAGAAAGGGAAGAATTAGAAGCCGAAGTAGTCTCGTTGCGTGAGGAAGTGAAGAAAGGAAAAACTATCCAAAACTATGCTAGCAGCTCAAGGGCATTGGAAGAACTCATCAACAATCAACGATCTTACAACGACAAAACTGGCATCGGTTACAAAGAAGAAGAAGCAGGACCTTCTACAACAAAATATAATGTACCTATGAGATTTGACATGCATGTAGACATCATTGGACAAGATTTGCAAGAACAACCTTGGAAGACAATTCCTCGATGAAAATTTCCATCCAGGTACCAACATATTTTTATGGCTACTGTTATTCATGTGGAAAATTTTGTCATAATGCTGTAGAATGTTGCACGTACCCTAGGAACGAATACAATTCCAGGAGATCTGTCAAATATGAACCTCCCAGGGCTCAGCGAAACATCAATAGATTTGAACATTTAAGAAATAATATTGAATGTTACAAATGTTTAAACTTTGGACACATAGCCAAATATTGCAGACTTGAAAATCCTCCAAAAGAATCTTCGAAGCCACATAATGAACAAACATGGAAGAAGAAGAAGAATGATAATTGTGCTCTCGCTCTCAAGGCTCAAAAGAACAAAGGTGTGTGGTATGTTGATAGCGGTTGCTCAATGCATATGACTGGAGATAGAAATAAATTTGTATCTTTGAAAGAGAAGAAGGATGGAACTGTGTCCTTTGGAAATGATGGATTTTCAAATGTTATAGGATCAGGTACTGTCACTCTTGGAAGCAAAGATTCTCTAGCCAATAATGTTCTATTGGTTGAAAACATGAATCACAATCTGCTCAGTGTTGGACAAATGTGTGATCAAGGACACACAATACTATTCAACTCTATGAAATGTAAAATCAAGAAAGGCGTGTATGGTGAAATTGTGGCTACAACAAGTTGAGCTCCAAATTACATATATGTTTTGGATGAAGCAACTAATTCATGTCTAATAGCTAAAGAGGATGATACAATAATTGGTAGCAATGATGATCGACTAAGTAAGAAGTTTTCTACAAAGGTGCAAAGTGATTTCAAGATGTCTTTAATTGGTGAGCTGACATACTTCTTAGGGCTTCAAATATCTCAGCAAGAGAAAGGAACAATTATATGCCAAGCCAAGTACATCAAGGAAATGCTCAAGAAATTTAAAATGGAAGATTGCAAACCCATCCTTACTCCAATGGTAACAGGTTGCAAATTGAGCATAGACGACTCATCTAAATATGTGGATCAAAGGTTGTACAGATCTATGATTAGTAGTCTTCTATATGTAACAACCTCCCAACCAGATGTTATGCAAGCAGTTGGACAAGTAACAAGATTCCAAGTAGCACCAAAAGAATCACATATTAAATATTGGCCAGCATTGGAATATATTTTCCAAAAGCTTGGGATTCTCCCAAGTTCTCATTAGATTTTCCATTTTTCAGAATATAAAGGGGGAGTGGAAGTGTGTACAGGTCCGCAAGATGGTTGTGTTTTAGGGGGAGTTACCCTTTGCCATTGATGTCAAAGGGGGAGAGAATGTTGTAGGAAGAGGTGTCATGATCGCAGGGGGAGTACTTGTGTTGCCATCAATGCCAAAGGGGGAGATTGTTGATCAGCGGTTGTCATTGATGTCAACCCAAGCAGCACCAGGGGCTAACCCAATATTGCATGGGAATTTTTTCCTACCAAATTAATATATTCTGGGTCAATAATTATTTTTATGGTTTCTACTTGTCGATATGTTTCTGTTGATATATGGCACGTCATGCAATTCTTTACGGTTTGAGAGATATTCATGTTTGAAGTTTGTACCCCCAGTCAATGGGCTAAAACCCCATGGGGTTGGGGCATGGGTCATTGAAAAGTCATAATTAATGTTTTTTAAGCTCCTAAAATCCCTCCCACGTTCACTTTTTGAAGCCCCTCTCAACTTAAGCATTCATATAAATTGTGATCTTCATTTCCTCCTTATGCAAGGGATTCGGCCATCTGAAACAGGTCATCGTGGAATTTTCCCTCTAACTTTTTTTCTATGAACGTTCAGAAGCTGAAATATTTATGAGGTGAAGAATAAATTCTTAGGAAGCTTCAGTAAAAATTTCAGATCAAGTTGCGCAATGTTTTTGGAGATATGATTTGTGGAAGTCAGGGTTTTTGCAGGCTCCTGAAATTCATCTCAAAGAAGTGACCTTGGTAAATTTGTCATAACTCTCTCTCTGAGTATTAGATTGGAATTTCGTAAAGAGTGGTAGATATTGCATAGTCTTTAATTTTCTATCTATCAATTTAAGATCCAAATGAAAAAACAATGACACGTGGAACGTCGTACAAGTTCACTATACTGAAACAGTCCATAATTAGGGCATTGTGAGAAATTGGGTATAACTCTCTATTGAAGAATCCAAATTGGGTCAGACCTGTGGCATTGGAAATAAGACTTAGAGGACTACTACAGGACCGAAAATTAGATATTTAGGATTTGAAATAACATAGATACACTAGATTCAATATCGAGCTCCTAGAAGGCAAGAAAAAGCTAGATCATGTGTTGTCAATGATTGCAAAGGACTAGACTTTCTACGGCAGAAAAGCAAAGAAAGGTGCATAAGAGGGTAGCATGACAAGAGAAGCAACCAAAGTGCATAACAGCAACAAGAAGTTCATCATATGAAGTCTTCAAGTGGGTAGCACTGCATACAATCATTGTAAAGGTATCATTGTACTTAGTCATTTTAAATACATTATTGTACAAATTGTACTAGTATCTATCTGCCAAGGGTTGAAGAGGCAGTGTTGGGAGGTCTAGGATCATCATTAGGTGGTTGTGTCAAAGTTGGGGTTATGGTCTAGTATATCTTCTTCTTCTGCATCATTCTATATCATTTTAAAGTGGACCATTTTCCCTGGTACGGGAGTCCATTCTTATTTTATTCTTCTATAGGGTGGTAGGGTGGTGCTAGGGTGAGTTGTAGCTCATTGGGTGTTGGGGCATCCGTTCAGTTGACTATTGAAGAATCTCGGGCGTTGGAGAGTCCATCCAGTGGGAGCTGGAGAAGAATGCTTTTCTAGATTCTAGGAAGTTGGAGCTTTATTTTCAATTGGAGTTGAATATTAAAGAATTATTAGAAAAGCATTAGGTGGTTTTTGTCTCGGAGTGGGTTTCCACCTTAAAAACTGTGTGAATTTGTGTTCCTCTTGTTTGCTGCTATCATTTTACAAACACTGATAATAATTGAATATTAACTAATTCTCTAATTGAAAGAAATACTGATTCACCCCCCCCCCCCCCAGTATTTCCAACACAATATACCAAACTCCTGGAGAGGTCATGCTTGATACACAAGAAAAATCCTCTTCTAGTCTGGATGCCATAACTGACATGTCTTGATCCCTCTATTTCTCCATGTGTTCTGGAGGACTACGTGAAGCTTTCCGAGTTTCATCTATGTCGGATCTTAGTTCCATTATAGAACCTCCTCTTCTATCTTTTGCCTTTAGCTCAGATACCATGTGAAAATTTCAATCTGAAAATGCTACTGCAGTGATTGATTTATTTTGCCTAATTATTTATGACAAGTTATTTACATATGCTTTAGTAAATTTTAAAATAAATACAGCTGCAACATTCACTTTAATCTAAAGCTAAAGAGCAAATAGAACATGTATCACACAATAGAAACAATCACATGAAAACAGTTATTTTTGGACAATTGTCCCCGGAAAAACCCAATGTGGGAAAACCAGTGTAGCAGATGAGGGTTTGTATTAATATTTAACAGTGAAAAGATCATTTACAGAATATATGATGAGCATATATTTAGCATACACCTGAGATGAATTTTCCAAACACCTTGGAAGAATTCTTGACACATAGTAGGCACTTCTCCTCCCTCTGCGTCACTCTGCGTGGCCCCTCTACCCATTCACTATGCTAGACTGTGTCACTCTACATGGAGGGACAATGATGTTGCTCATCACATCCTCCTCTTCGTCTTCTGTCTACCTTCTATTTGTCTCTGTTGACTTCTCCCTCCTCCTTCTATCTCTGCAACCCAACCTCTACAACCTCACCCTCTGAAATCGAATTCTCTTACTTCATAATCGATTTCCTTCGGGTACTAAGAATTTTCCTGACTTAATTTCCAAATGACCCACAATATTTCTCTTATAGTCTTCTTGTTGATGAATAAACGGACCAGATTATGTCCTTAATCAATGGCTCAAATTAAAAGATGACTTGATCTTCATTTTCTAGAAGATTCACACTCTACTTTATTAATACCCTTAAATTATTTAATTTCCGTAAGTTTAGACTTAGGGATCACTTTAAAATAAATAATTATTTTAATAAATCATGATCAAAGTGGAATTTCCACAAACGATTCTGGGTTCTATGGAATATTGATGTCCAAGCCTCTTCCCAAAAAATGAGACTTGGAACACTTTCCAATGCTACAAAATCAACAATCTCTCCTCAAAGGCATATAGAATCTACATTAAGGAAAGAAGGGAAATTGAAGTAAGAAAATATGTCATGAGAGCCAAGCCTACAAGAAATCCAAATTTATTCCCATAGACTTCGATGACGAAGACTCTTCTATATTCGAAGAAGAGGAAACATACCATGAAAACCTTACTACAAATCAAGAAGAAGAAGAAGGACTAAGTGAGCCTATTCAACCTGTGATCATCCTGACCACAAGGAAAAGGTAAAATTGGTTAAAATCTACACTACAAGATGTTGAAGGACATGAAGCTCCAATAGGAACCTTTAGGGAAAGTAAAAGACCGAAGAGATACTCTGGCTATGTTACATATATGACGAAGCCAATTCAAGCTGAACCATCTACATTCGAAGAGGTTGTTTAACAAGATGTATGGAAGAAGGCGATGCAGGAAGAATACGAATCCATTATGAAGAATGGGTTTTGGGATATCGTTCCTAGATCTAGTGACAAATCAATTTTCACATCCAAATGGATCTACAAAAGAAAACATGTTGTTGATGGAAGCACAGATATGTAAAAATCAAGATTCGTTGCAAGGGGATTCTCTCAAAAGGAAGGAATAGGTTATGAAGAAACATTTGAACCTACAAAAATATATACTACCATTTGATATTTGGTTTCATTGGCTGCTACAATGGGTTGGAATATCCATCAAATGGATGTGAAGACCATATTTCTAAATGGGACCATTGATGAAGAAGTATACATCGAACAACCCAAATTTGTTTCGAAGTAAATTGCAGGGACTCTCATGTATTCAAACTCAATAAAGCCCTATATGGCTTGAAGAAATCTCCTAGGGAATGGTACACGAGAATGGATGTATATATACTAAGAAATGGATTCATGAAGGGTACTGCTAATCCAAATCTCTACATCAAGGTTGTGAATAATGATCCCGTCGTCACTTGTGTGGAGCAAATAATTGAAGAATGTAAGAAAATTTTGGTAGCCGAATTTGAGATGAAGGATCTAGGACTCATGCATTAATAATTGGGTCTCGAAGTATGGCAGAAACCTGGAGAGATATACTTGGGGCAAGGTGTTGGAAAGTGTAACTAGGATCGGTTTTCATATTGACTGTGTAATTATGAATTTATAAAGAATAAAAAGATAATAAAATATATTTTCGGTGTGCTTGCCTCATGGGTTTCATGTGCAAGGCTTTATTTTAGGTCAAAGGAATTCTTCTTTATGTCCTTTAGGAATTTTTATTTTGGTTATAAATATATTAAAAGGTCATGTTTATGATGAGTCAAAGTCACTATTGTATGCCTCAATATCTTGTCACATGATCCTTCTGAAATGGCTCGAGTTCAACATTGAAGGCACTACTCAATTCGGCTCAAAAGTAGCCCCTCAAGTCATCTTAGAAGCAGTCCCTCAAGTTGGCTCAGAAAGGGACATGTCCTCTCTCTGTCTCTCTCTCTCTCTCTCTCTCTCTCTCTCTCTCTCTATATATATATATATATATATATATATATATATATATATATATATAAGGTAAGACTGCGACTCATTTGAAACGAAAAACTTTGGATTTGTCTGAAGAAAAGTATGTGGATGTCATTGAGATAAAACAATGTGAAGAATTATGAGTCCTTCAATGATATAGATTAGAAGGAGGTGCAATGCTAGGGTTGCAGAAGAGCTGAAGATGAGTGCGGAAAAGAATCAGATAAAACAACCAAGAGAAGTTTGAGTTTTAGGATAAGCTTCAAGTATAAAAGTTGCAGATTATAATCAAGAGGAGTAGGGTTATACAACAAGGAAAAATAACATTATAGTAAGATCTACATTCAACATAAAAGAAGGATCATGATAATACATAAGACTATCATAGAGTATAACAAAAGGATTGTGTATAAAGACATTTTCATGGCTGTCCTATAAAAATAAAATCAAGACAAGCATACACAATGTGAAACATACATAGTACTGATATCAATTAAAGGAATTCATATAACATGAGAAGAAAGAAGATAAGTAGAGACCGAGATCTCTAGTGTTAGTGCTAGAAGGTGCAAGACAATGTAGTATGGTGCAGAAAAAAGGATCAGCTCAAGGAGTCAGTGAAGAAGCAGTGACAAGGTATTGGAGGCATACATAGGTCAAGGGTATCTATGTCATGGTCATGGTACTTGTCAACTGAAATTATATAAGAATAATTTCTCGTGGGTTTTCCTCTCCAAGAGGGAGAGGTTTTGGCCCTGGCTTGAAAAGCCTAAATCTGTGTCTCTTGTGTTTTTGGTAATTGAATTGATGAAAGAAATAATAAGCTAAAAAGAGAAGACATTATTATAAAGAGTAAACTCACAAGTAATTATCAAGAAGAGAATTTTAATTAATCGCCACCCTACCAAATTCTCAACATGGTATCAGAACTAAGGTGCTAAAGGAAGAGCTACTTAGCAAAGAAGACATTCAAGGAAGAAAATATCAAAGTTTGGGTTAAAATATAAGATAATTTTGCAATGAAGATACTTCATAGGATACTCTAATCAAAAGAATGATATTTTACATCAAAGATTTATATTCAATACATTGTTGGAAGATACATCATCTCTTTGGAAAACATCCTTTATCTTCAAGGATTCACGAATCCCTTCATTGGAGAACTCAATCTAAGAAGGAGTTCTTATCTCCATCATCATCAAAGAAGCTGTTAGGAGGAGGAAGTCATCCTACTCAAGTAAGTATCTATGATCTTATCTAAATCTGTCAAAATGACTTATTGCAAAGAAAGCAAAAAATTGGTTGGGTCATCACACTTTAGTGCATGGAAGAAGAGGATAGATTTGAATCTAATTGAAGATGAAGTTATGGGCTACATTGAAGGATGTACAATTCAACCCTCAAAATAAGATGCTCAAGCTCATTCCATACACATGAAAGGAGAAATTAGAACCCAGAGGATTTTCATAGAATCCATTAAGGAATCACTCATACCCTATGTATAAAAATTGAAAACTGCAAAAGAAATATATGAGAAATTGGTGGAGCTATTCTCTGTGAGTACTATAGGAGAAGCAATCTCTCTGAGACAAGAACTATACAAGATGAAATTATCAAGAGAGGAAGGAAACACTCAATATTTTATTAGGATTTCTGAAATAAGAGACCAACTACAAGAATTGGGAGAAGTATTGTCTGATAATGAAATGACTACAATGGTGTTGAATGCTCTACTAGACTAAAGGGGAAACTTCACTTCAAGTTTATACGAGAAGAAAGAAGCAACACCATTCCACAATCTATGGTATATATGTAAAATAGAGGAAAAAATATTGAAAGCCAAAGCTGATACAAGATCAAGTGAAGGGAATCAAGCCTTTGCAGCCATGTCTAGGAAGAAAGGAAGATTCAAAAAACTTTGGTCCTCAAGATAAGAGAAGAAATATGGACAAAGTACGATGCTTTGGATGTAATAAAATTGGGAATTATAAAAGGGATTGTCCTAAAGGAAAAGAGGAAAAAGGAAGAAGACCATGTCATAGATGAAAGGGAAGAACTTGATGCAAAGAAATCTAAGAAAGAAGAAGTGGAAGATCTCTATTATGATTGATATCATCTTTCTCTTTAAGTGATTTCTGATGGTTTTAAGATAGTATGATAGTAATAAATGTATATTAAAATCATCATGATAGAAGCATGGGAGGAGCACTTGAATAATGAGCTCTTGGAAACCTCACTGATAAATAGCATTGCCGAAAGGCAGTCATCAAGATCAAGGGTCATCATTCAATAATAAATATGCAAACAAGTGCTGACATTTTCTAATGGAGTTCTTTATGGATTCATTGGTTAGAAAGAAAGTAGAAAGGTTTCATTGAGAATTATATGCTATAGAATTATGGGATTAGGATATGATGACATATTGATGAAGAAGGTCAAGGGAATGCAGTTCTTCATTCTAGTAAAATGGCTACAAGATGACTCAAAGGGAAAAGGTATGAGGTATATATATATATACATATATAAATATATATATATATACACATATACATATACATATACATATGCTGACACTGGGTGCTATGAAGTCATGTCATATGGTTGTGGGGAATGGACTTATATCGTTAGAAGTATGAACTGTGGAGGAGGATCTCTTACGGTGCACAGGTTGCCACTAACATACAAAATTAAAATATTTCCTCATAAGGAAATGAGGTAGTTGTATACAAACAAGGAACTGGATACTGGAAGTTCCTGGGTATAAAGCTATGCAAGAATTGAAGATATCATGGAGTGCAACCATGTAAAGAGGCGATTATCATCCGAAAGCCAAGAATATGTGACTAGAAAATCTTCTAGGAAGATATGTGGACTCTGATAGAAGTATGTGTTGGAAATACTGAGAGGGGGGTGAATCCGTATTTCTTTTCAATTGTTAAGTATTTCCAGTTAGATTCTTCACAATTAAAGACAGAGAGGTGTATAATGATAATATTAAGGATTAATAAGAATTTCAATCCCATTTCTAATAATAGTATACAATAGATGAGTGAGGGCACCAACCCTTTTAATGAGACATGCACCAACCTGTTGCCAAGCACCAACTTGGAATTTTATGAGGCTCCGACCTCTAGGGCTTTGACCCTATCTTCTCAAGCACCAAACTTATGTTTAGGAGCTCCTACTCCAAGGACACCAATCCTTCTTTGTTTGGTTTAATAGAGAATGTGAATAGTGCTTACTTGAATGTTCTTGACATATTATTCACTGTGTTATTTCTTCCAAAATTCTTCACTGACTTCACTGTCCACTTGTCTTCATCATTATCCATCAATTAATCCATCAGTACTATTTTCTTCACTACCCCAAGAGGAAAATATCCCTGCTCGAATCCTCAAGGAGTTTCACTACAGGTATACCACATAATGAAATTCAACTGTCCTAACTGAACATACCGAACACCGTAATGAATATACCGTATACAAAGGTGAGTGTTGAACTAGTTCATCATGCTAAAGTATTGTCACTGTCCAAATATCATAGTTCACCAATAATATACTACTGCAATCTGCAATATGAATGAGCCACACTCCGAATAGGAACAACACTTATAGTTCAACAAAAAAACACAGTCCGAGATAACACAGCTCAATCCGAAGTTGCAGTCTAATGCTTGAAGGTAATCTGAGGTAGGTGTCACAGAATCAAGGTAGGGAAGCTCACAGATACTGCCTTGTCTGAGATACAGTGGCTAAATATGATAATGCTTGTCCAAATATGAACCCTTAACACAGTCATAAGTCTAAGATGAATGCTGTTACTAATTCTGAACCCTTAATATATAATCTGATCTTCAAGAGACTGTAATCCGAGCTGCATTACTGTACACACATTTCAGGATGGTTCGAGTTTCTTCAAACAGGTCCAAGCTATATATCACTTGGTCTGAGGCACTGTTCTAAGTCTTCTACACAAAGGTCCAAGGTATCAAGGCAGTTAAGATATAACCCCTAAAGTATTACCTCTTCGGCCTCCTTAGTTCACAAGTTGTGAACTTACTTTTCCGTGTTATACTTCTGAAAATAATCTTCACCTAATTGATTGTTTGAAAATGAAGTTTCAGTCATATATTTATAGTGATTTTCGACTGGAATGAAGTGTCACGTCCTTTGGAGGGAGGCCGACATGAAACTGTGAGTGTAGGTTGGCTAGATAAAAAATATGTATTTTCTTAAACTTAAAAATTCAATATGTCACAAATTGCTAGGATTTTCAGGGCAAGTAAAGGCTCATTGGAAAGAGGAAAAATTCCTCTTTCAGATGGTCTAGGACTCATTGTGATAGGCTACCTCCAAGATTAATTTTCTTTGTGACTGTCCTTAATTTTTGTGTGCAGAAAGTGTATAGGAAAGAATGCCTTCTCCATTGCTTGGCTTCTTCTTCATTTGTCTTCTCCATTGTTTGGCTTATCAGTCATAGGGACATAGCATTGTCATCATGATAGTAACTTGTTGCCATCAATGAAAACTTGGATTATCAGTATGGTAAACAAGAACACTCTTGAAAGGACATATCTTTAGTGGTAAACACCATGTTAAGGCACACACATGGTGTACGAGGAAGATGAACACACACACACAAGAGACTCAACACAATGAAGGACAAGCGTGAGGCTTTCTTATTTTTTCCATTATACATGATGTACATTTATAATACAATGGTGTGACTCTTGGTTTCATATTCCAAGGTCACTTGGACTCCATTGTGACTTTTCGCATTCCACACCTACCCATGTAGGATTAGGTGTTCCAACATCCCCCCCTTAATTCGAAGGGGTATGTGTGAGTCCAAGAAAAGAGTTGTAATACAAATCTGCAAAGTATACATGGCAGCACTTGGGCTGAATCAACTCTCTGAAATGTTGGAAAAAAGAGGTGGTTTTAGGATGACCACAAACACTGGAATGCAATACTTGTTGCAGTTCCCGGAACTCTTCCAAAACTGGCAAGAAGCTGAAGGCTTCTGCTAGAGGAATTGTCCCTCATAAAAAAGGGAGACCTTCAACCTAAAAGAAGGGAGGTCTACTACCTGTGATGGTTTTAGGATTACCAACAAATCTGGAATGCTTGAAGCATTTCCTGGAACTCAACCAAAGTTGGCAAGAAGCTGAAGGCTTCTGCTAGAGGAAGTGTTCCTCATATATGAAAGGGAGACCTTCGACCTAAAAGAAGGAAGGTCTACTACCTGTGATGGTTTTAGGTTATCCACCAACCAAAGATGATGGTTTAAGGTTGTCCACCAACCGAAGGCATGCTCATGGGCATCCGTGTCTCTGGCTACATCTCTGAATCTGGAATGACGAATTATGGCTCAGGCTCACTTGAACTTCTGGCTACAACTCTGAACATGGAATGAGAGATTGTGGCTCAGGCTCGCTTGATCTGTCGTCGAAGCTTGTACATGACCACGATTTTCCACCCTTTCAGGGACAAGGTGAGATGATGGCGAAAAATCAACTGCAAGTTTGTTCAATATCCGTGACCAAGTTCTAACATGTGTCTTAAACATCTTCTTGGCTACTGATGCCCATTGCCAAGAAGCGATCCATCCAAGATGAATCTTGGTTCTTGTAGGAGGCTTGTGTCTGAAGCATCTGTCTGAAGAGTGGGTGTGCCGACCACAGTTCTTGCATGGATGAAGATCAAAACAATGATCTTTCATGTGGCCAACTCGATCACAGTGTTGGCATTTTACAATATGTTGTTGTGAAAGTGGACCAGGGTCTGAAATAGCTGCAGGTGAACTGTCATACATGAATCCGACACTCTGAAATATGATGGGCTTGGTGTAGTCTGGAATATGAAAGGTCACATCCTTGTCATATCCAATACCAGTTCGGTGCTTGTTGTGGACAAGCTCTTCCCAAGGTCTGATGATGGGCTTGGGAAGTGCAGGCTGAGCTGCTGCATCTGCATGTACACCTGCTCTTGTGCAATGAGCTGAATGTGGATCAATTGCAACTTTACTGACTTGCTGCTGATGGGAGTCTTTCTCAATCTTCTGAACAGAAATAGGTTCAGAATGGTGACTCTTTTGTTGAAGTTCATCTCGCTGAAGCTGAGATTCCAACTGCAAAAACTCAATCTTTTCTTGTGCATCTTGTAAGCAAGTTTGAATGTTACAAAGAGCATGCTTGCTCATTTTTATCATGTCATCAACATTGGAATGAATGAGGTCTTTCAACAACTCTAATGCCTCATTGATTTTAACCATTTCAACAACTTAGGCTCAAAAAATGAAAGGGTGTCGGCTTCAACCGAAAATGCACCCGTTTACAATGTAATGCAACCTGCTTTCAATAAATACAAATGACTCAAGAGAACTTCCAACTATGGAATTATCAAAGTACAAAATGTGCTCCTCAAATGATGGAGGGCAATCAAAAAATTTTCAACTCAAATACACTTCAAGTCTTGAATGAAAATGCAAATCAATTTCAGTTCAATACAATATGCAACAAAAATGTGCAGCAAAACACTATGGAAGAGGCCTTTAAGGCAGCTGATTTTTCTTCAAAGAGTTGTTTTCAATGATGGCAAACTTGTCTTCAAATGTCAATTTCTTCAAAAAATCACCCTTATGCCACAAATCATAAATGTCAAATCTGCAAATTTTTCTATATATTCAATCCATCTGCTCACATGTCATTTCTTCAATTATGTTGTTCATATCTTCTTTTCCTATCTCTCTGCTGTTTTTTTTTTTTTTTAGAAATTAATGAAAAAAGATGGGAATTTTAAAAAGAGTGGGGAGTTTAAAAACTAAGGGAAACAGATTATATAAAAATGGGATTATATATAAATGGGAATGGATTTTAAAAAGGGAAGGGAATTAACACTTCTTTTTTTTTAATTAATTAAAAAATAAATTAATTGAAATGGGAGTGAATTAAAAATTTAAATAGTGAAGGGGGGATATTAAAATGGTATGGGAATTTATTTTTTTTTGTAATAAAAAAAAACAAATGAAGTGAGGGAATTAAAATGAAATAAATAAAAAATGATTTAAACGTTGGAATTAAAATGTAGGAGGGGATTTAATAAATGAAAAAAGAGATTGATTAAAAAAATTAAAAGTTATGAGATGGGGAGGCTTAAGGTGAGGCGTTGGTGGTAAGAGAGAGTGGGGTAGAGCATAAGGCAAATATGTTGAGTGTGATGCCGTGAGGGGGAAGGGAGCGTAGCGTGAGGGATTTAGGATGTGCGTTATGAGGGCAGGGTAAGCGGTGTAAGCGGGGGTAAGGTTGGGAGAGCTGCAGGGGGAGTGAGGTAGTGGCTAGGGAGGCGAGCGCATGCAACTGTTGTATGAATAATTTTTTTTTTTTTTTCAATAACTGTAGTTGCAGGGTGTGAGGGATTGGTCGGCTGTGCAGATATGGCATGGGGAATGGGAGGAGCGGTGTAAAGTAGGCGTGTGGAGATGCGGGGTAGAGGAGTTAGTGCGTAGAGTTTGGGGAAATGCCGCAAGATGGGAGTGATAAGGGGATATAAGAACGCTGTAGTGGGTAATGTAGTGTGCAGGCCGAGAGCTGTAGAGAGGGGGTCGATTGCAGAGATTTTATTTTTATTTTATTTTATTTTATTTTTTACTTTTACTTTTTATTTTATTTAATGTTAAAACAACAGAGAGCAGAGATTCCACTTAAAAAAGCTGGTAAAAATTGCAGAAATGAGGGCAATAGTGAAAATTTCAAGTACTGAAATGCAACAGCAGATTGCCAATAAAACCCAGAAATTTTTCCAATAGCCCAGCAGAAGAAAATATTTTCAAGCAGTAGAAAAACCCAGAATTGCAGAAATTTTTCAATGCAAAAACTTAGAAACTTCTTCAGAAACCAACTTTAAACAATTTTTCCAACAGCTCTCCAAAATGCAGAATTTAATGGGCAGAAATTGCAGGAAGAAATCAACCTTCAAATGTGCAGTGCTGCTTTTCTTCAAAACCAATGCTGGAATGCTGCCAATTTTTGAATGCTGCTCCTCTTCAAAACACTTCTGAATGCGGCAAAATGTCTGTTGCAGAAACTCTGAGTGCTGCAAAAATGTCAAGAATTTTTGCAGATATGCACAGGCCATAAACACAAATGGCTCACTCAATTTGGAGCAGGGCCAGCAATCGCCCGCTTTGATACCATGTTAAACACCATGTTAAGGCACACACATGGTGTATGAGGAAGATGAACACACACACACAAGAAACTCAACACAATGAAGGATAAGCGTGAGGCTTTCTTATTTTTTCCATTATACATGATGTACATTTAGAATACAACGGTGTGACTCTTGGTTTCATATTCCAAGGTCACTTGGACTCCATTGTGACTTTTCGCATTCCACACCTACCCATGTAGGATTAGGTGTTCCAACATTTAGGAGAAGTTTTAATCTGTATAAATGATGTTGATGCCTACATGAAGATGCGATGGTGAAATATCATCACTAAGGTAACTTTTTATTTAAAATTTCATATGTATATGCATGGATGCCAATCATGTAGGAAGGATGTAATATCATTGGGAGATGGTTCGAAGGAAAGCAGCATGGCATAAAGGTGGACTAGATAAGGAATTATGATGAATCACTTTCTGATAGTTGACATGACTCGTGGGTGAAAGTGATGGATGATATGTTCCCTATGAAGCCAAAGGTTGAAGGTTCCTCAATATCGAAATCCATGGCATCAAGGGGAGGAAATCTTCATGAGCAACTAGGTGTCCCACCATTGCTGCTGCAGGTGCCTAGTTGAGAAGGAGCCTGGTGATAAGTTTCTTGCTTGGAAGAAACTTGAAGTATGTCCTTCCTAAGTTAAGAGGGAGTGAGGTATATGATTCTCTAATACATTTGTCATGCACTAGACCATGACTAACAACCGTAAGTTTCAGTGAAGTCCATGTGGAGAGAATGGATAGACACATCATTCTTGTCTTCACTTGGAAGACAAAATGGAGGATTGGGTAATAATATGGAATTCGATACTCTTTGAGAATGTGATAAGTAATTAAAGATAAGAGTAGTAGAGGACCGATATTCTTTGAGGGTTGGCTACCCAAGAGAAGAATAGTCCAAAAAGGTCATACTCTGGGAACACTTGGGTGGAGTATGTACCTTGTAGAGACAATGAATATGGTGTCTATAAGTCATGTGTCTTGCAAAAATTGTAGCCCATTGTCTTGTTGAGAGATGGGGTTGTTAGTTGAGGCCTTGAAATAGGAAAATGTTGGTTGATATGATGCTATACAGATGCGATTACCAATCCGATTCTTCTTATGAGATTCTTCAGATTGAAAGTGACCATGTACCAGTATGAATATATCCCTAGTTAAGAGGGAGAATTGGAAAGTGTAACTAGGATCAGTCTTCATATTGAATATGTAATTATGAATTTATAAAGAATACAAATATAATAAAATATATTTTTTGTATGCTTGCTTCATGGGTTTCATGAGAAAGGCTTTATTTTAGGTCAAAGGAATTCTTCTTAATGTCCTTTAGGAATTTGTCTTCTAGTTATAAATGTATTAAAGGGTCATGTTTATGATGAGTCAAAGTCACTATTGTATGCCTCAATATATTGTCTCATAATCCTTCTTATCTAGCTCAAGTTCACCATTGAAGACACTACTCAAGTCAGCTCAAAAGCAGCTCCTCAAGTTGGCTCAAAAGAAGTCCCTCAAGTCGGCTCAAAGAGGCACATGTTTTGTATATATATAAGATAAGACCACGGCTCATTTGAAACGAAAAGCTTCTGATTCGTCTGAAGAAAAGTATGTAGATGTCACTAAGATAAAACAATGTGAAGAAGTCCGAGTCCTTTAGTGATATAGATTAGAAGGAGGTGCAACGCCAGGGTTGCGAAAGAGCTGAAGACAAGTGCAGATAAGTCTCAGATAAAATAGACAGGAGAAGTATGAGTTTTAGGATAAGCTTCAAGTATAAAAGTTGCAAATTATAATTAAGAGGAGTAGGGTTATACATCAAGGCATAATAACATTATAATAAGATCTACACTCGACATAAAATCAGGATTGTGATAATATATAAGACTATCACAAAGTATAAGAAAAGGATTGTGTATAAAGACATATTCATGACTGTCATATAAAGGGAAAATAAAGATAAGCATGCACAAGGTGAAACATACACAGTATTGATAACAATGAAAGGAATTCATATAACCAGAGAAGAAAGAAGATAAGTAGAGACCGATATCTCTAGTGTTAGTGATGGAAGGTTGTTAATTTTGGAAAATTGGGTCCAAAATCCATGTTGTGATGCTCAGATGAAGATGCCAATATTTTTATTGGATTCCTCTTTCGGAGAGGTGAAAGATCGATCTAAAGATCATCTTGATCTGATGAGAAGAACATTTATTTTGAATTTATTCAAAATATGTGCAGGTCAACCTGAAATGAAATGTAGGCTTGAAGCCCCAACAGTTGTGTCGCACACCCTCATTGATCAATATAAATTGGTCAACGTTGGAGGAAATTTTCACTCATCACATCCTCACACATTCTCTCTTGTCATCGGATTGGTTCGATCACCTTGGAGGCTCTTCTCTTCACACGTGGGAAATTTCAGCAAGGAGATTTTTTTTTTTTTTCGGCCTAGGGTTTCTACCGTAGCATTGACCAGCATTGACTTTGGTCAATGCATCGTCAAATTGACCTGAAACTCTCCCAATTTTTTGATTTCCTCAATCTGCATTTTTTGGCACAATTCCTGAGGCTGGACGTTGACTTTGACTTGGCTGCGTTGACCTTGTTGTTGTTGTTGTTTGCGTTGACCGTTGACTAACAGCATTGAATTTCATTGAATTTTGGGGTTGAATGATATGTCTGTCCTAGAGGGTTGTGTGACACTTCTGGTTGGCTGACGGTATTGAGAATTTGCTGGTTGAAGCATCCCGCTGACTGTCGTAATGCACCAACAAACTTATGTATTTTGGCTTGTCTTTTGTCGATCTACTGGTATGTTCTATCATCATTTTACTTTCTTGCTTATGTGATTGCTGACTAATGTTTTGATAAAAAGTAAAGCTGCATCAAGAATAGAAAATGTACAAAAATTTACATGGCATCAGAGCTGAGGTGAAGACAAAGCCCTAGTTTGTAGCAATCATTGAAGAAGAGGATGGGTTCCTCGAACTACAATGGATTTAAGGCTGATGACAAATTGACTAGGAAGGAAGACTTCCATGCCTGGAAGATGACACTAGATATTAATTTGGAAGACCAAGATGTCATGGAATATGTGCAGGGTAAAATCCAAGAGCCTCCATCCACTGCAACTGCTGCTGCCAAAACAAAGTACAAGAAGAGGGAAATCAAAGAAAATTTGATGATCAAAGACTCAATTCATAAGAGTCTCGTTGCCTACATCTCTGAGTTGGGCACATCTAAGGAGATGTATGATAAGTTGGTCAACATGTTCAAGGCCAACAATGTGAATCAAGTCCTATTCTTCAAGAACCAATTAAATAATATGAAGAAAGGCCAGGATGAGTCTGTTCAATCATATTTTATGAAGCTGACCAAAATCAGGAATAATATTCTAGCTATTGGGGAGGCAATAGCTGATCGAGAGATGGTTCTCACCGCACTTGGAGGTCTCTCATCTAAATGGCATGTATTCAACAGTACCATTAACAATGTTACCGATGAAATAGGTAACCCCGTTTTGAGGTCAGGTTACCTATTTCATCGGTAACATTGTTCATTCTCAATAATAATTTCATACTTGATTTTGAAGAATTACTATCGATATGTGTACATGAAGATTCAAGGATCAAGGAATATGAAAATGAAGGAAATGTTGCCTTCACTGCTGTACTAAGAAGAAGAAATTTGGTGGTCCGAAGAACAAAGGAAGAGCAGGGGCCCAAGGAAAGAAATGAAAATGTTACACTTGCCACAAGCCTAAACACTATGCTAGAGAATTCCCTTTCAAGAAGGATTCTCCTAATGATCATGACAACAACAACTAGAGGAATGGAAATAAAAGGAAAAACATGTTCAAAGGGAAGAGGAAAGCTCCCTCCGACGAAAATGGGAAATCTTTCAAAAGGTCAAGAAATTCCAAGTATGAGGAATCAAATGTTGTAGATGAGAAAATAAATGAATTCATTCTTGTATCTTCCCTCTCTGCTACATCTCCACCTGACACTATATATTTCTGGCTGATAGATAGTGGTTCCTCAAGGCACATCACTGGGTTCAAGGAAGCACTTCCTGATATGGTTGAGAAGGACGTTAATTTGAAAATTATCCTTGGAGATAATTCCACATATCCCATGAAAGGGACAGGTAATATGACCCTCCACTTGTCTCAAGGTCAAGTCCTCCGTTTGCAAGATGTACTATATGTACCTGATTTGAAGAAGAACCTTGTGTCTATATCGACCATGGAAGACAAAGGTTTCAATGTGGCATTCATTGATGGGAAGGTGCGTATCTGGAAGAAGAGTTTCAAGGAAGTTATCACGATTGGGTTTAGAGTTGATACACTCTACCAGGTTGGAGGAAGTCCACTGGGAACAATGACGTATGATACTATCCGACAGACGGAACTATGGCACCAAAAGTTTTGACACCTTCACTACAAGGCCCTTCCCAAAGCAAGGAAGGTGGTGATAGGGATGCCCAAGTTCACAAATGATCATGAAGGTGTAAGTCAGGGCTATGCCAAAGGAAAGAATACAAGGGGACCTTTTCCCTCAAATGTCACAAAGACATCTGATGTCTTGCAATTGATACATTCTGATCTGTTTGGTATGCTGCCCGTGACATCCTTGGGAGGATGTTCTTATTATATGACGTTCATAGATGAATTCTATTGCAAGAACTGGATATAATTCTTGGAAAATAAGGATGAGGCTTTCATGTGGTTTCGTACCTTCAAAGCCTTGGTGGAAAATATGACAGGGAAGAAGATCAAGATATTGAGAACCGATAATGGCACGTGTCCATCCACTTGATCTGGGATCAATTCTAGTGAGGTTTCAAACCTCCAACTGATTTCGGGTCAGTGAAACTAACTTCGGGTTAGTATATGACTCTCTTGAGTCCAAAAGAGGTTTCAAACCTCCAAATAACTTTGGGTCAGTGAAACTAACTTCGGGTTAGTATATAACTCTCTTGAGTCCAAGAGAGGTTTCGGATCTCCAACTGACGTCGGGTCAGATAAACCAACTTCAGGTTTGTATGAGACTCTTTGAGTCCTATAGAGGTTTCAGACCTTTGGGCTGAATTTTTCAGCTAGGAATGATGTCTTTGTGACTGAACCACTTTTGTTCCAAAATAAAGAAGCCAGAAAAGTAAGTTACAACGGGATGACACACGATGTTTGGATTGCACAGGTGGTTGGAGTTCCCCTTAGTTGAGAGGGAGTGTTAATTTTGGACAACTAGGTCCAAAATCCATGTTGTGATGCTTAGATGAAGATGCCAATATTTTTATTGGACTCCTCTTTTGGAGAGGTGCAAGATTGATCTAAATATCATCTTGATCCAATGAGCAGAACATTTGTTTTGAATTTATTCAAAATATGTGCAGGTTGGCCTGAAATGAAATGTAGGCTTGAAGCCCCAACAGTTGTGTCACACACCCTCATTGATGGATATAAATTGGTCAATGTTGGAGGAAATTTTCACTCATCACATCCTCACACATTCTCTCTCATCATCTGATTGGTTCGATTACCTTGGAGGCTCTTCTCTTCACACGTGGGAAATTTCAGCAAGGAGAAAATTCTGTTTTCAGCCTAGGGTTTCTACCGTAGTGTTGACCAATGTTGAATTTGGTCAACACATGGTCAAATTGACTTGAAACTCTCCTAATATTTTGATTTCCTCAATCTGCATTTTTTGGCACAATTCTCGAGGCTAGATGTTGAATTTGACTTGGCTGCATTGACCTTGTTGTTGCTGCTGTTTGTGTTGACCATTAACTAACATCGTTGAATTTTGTTGACTTTTGGGGTTGACTGACCTGGTTTTCCTAGAGGGTTGTGTGACACTTCTGGTTGGTTGTTCGTATTGAGACTTTGCTGGTTCAAGCATCCTGCTGACCGCCGTAACACACCAACAGACTTATATATTTTAGCTTGTCTTCTTTCGATCTACTGGTATGTTCTATCAACATTTTAATTTTTTTTTTACGTGATTTTTGACTAATATTTGGATGAAAATTAAAGTTGCATCAAGCATAGAACATCTACAAAAATTTACAAAGGTGCAAGACAATGCAGTACGGTGCAAAAAGAAGGATCAACTCAAGGAGTGAGTGAAGAAGAAGTGACAAGGTATTGGAGGCATACATAGGTCAAGGGTATGTGTCATGGTCATGGTACTTGTCAATTTTAAGTCTATAAGAATAATTTCTTGTGGGTATTCCTCTCCAAGAGGGAGAGGTTTTGGTCGTGGCTTGAAAAGCCTAAATTTGTGTCTCTTTTGTTTTTGGTAATTGACTTGATGAAATACGTAATAAACTAATAAGAGAAGACATAAGTATAAAGAGTAATATCACAAGTAATTATCAAGAAGAGAATTGAATTAATGACCGCCCTATCAAATTCTCAACACAAGGAAAGTACATCATCAAGATGTTGCAGAAATTCGTAATGATGGAGTCCAAGCCCATGAATACTCCTATGATCACCATTCTTAAGAAGTTATAAGGCTCTGACTCAAGTCTCGTGGATCCTGTTAGGGTCCTATAGTAATAGGATTCATAACTTTGAATGGACTATGATTAGTATTGTAATATGTACATACTTTGCTTTCTACAAATGTTTTTCCCATATTAAAAAATGTAAAGAGGGTAAAAGTTCTAAAAGAAAAATCAAATGACTGAAAGAAAAAGATCAAAAAAGAATATAAAAAATGAACCCCAACAAAAAATAGATAAAATAGATCATGAAATTGATGCAAATTCAAACGCCACTAATTTTTACTTTATTTTTGCAAAATAATATTGTGCGCAGCTTGTAAAAAAAATGCCAATATCCATGAAGGTCAAACTGCTTAAACTTGATCTTTCGTACTTTAAATTTCATGCTGATAGATAGAGAATAAAGATCTAGCCAAACTGTTTAATCTTGGCAGATCAGCATATAGGTAGAGAATAATAAATGAGCCCAACAGTTTAATCTAAGCCATTGGGAGTAATAAGGATAGAATTAGATAGTTTTCTGTTAAAAGAAAAATGAATAAAGGTCTGCAAGCTCAAATGCACACAAATGAATGAAGAATTTTTTTTAGGGTAGATGATGGGTAGGTAGAAGAAGTTTTCACAAGGCATAGATAGCAAAAATTGATCATTTCATATTTACTAACTTCCCTATAAATTCATTCCCCTTGTAAAAATACCCCTTCCCCTTCATTTTAAACCTATCCCCTTACGTCACTCCTTTTTCCCTTACAAAATCACTTTTCCTAAGTTAAAAATGCATATTTTCCTTTGGAAAAGTAAAAGTCCCTTTATTGATTTCCCTTCTTCAAAAATACCCCCTTAAATAACTTTATCCCAAGTCTAAATGGTTAAATTTATATATTGGGTCCCACTATGAAATGTTCCTCCCCGATATAATTTTTTACATTAAAAACTTAGTGTATAAATCCCACACATATTAATTTAACCCCATGTTAACATTATACATTAACTCCTATTAAACCTTTAACCCATATTTATATTAATTCCCCTTTATATATATTACCCCAACCCATATTTTATTTATAACCTATATTTATAATTTTCCGCATTTGATATGTCTTGGGCATAGCTTATAACTCCAATACATATTCAACCCTCTACATATCCCATCACATAAAACTACTCCCGGGCCCCACGCCAATCTAATCCCCGAAAGTTCATTCCCATTCGTCCAATCTTCAAATCTTAATTGATTAGATCCAATGGCCAATAAGCCTTATCGCATCCCTGATAGCCAGATCTTTAACCACTCCAGCACCTTGCAAAATGAGCAGTTTTTGGAGCCCCGCTCCTTGCAACGTGTCAATTTTCCATTGCATCACATCCTCATAAATCATACCGCCTACCACCTTCCGCCGATGCGAAAAATACCAAACAGTATTTCCACCCGTTATGAAAACCACAATCCTGTTTTTCGCTCATTAGGAAAACCATCCTGCCCATTTGAATTTACCCGCACATTAATGTTTAACCATTGTTGGTTAAAAATGCATAAGACGACCCTTTTGAGCCTTTTTTTACCATTTTCTATTCATAATAGCACAAATACAGCTCTGCCGACCTATTTCCGAGCCAACGAATCGGTGCCGACCTTGTTTTAAGCCATAGTTAAACAGAATTCAACCTTGCTATCACTGAAGCCACTGTAGAAACAATCCGAAGCTATATAAAGACCAGTGAAGCCACAAAAAACCCCCGTTTCCCCTTAAAACCCTTCTGCATACCAGAGCTTCATTATCCAGGTATTCTTGAAGATCCAAGGCCATTTTTAGGCTAAAAGAAAGTAATTAAATCATTTGAACCACTTTAAGAGCTTAGAAAACCATAGAAAAAGCCAGTATTACCTTTAAGAAACCTTTTCTACCGGCTGCGATAATATTTTCTCAGTATTTTAAGTCCAGAGACTATTTCTGATCACAGAGAGTAATATTTGATAAATTGGTTTCTCAAACCCTTTTGCAGACTTTAAAAATCTTTCAGAGGAGCTCCTTAAAACCTGAACCTGTGTTTTTAAAGACAAAAGAGTAATCAATTGATTAAAATTAAAAAAAATATGGCTTCTCAAAGCATTGTGTCAGTTAATCCCCTACAACCTCCAGTTATAGATATGGAGCACACACCCTTAGCAGAAAAAGATTTTAAAATTAGTGACCCTGTCACTGAGTTTAACCTTCTTGAGCTCCACTGCTGGAGCCATGACAAATCAATTGATCAAGTTGATGAGGTTTTCATTTGGGAGTCAAATTTTCCCAAGTACATTGTCCCACAGACCTTCCAGTGTCCAGAGGTAATTAAACTTTTCCAAAATTGTTATTTCCCTGACCAAAGGGCCCTGATAACCCCTGATAAAGAAATTGTGTTCACTATCACACCTGAATCAATAAATAAAATGCTGTAGATTCAACCTAGGCTAGATGAAACCCCTCTATCTATTGATACCCTTACCCAGCTATACCCGAATATGGACTTCCCCAATAGATTCTAGATATTCCAAACTTTCATTCCCTCATCAATAGAAACTCCCAAGACTAATCCTCCTTACCCATCTGCAATATTTTCTGAAAGAACTAGGCATATCATCACTATGTTATCATGTATTCTGGGTTATTTCACAGATGAGCATGTTGATGCTTTAGTCTTAGGTTTCTTGTATACTTTCACACCTATTCAACCTCCTCCTACCATATTCAATTTTGCTTCGTACCTTGCTGACTCAATCCATGAACATCTTGTTAAAATGCCTGAAGAAGGTGTCTTCAAGTACTCATTAGTATTTTTCCACATGTTTTTATACTTCTAGTCTGAAAACGTTTCCATCAAACTTCAAAAGCTGGATGTTGAAGGTAATCCACAGTCAGTTATCTTTTGGACTCCATTAATCAGAAAAATACTCTAAACATTCCACATACACAGACTTCATTGAATCTTTCATCCATCCTATTTTCAACATACTGAACAACTGTAGTCAGTGAGGAAATTAAAAAGGTCTTGTAGTTATCAGAACATAGTAGGACATGAGATTGGTATCTATATCAGAATCACACAAAAATTAGGGTATATGGATCTAATATTTTTCCATATAAGCTGCCCAAATACCTCCCAATGAGGTTATTTTCCCTTGAGTATATCAGATAGATCCTTAATTCTGATGCAATAAATTTCTTGGCAGCCAAAAATAAGACACAATTTAAAATAAAGAATCAGGTTGGTCCTTTTATTTTCAAAAGTAGAGATGCAAGTCCAGAAGCAGAAAATATTTGCACGAATTTAAGTTCAGTCAGATTTTCCAGTGGTATTATGATCCTTTAGGAGTAATAAGCAAATTAAGAGTCAAATGTAAGTTAACTCCTTATGTACATGAATCCAAGCTATATATTGAAAAATACTCCAATCAGTTTGAATGGTTGGAGAACACTTTGAAAGAGGCAGAGAAGCAAGGTGATACTAGTTCCATCTTGTAGACTCCAACCCAAGAAGATATGAACTCTAACAGAGTCAGAGAAGAAGGATCATACTAAGCACAAACTACAACTGAAATAAAATTCAAATTTATGTATAGGAAGAAATCAAAATTAAATCCTATAAATGAAGAAGTGGAAACTATTGAAGTGATTGATACAGATACAGTGGTAAAGGATAACGCTCCTATTACAGTTTCTGAAGAAACACACCAGCCTTCAACATCTAACACTTAGATGATTCAGAAACAACATAGTGTTGAAGTGTCTTCATCTAGAAAACCAACAGAGAAATAACATGACATCATGCATAAGTGAAAAGAAATAAAGATTAGAAATGAAGCCTTACAGGCTGATACATACACTGAGTACTGGAAACAATCACCTAGTAACCAAAGCAGATTGATTTCTGCATTTGACTGCAAGACTAGAAATATGCAGATGACCTTCCTGTAGCCCACAATCAAGCATCCTAAATCATCAACAGATTACAAAAATACATCATATTATGTTCAATCAAAAGATCTTCATCCAATATACCAGATAGAATTTCACAAACAAGCTGGTGAAATGCTATATTATACTATGACAAAAAAACCCATAAGTGTACAGAAGTTGCAAAACACTCTAGGGAACATGAGAGATCAGCTAAAGCTAGAAAAGGCATCCTCACAGGCTAAATATAATAGAATCAAATCTCTGGAATATTTGGTTATTGAAGTAGGATATGATCCTAATAATGTCAAAGTTGCAGAAAAACTCACAAAGAAAAAGAATGCAGACATTGCTGCATTAAAGGAACAACTAAAACCGCCTCCTACTGAACATCCACAGGCAAAGGAAGTGTTAGAAAATGAAGGACAAAAATATGAGATGATGAATCTCATTCTTCAGTTAACTGTCCAACTAAAAGAAATGGAAAATGAGATGGACAAGTTAGTGCACGAGAAAAAATACAGATCAGAAGAAGTCCTTGTAATTGTTATTCCGATAGTCACTATTGTTGTTTCTTCTACCTTAGCATAGTCATTGGCCCCTTCAGTTCCAATAACTACAACACTTCCTATTACATCAGCAACAAATTCAACAATAGAGTCATCTACAACAGAAGTACAACCTACTGATGAGGTGGGTAAACTAGTTAAAGCAATGCAGGAAATGTCCATTCACACAAATGAAATCAACAGACTTAAAGAATAGTTGAAAATTCTGAGTGATGAGAAGAAACTAGTCTAGATTATGCACAACAATGAAGTACATAAGACCAACAGGTTGACAGAGAAATTGAAGAAGTTAGAAAAAGATTTAACACTAAAAGAACCAAAGGCACAAGCCAAGCAACAATTATGGGCCAATATCATTGGATCTGTCAATGATGTTTGGCCATCCATTTAGGTCATTTATGAACAAAAAGATTTAATCAAATAAGCAGGTGAAGCCATCCAAAAAATCAAAGAATAACTTGGCAAGAAACCATAAGAGGCTAATGAAATCATAAATTTTCTTAATTCAAAGAATAAGCAGGAACTATAAGAAATTGGAATTAGTGACTAGACATATACAATTATTGAAGTCAGGAAGGTGATTTCAAAGAGAAACTTAATGATACAACTAGAAGAAAAGTGTCAAAACATGGAGATTGCCATAACCAGATTTATGATGAAGTTTGATATTCTGAGACAGAAAGGCTTGCCAAATCCTCTGGTTATCAATGAAAGATTAATGAAACAAGAGTATTATGATAAAAAAATCAGAGAAGTGGCAAAGGAACAAGCAAACAATTCAGCCATGCAAGGAAGTCCAACAAGGAAAGTACTTTACAAGAGTTTTGAGAACCTTTTTTACCTACAGCATGAGGTAAAAAATTTATTCATAAAAAAACTTACTTTTTAAAATTATACAGACGCTGATGAGATATTTAGAAGAATGGTGAAGATCAAATTACTAGAAGTAGAAGCTTGGGGGAAATTTACTGATTTACTATGAAGGTAAAACAGTGAAAACAGAGCAGTGACCATCAAAGAGTATTGGAGTTAAAGTGTATTAGGTGAAAGTCAGAGTTATAGTCAAAACAAAAATTACAAAGAAGAGTTAAAGACTGCTAGCATAAATGACACTCAACTACCTAACAAACATCCAGCGTTGAGTAAACAACCAGAGGAAAACCAACAAAATATCAAAGACAACAAAACAAAAAATTCAATAAAAGCAGGAACAATTTGCATTAGTTAGATAGTTGTCTCTATCTTCTTATAGTAAGATATTTAATTTTCCTTGAATAATTCCTAAGTTTGTTTTAGGATATTTTGTAAGAATTTTTGTATAACTACTTCACATTTTGAAGTACCGAGGGTGGATTGTGGATTGCTAAACACTTCTATAGATGCATTGATCTGAACCAGAGGGTTCTTTGTACCATTTTCAAGTCAACAGACTAGATTTAGCAATAAAGAGATTATATTACACGATTAATGTGTTGGGCCACTTCAGTGAAGTACTCTCAATTTTTCTTTGTTTTTTATCTGAAGTTTTCACATACTTGCATGTTTTCTAAATCTAAATGTATAACAGGAATATTATTTCAGAATATGTTTAAAAACACTTTGTCTTGAATTGTTATGTCATTTTCATGTTTTCTATTGATATCTAGATTAGGGAATTCTTAATTTATCCCTAGTTTCTATTGACCTCTACTGTTTCCCTCATTATCCGGATCTAAGAACCCTTAATTTCTCTCTCATCTCGATTGAAACCATTTTATCATTCAAGCTAAGGATCTAAAGTTACTCAGCTATCTTGCCCTGTGAACACTTCCCTTTAGAACCTTGATTATGCTCTGACTGCTTGACACTTTGACTCCATTAGCCCAATGGTAAGGAGACCTACATCTATCCATCTGAACCAGTGATTCCACCACCAATATAAACCCAAAATCAAAATCCCAATCAATCCCACATAACTAGCCTAAAATCAACTAAAATCAACAAAGATAAATCATATAGAGAGAGCCCTCTCTGAGCATTAGGAAGGCTAGATCCTAATGATTAAAAGTAGGTTTGTGGTCACCTCTTATATTCTTTAAACCAAAATAAAAACAATCCTTGAGAATTATTGGAGTGATAACATACTTGCGACTCCACTAGGGAACTAACCAGTCCTTAGTGTTTAAAATAAATCTTAAAGGAAATACTTTTACTCATCTCTTCACCTTAATATTTTTTTAAAGAGTTGTTAAGTAAAGTTTTCATTAAAAACTAAAATTCTGGCTTCCAGAAGAACCTAGTATACCAGGTCTAATCCTGATATAGAACCTACTGTAATAGTAGATAATCCTGATGAAATTTTAAAGAAAGAAAAAGAAGTAGAAATTTTAGGTAATAAAAATCCATTGATCAGAGAAAATTCCCTCCCCAATAAATTATCAAGTTTACAAGACATTGAATTTGATTTAGCTTTGGAGAAATCTTTGTTTAGAACTAAAGAAAAATGTTCCATCTATGATAGTGTAATAGATCCTGATTTCAATTCATTCATTGAAACTAAAAAGGAAACTATTTCACTTGATTCAGATTAAAAAGATCTAGAACCTTATGATAAAATTGATGCATTAACTGCAACTTTGATTAAGGAAATTGATGAAGCTTATTTCCAATATTCTGTTGAATTGACTGCTTTATATACTTATACCCCTAAGACTTTTACCAGTCATTTAGAGTCTATAAATTCAAATTTATTTAGTACCACTTCATATATTATTTCCACTACACCTCATTCCACAGAAACCTTCATCCCTAAGCTTCCTCTTCAACCTAGAGTTTTATTTCCATCCCCAAATACTGCAAGTTCATCTTCTAGCACTGCTGCTGTATTTTCAATCACTTCAACCACATTTCCAATTACATATTCTAGTGTCCCAACCTCATCTGTAAGTACTTCAATTTCATCACCAAGTACCATCAATTTACCTCCTAGCCAAGCAAGAATATTAGCCATGGCTGCTAGATATGATCTTTTGGTCCCACCAGGTCAATTACATAACATGCTCCAAGATTACCAAAGCAAAATCCCTCAATTTGATGGAACTAGCCAATACACTGCACAACAACATGTTAACAAAACGACTGATTACTTTGAATTGCATGAAATTGATGAATCTGATGTCCAAATGAGACTGTTTGCCCAAATTTTAGCTGGAGAAGTAAAAAAATGGTTTAAAGCTTTACCTGCCAATCATATTGCTGATTTAGAAGCCTTTCATAGATTTTTTATCTGTAGATGGGAGAAAAAGAAGAATCCTTTACAAATTTTATCTGAATATGAACACTTTAAAAGAGGACCTAATGAGTCAGTTCAGGACTACTGTACTAGATTCAATAGTTTCTATAATTCTATTCCAACAAACATTAAACCTCCACCAGATCTAGCTTTACTCAAATTTCATGATGGTTTTGATATGGAAATGTCATACCAACTAAGGGAAAGAAACCCATAAACACTAGAACAAACGCAAAAAATTGCAGTTAGTGTAGAAGCCAATTTGTTAGCCAAGAGAGCAAGAATGAGAAATGAAAGAAGAGTAACAATAAAAGAGGAAACATCTACATCAGATAGCAAAATAGATAGTTTAGCAAAAGCTATGGAGAAAATGATGGATAGACTAGAAATTATGGAAAGGAAACCACAATGGGATAATCAACAACAAGGTCCTCAAATAAGAAATACCAACTTTAGAAAAAACACCAACACTCATAAATCTAAATAATCAGCACCTGATCAAACAATAAGACCACCTTTCCAAGAGAACTATGTTGAAATTTCTCACCAAAACAAAGAAGATGAAGACACCCAGATTAACCTAATGGGAATTAATGATGATAATACAATTTTTCGTACACAATAAGAACATAAATGATATGAATTACAACAATTACAGTTAGAATCTGGAGAGTCTTTCGATTATAAGCAAGGTTATGAGTTTTCCATTAATGAAGTTCACAATAAATATAACCTTAGGAGTAAGAAAAAGGTAGAAGCCCCTACTAAGAAATATTCCCAATCTTAGACCAAGAAAACAATAGAAGCTCCTACAGCCAAAGTACTTCAAATTATCCCTAGGGAAACCCAAGAAAACTCTAGTTCAAATCAGAAAAATTGTAGTCCAAAAATTGCACGTAGTCCTAAAATTGTAGACATTATAGATACTGTTGTTCAAACATTAGCTGATCCTAAAAAAATTGCTGCTGCTAAAACAACAACTTCTGTTAAAACTACACCTTCTGCTAAAAATTTAACTAATCGAAAAAAATCTGCTGCTGATAAAAAATTACCTGATTCTAAAACAGCTACTGCCAAAACAACTGATGAAACTTCAAAATCTGCCAAAACTTCCACTACAACTCAAACTGTCCCTGAAAAGAAGATTGCAAACAGCAAAACAATGGAAACAGAAACATAAAAACCAACTATAGATAAAGAAGAAAAACAAACTCAAACTACAATTACTAAAGAAGAAATCATTCAGTTAGGAAAAACACAAACACCATTTAACATCCAAACTGAAATTGCCAAACTAAAAATACCAATTCCTTTGACAGAGTTGGTAAAACATGATTTATACAAATCACAGATCATTGAAACATTGAACATTAATGAAGGAGAAGACTCTACTAATCTAAATGATGATCAACCAGGACTACTTTTTGGCCCAGAGGTAAATGGAAAACATCAAGAAGGTGGTGTTCCTCCTTTCTACATTAGCTTGAGTATCCATGATCAAATCCTACACAATGCTATGCTAGATTCAAGAGCATGCCACAATTGAATGCCAAAAGCCATTATGAAAACTTTGAATTTAGATGTTACTAGACCATACAAAGATATCTTCTCTTTTGACTCTAGTAAAGTGAAATGTCTTGGCTTGATAAAAGATTTATGTGTCACTTTAGTCCAATACCCAAGAAAAAGCATAGTCATGGATATTGTAGTAGTTGATATGCCTCCAAAGTATGGAATGCTATTATATCACCCATGGGGAGCAAAACTGTAGGGATCTCTACAATTAGACATGTCTTATGCCACTATTTCAATATTTGGTCAACCCAATAAAATTTACAAACAAACTCTAATGAAGTACATGGTTAGCAGTACAAAAAAACCACAAACCTATCCCATTTACTCTGTACATTTTGATTTGGATTCCTTCGTTTTGTGTAATTCAAATTATGGCATAAATAAAAACACAGCTTTAAAACATAAAAAGAAGAAAGTTGACAGTGACAACATATTTTATGAATCAATGTGGCACTTAGACTTTGATGGTTCAGTAAACAAACCAGGAGCAAGAGCAGGAGTTTGGATTCATAACATGGAAAACAATCATTCAGAAGGTCATGCCTTTAGATTAAACTTTAAATGTACAAATACCATGGTAGAGTATGAAGCTTTAATCTTAGGATTGCAAAATTGTTAGAAACCTAAGAGGCAAAAGAGTTTCTATCATGGGAGACTCTGACTTAATTGTAAAACAAATTATAGGATAATATTTTGTGTATAATCCAAGTGTTGAGCCTTGCAATAGGCATGTATTTACTCTCAAATATTGTCCTTTTTCCTCTTCTTCGTCCATTTTTGTGCCATAATATAATAATATCATGAATGGATTTTGATAAAAAATGAATGAAATAGTTCTGAAATGGTTTAACCGTCCAAACTAATTCCCATTGCTTTTATAATGAAAATAATAGATAAAACAATAGTTGTTCCCAAAAAGGAGCAGCAGGATCTAATCAAGGGAAAATAAGGTGCGTTAAAGGTGGTCAAATCAGAAGACGAATCAGTGAGAATGACCAACTGTTCAAAGATAGTAATCTGTTATGAATCCCTCAAGATCCCTTGATCTTGAGGGATCACATTTACCTCTTCCTTTAGCTATAAAGGAATGAGAAGAATACGAAGAGGGACATGATGACATAGGAGAAAGAAGAAAATGTAAATCAGATCATATCACATATTGTATCATGTCTCTTTCATTTATGTATCATTTTATAATGAACAGAACGTAGTTCTGAAGGACAAAATTTTATTGTAATGACTGCGTTGATTAATATATAATTTGTGTTGTTGTCCATTCGATTGTTCTGGAGTAACTAAGCAGTGTTCGCTAGTGGATAAGGGTCCGGTCTCTAGTGAATCTCGCTACTATTCTTTGTGCTATACTTTTCCATTTACTGCAAGTATATTATGCTTTTCTGCTTTACAGTGAATTACTTTTGATAGTTTAGATTTTTGTATTTATTCCCTTGAGTGCACATTTCCAATTTATTAGTTGTTTGTTAAAAGAATTGGCTTTGATTACTTAAAGCATAAATTGCTATTTCCACTACTTTCCTTTTGTTCGATAGTTTAGATCCAGCTGAAAGAGCTCGGTTAACGCTTCAGTGCTCTCGGTTGATTATCATTTGAATTTGTTGAATTAAGAATAAATCATAGTTCTTGGTTATAATACTTAGTGAATCATTTTATTTTAAGCTTCAGATTTATGATTGCATCTATATTAAAATGACTGGCTTTAGCATTAATATTTGTATGAATAGCTTCCACATACTGTGTACACACTTGAGATAAAAGGACTTACCCTGGTTGATAATTAATGTGAGGCGATCAGAAGTTTTTAAATACACCTGTTAGCACCCAACATTTTGGCGCTGTTGCCGGGAGTGTGTTGCTACTCTGAGTAATGTCTGATTGATTTTTTTTTTCTACTGAGGGAGAATTGGGTATTAAAAACGGAAGGTAAGAACTTGCTCAAAGAACGAGTAAAATTCTCGCTCATCTGCCCGCTTTCTAGCATAATTGCGTGAGAATTTAAGGTAGGGATGAATGTTTTTATTTCTGCATGAGTGTGTTGAGATTGCAACAAGATGATGAGCTTAGTGAAATGAGTCGCCTTCACTAAGTGGGCCCGCAGGCTATTTTTGGTGCAAGTCTATTTTTAGACTATGTCTATTTTTAGACATGTCGATCATATTCTATGAGTTGCAGGATGATATTTGTGGATGGTTGGTCAAGTTGGAAAAATAGATGGACTTCTATTTTTAGACATATTGGGCGGAATCTATTTTTAGATTGCCAGCCTAAAAATAGATATGTCGAATATTATTAGCTCTTAATAATATTTGGACTATAAACATTATCTTATTCTCTTGGAGCACTTCAGTTAAGTGCACAGATGTGGCACAGGAGCTGACAGAAGGAATTACGCTATTACTGAGGGTTAAGTGGAGCTATTGCATGGAGACTTCAGTTAGAACTCATGTGACAGAGTTTGGTGGAGTTATTGAGGTAGTTGGTGGAGTTGTGTTCAGTTTAACCGAGTTAAACATAGTTGAGCTAGTTGTATCTAGTCTAACTGATTGATACACTAGTGAGAGTGGTGTGAATTAATTATTAATTAATTCACTAATTATTAACTCATTAATCAACTAAATAATACATTAGTTAACTACAGTGCATGGACGGTTTCAGTGGAGACCAGTGAAGAGGTAGGTGAAAGAGCAGTGTGACTATCATTTGTGACTATAGTGTTGCATGATTTGCAACACACAGTGGTTGGAGATGCCAATGAGGATTGCATGAGCAAGGCTGGACCAATTCGAGTTCATTCAGAGCCATTCTTCAGCAGTGATTGCGCAGTAGAGGCAAGCTAGCAGGTGGCAGAGATTGGAGCATGAGATTTGCTAGATCGGACCTGATTAGTGTGTAGAAATTGGAGATTGTACTGAGAGCTTGTGAGGAGATTTGTATGATGATTGTTACATGATCTCTATGAAATATAATATACAGATAGTTGGGGGTTTTCAGCTTCAAGCTTTCCCATAAAATATTGTGTTCATATGTGTGAATGTTTATGGTTTTAATGTGTGCATGCAATTGATTTTATTTCCGCAATTAATGATCAATGGTAGAAGTGATTATGTATTGTGCATGAAGTCAAATAGTGTGTGATCAGGAGAATCTCGGATGTATAACATATCAGTTATATAAATTTCTACATGGTATCAGAGCAATATTGATCATTGGAGCAATTGCAAAACATTGAAGCGGTTGAGTTTTGTGCTGGTGGAATTCGAATTTGCAGCAGTGTTTTCTTGGTGTCGAAGTTGAGATGTCTTTCAACGGATTGCAATTGGAGTATGCCCTTGAGGGCAGCTCGAATTATATTGCATGGAAGGACAGGATGGAGGCGGTGTTAGATGACAATGGGTTGAAGGAGTTCATAGATGCTGAAGTCCCAAAGCCTACTTCTAGCGATGTTGCCGTAATTGAGGCTTGGCAAAAGAAGACAACAAAGTGTCGAAGAATTCTGTTGGAGGGCGTGAAGGATCACATAGTGTCCAGCCTGCATGGTAAGGCTTCTCCATTCTTGATGTGGAAAGCCTTGACAGATTTATTCCAAAGCAAGAGTGACTAGAGGAAGTTGGCGCTCAAGGATAAACTCAGAAACATAAAGATGGAGAAAGGCAACAGTACGCCCAAGTACCTCACGAAGTTCACCCAATGCAGGGATGAGCTGGGAAGTGTGGGGGTGATTGTAGATGATGAGGACTTGGTGAGCTTGGCTCTCCTTGGGCTTCCGAAGAGTTGGCATTCCTATCAGGACTCTGTCAATGGTCGGGAGAAATTGCTAGGATGGGAGCGACTTTGGTCGGATCTTGTGCAAGAGGAGATAAGGCGAAGTACCAGGGACGGATCTTCATCAAAGAACTCAGATGAAGAAAATTGCGCTTTGGCTGCCAAAGCAAGGAAGGGGAAGAGAAAGAAGAATGCTTCTCAATCCGGTGCGAAAGGCAAGAAGCAGGACATGTCCAAGGTGAAGTGCTTTCACTGTCACCAACACGGACATTACGCCACTAATTGTCCACAGAAGAAGAAAAATAAGCAGGCTGCTGGATCTGCAGCTGGAGAGGCCTTAACCTCACAGTTTGAGCTGGATTTTTCGCTGATCGCATGCTTGGTCTCAAGTGTGATGGGTTCAGTGTGGTTTCTTGACAATGGTGCATCTTTTCACATGACAGGAGATCGAGATTTGTTTACTGATCTGGATGAGAAAGATCTTGGAGTGCACATCGAGATGGGCGATGATGGTAGATACAGTGCGACCGGTATCGGTACCATTTCCTTTGAGAGGGAGTCTGGTAAACCCTTTGTATTAAAGGAAGTGATGCATGTTCCAGGATTGAAGAAGAATCTTATCTCTGTGGCTATGTTGGAAGACAAGGGATATGATGTTGTCTTTAGCGAGGGAAAGGCTTTCCTGCGTAGTAAGGCAACTGGTGAAACTCGGAGGATAGGGGTTCGAGTTAAGAACCTTTATCAATTATAGGTAGATGACTGTGCAACAATGGCAGGTAAGGCATAAGGAGTGGTGAGCCTGGATGAGGGCGAGCTATGGCACAGAAGATTGGGCCATCTTCACCATGGTGCTTTGAAAATTTTGCAGCATATTTCTACTAGGCTTCCAAAAGGTACACTTGCGCAGTCAGATCAGTGCAAGGGATGTACTTTGGGAAAATTTGTGAAAGCCACCTTTCACGAGAAGGATAGTTGCGCCACGATGATCCTTGTGAGAATTCACACAGACGTGTGTGGACCTTTCTCAGTAGCTTCGACAACAAAGCACAGGTAGTATGTGATATTTGTTGATGATTTTTCTCAGAAGTACTGGATCTTCTTCATGCAGAAGAAGAGTGAGACATACTCAAAGTTCTGTGAGTTCAAGGCACTGGTTGAGAAAGAATCGGGGAAGCAGGTTAAGGCTCTTAGGAGTGACAATGGTGGTGAATTCATCTCTAGCGAATTCAAGGACTTTTGCAGCGCAAAAGGAATTCGAAGAGAGCTCATAGCGCCTCATAACCCACAACAGAATGGGGTCGCTGAGCGGAAGAACAGAACGATCGTGGGTGCTGCACGGGCAATGTTGCATGATCAGAACCTTCCCATACACTTATGGGCTGAGGCATAAAATACTGCGGTTTATGTGCCAAACCGTTGTCCTCATAGGATACTTGGCATGAGTACACCCGAGGAGGTGTTTTCTGGTAAGAAGCCTGATATTTCTCATTTGAGGATTTTTGGTTCACCTGTTTACATTCATGTGATGAAGGATTCCAGGAAGAAGCTAGAGCCGACTGCAGAGGTTGGGATATTTGTGGGGTACACTGATACACCCCACAACTATCATGTGTATTTGCCAGACAGTCGCAAGACTGTTGTGCGATGGGATATCAAATTTCATGAGGAGAAAGCCATGAAGTGTTCGCTTGAGAGGGAGCCACACTTGCATGCAGATGAGGAGCTATTAGTTCCTAAGGATGAGCCTCAGGATGTGGATCAGCCACAAGAGGAGGTTCATGGAGCGGAAGAGACCACTCATGCAGCGCCAACCATCAGAGGGCAGAAGCGCACTACAAAAGCTGAGCGACTGATTCAGGATGCAAAGAATATTGTAGGAGCACCTACATCATAGCGCAGACAAAGACAGTCACCTGACCGGTATATTAGATACATGGCTCTTATGAGAAAGTGTATCGTGACAGAGCTATCCTATTTCGAGGAAGCTGTGGAGGAACCCGCATGGGTAGATGCCATGGTGGAAGAGTATGATTCGATTTTCAAAAACAGTGCATGGGAGATTGTCCCAAGGCCGGAAGGGAAATCAGTGGTAGGTTCGAGATGGATCTAAAAAGTGAAGCAAGCAGCTGACGGGAGTGTGGAGAAGTACAAGGCAATATTTGTTGCCCGAGGCTTCTTACAGATTGAGGGGATCGATTATGAGGAAACCTTTGCACCTGTCGCAAGGTATTCTTCCATACATATGATTCTTGCTCTCTCAGTGCAGATGGGGTGGCACATTCATCATATGGATGTGAAGACTGTGTTCCTCAATGGAGTGATTGAGGAGGAGGTGTACATAGAGCAACCCGAATTTTTCGAGATCTTCAGTAGCGAGTCGCATGTGTGCAGGCTCAAAAGAGTGCTGTATGGGTTGAAACAAGCACCTCGTGCTTGGTACACATGGATAGACAGTTATTTCACTGGACTTGGATTCTCCAAGAGTGAGGCGGATCCAAACCTATACCAGATTGTGGTGGAGGGTAAGTTTTTTATCATTGTAATTTATGTAGATGATTTGATTCTCGACAGTGATGAACCTGCAGACACTCATGCAAGGCTGATCTTGCAAAAGAGTTTAGATGTGAAGATCAGCCTCCTTCATTATTTCCTGGGATTGGAGATTTGGCAGCGCAGCGGAGGACTGTTTGTTTCTCAAGGCAAGTATGTCCGAGAGATTCTGGAGAGGTTCAACATGCAAGGCTGCAAGCCTGTTGACACTCCTCTTCCTGGTGGTTGGAGGAAGGAGGATGCTACTTCAGCGGAGGTAGTGGATGCCACTGTCTATCGACAGTTGGTGGGATCGCTTATGTATCTGGTCAATACACGACCCGATATATGCTATGCTGTTAACCAGATTTCACAAGCTATGGTTAAGCCTACCAAGCTCTTCTGGAAGGCAGGCAAGCATGTATTGCGTTATCTTAGAGGCACATCGGGATATGGCTTGTGGTACAGACAGGAGGATGAGGTGAAGTTGTGTGGCTTCACGGATGCAGATTGGGCAGGGAGCCCAACGGACAGAAAGAGCACATCCGGAGGGATCTTCAGTGTCGAGTCGACAACAGTTTCTTGGTACAGCAGGAAGCAGAGATCCGTGGCACTCAGTTCAGCAGAGGTTGAGTATATGGCAGCAAGCTTGGCTACATGCGAGGCCATATGGATGAGGAAGATCCTGGTCGGGTTGTTCGGGTCACACTTGGAGCCTACTGTGATTTATTGTGATAACCAGAGTTGCATTAAACTCTCGGCTAATCTAGTATTTCATGATGAGTATAAACACATTTACATCCGTATCATCATATCAAAGATTGTGTATGTGCTATAAGATCATGTTACTTTCATACATTCCCAGATCAGGATGCCGATATCTGGACGAAGGCGCCTACTAGAGCAACGAACACTACACAGGTAGGATCGTGCGTATTCTCCTCATCTTGTTTGGAGGAGGCTGAGATTGCAGCAAGACAGATGAGCTTAGTGAAAAGAGTCGCCTTCACTAAGTGGGCCCGTTGTGCTGGCTTTGGCGCAAGTCTATTTTTGGCTGGCGTCGATCATATTCTATGAGTTGCTAGATGCTATTTTGTGGATGGTTGGTCAAGTTGGAAAAATAGATGGAATTCAATTTTTATACATATTGGGTGGAATATATTTTTATATTTCCAGTCTAAAAATAGATATGTCGAATATTATTAGCTCTTAATAATATTTGGACTCTAAACATTATCTTACTCTCTTGGAGCACTTCAGTTAAGTGCACAGATGTGGCACAACAGCTGACGGAAGGAATTATGCTATTCTTGAGGGTTTACTGGAGCTAATGCATGAGGAATTTATTTAGAACTCATGGATAAGAGTTTGGTGAGCTGTCAGGGAATGGTGGAGTTGTGTTCAAATTTAACCGAGTCAAACATATTTGAGCCGAAGTGCTGAGTAGTCTAACCGATTGATACACTAGTGAGAGTGGTGTGAATTAATTAATTAATTCACTAATTAACTCATTAATCAACTAAAGAATACATTAGTTAACTACAGTGCATGGACAGTTTCAGTGGAGACCAGTGAAGAGGTAGGTGAAAGAGCAATGTGACTATCAGTTGTGACTATAGTGTTGCATGATTTGCAACACACAGTGGTTGGAGATGCCAATGAAGATTGCGTGAGCAAGGCTGGACCAATTTGAGTTCATTCAGAGCCATTCTTCAACAGTGATTGCGCAGTAGAGGCAGGCTAGCACGTGGCAGAGATTGGAGCTTGATATTTGCTAGATCGGACCTGATTAGTGTGTAGCAATTGGAGATTGTACTGAGAGCTTGTGAGGAGATTTGTATAATGATTGTTACATGATCTATATGAAATATAATATACAGATAGTTGGGGGTTTTCAGCTTTAAGATTTCCCATAAAATACTGTGTTCATATGTGTGAATGTTTATGGTTTTAATGTGCGCATGCAATTGATTTTATTTCCACAATTAATTATCAATGGTAGAAGAGATTCTATATTGTGCATGAAGTCAAATAGTGTGTGATCAGGAGAATATCATATGTATAACATATCAGTTATATAAATTTATACAGAATGACTAAGAGGGAAAGACCTAAAAAAGACAAAATTACTCCTTCTAAACCTGAAACCTAAGGGACTGGTGACCCTTGGACGATCAACGTTTATCGACGAAATCTTAAAAAAACTGAGTCTCAGTCATCTGTAGGGACCCTAATTGTTGCTGTCAGGCATCTTATTAACTTCCTTCAAGCTGCAGGACCACCGTCTGTAGCTAATGCTGAGATTCATAGTAAGGCTAAAGGGATTGAACAAAGTTTTCAAGATACTGAGAATTCACAAACTCGCCCTTCACAAGAAGGAAATATTTGCAACCTCTATGAAGGAGAAGGAGAAACATGCAATTTTGAAATTAAATTATCAAAACCTAGATCTCCTGAAGTAGTGACTAAACATATAACACCTAGTATTCCAGATCAAGGTAGTGCTATTAGAACTATTCCAGCCTCTTGTAGACATCCTAGGAATAACTCTCCAGCTCCGGAGATCCCTGAAGGATACTGGCATATTTTTGACCAAATGGCTAATAACCAGAAACCTCAAAATTCTACATTGAAATACCCTATTTTTGACATAGCTGTCAATGCCCCCATGAAGGCTATCCCATTACAGAATATTCCTACCTTTCATAGGCTAACTTTAGAAGATCCCGATGCATTCCTTTTCGAGTTTGATGTTTTATGCAGGGGTTATGATTACACTACCAATCCCTGGAAGCTAAAGCTATTCCCCTCTACTCTGAAGGGAGTAGCACTGCGTTGGTTTATGGGACTTGGTGGAGGCACCATCAATGACTGGGACCAAATGAAAACATCTTTCCTAAAAAAATATCAAGATTATTGCAGAACTAGAGAATTAAAAGATGAAAATTTTCAAATGGTAGCTAAGCCTAGCGAGACTCTGGAAGAATATGTAGAGTGTTTTCAATATAATCTACAAAGATCTCCTTACACAAATATGCCTGATAATGTTCTAAAAACCACGCTGATTAGAGGTATGAAAGACCAATGAGTAGAGACATTAAATATAATGGGTAAAGGTGGCATTTATCAAGAAAGCTATAACAATATTATAGATTTGTGCATTAAGTGTTCTAGGGGCAGTACAAGGCTGAAACCAGTCAGACGTGATGCAAGCCCCATAGACAACAAAGCCTCAGGAGGAAGCATTACACGAAGCGAAATTGGCAATCTGCTGGAGGATTTCAAGACTGATATCCTGGGGACCCTCGCGACATAATTGGATTTCATGCAAGCTAAGCAAAAGCAGGCTATAATAGAACATAATTTGGCTATTTTCTACCCCCGTTGCAGACAGAAGCACAGTCATAAATAATGCCCCCTAGATATGATACGAACATGCGCCATATGCACTAAAGAGCACGCCATGGAAAGTTACCCATCACTCCCAGGATTGAAAGAAGTTTTCAAGGAAGCAGAAGAAGAAATGGAACTAATGTATCTGTTGAACCATCGTCGTCAATGGAAAGCGTGTCAGACATGTATGCCTACCATTCCATCTTCGTTCTTTCCTTCCTCGCAATATAATTCTCAGCAATATTCAGGGGCAGAATGGCAGAATAAACCACCTTTTTTGCCACCTCAAGAATTTTTTATGCCACCATGGCCCAATCAGTCAAATCCAAATAATAATTGGCAAAATTCCCCTTATCCACCACCATTCTGACAAAACAACCCTTATTCCTCCCAATGGTCCCCTTCCACCTCACAAAATCAGAACTGGCAATCAAATTGGAAAAGATCTACGAACCAGCCTATGGGGACAGCTCCTCTGCCTCAACCAACTTTACCAACACCTTACATGTTGCAGAAGAGTCCTCAATCTAATATACAACTGCAACTTCCAGCGTAACCCAACCCAAATCCAAATAACATACCAGTTCAGTCAATACAAATCATTGAGGGTCTGGACCCTGAAGATGAGTTGAAAGAATGTAACGAGCTTAAGTTCAGATTTTGATGCATAATCACTCTAGATAAAGATAAATATTTGTAACCGGAAGAACCACACACAAATAAGCCTCTAACTGTAGATGATCAATAAATAAAACAAGGGGAAGATACAGTCAGAAAAAAAAATCCTGAACAAATCATAACCACTTCCCCACCATTCCCAGAAAGATTGCTGATACCACGCCGATTGAATATCTTGACTTTGATCTTCTGGGTGAACTCAAGAACATTTGTATAAAAATTCCCCTCCTCCAGGGTATCCAAGATATTCCAATATATGCCAAAAATATTAAAGAATTGTGTATAAAAAAGTATGTGAGGAAAACAAAAACAACCCCTACTGTCCATGTCGTTGGGACTTTGTCTAATTTATTACTAGGCAAAGAAACTCTTGTAAAATATGAAGATCCTGGAAACCCCATTGTCACAGTCCAGATAAATGGCCGTTCTTTTCCCAATGCTTTATTTGACTTATGGGCAGCCATTAATATTCTCACAACTACAACTTGCGACATTCTTGGTATCACAGCCTTGGAACCAACAACTACCTTACTGGAACTGGCTGACCGCTTAGTCATTAGACTAGAAGGAACATTACAAGATGTGATGGTTTCTATTGACACTTGGGAACACCCGACGAATTTCTTGATTATTAATCCTAGGAACCAGCTAGATGGACATCCCTTAATATTAGGAAGTCCTTGGCTAGCGACTTCTGATGCTTATATCAGCTACCAGACAAGCAGTATGACTATAACCAGGGGGAATGATGTGAAAAATTTAGCTTTATACCCTCCTGCTCGGCCAAGCTTGACTATTATGAAAACCAGGAAGAAATCTGCAACATACTTAACAAAAAATATTTGGTCACCATTGACTATGGTAGATGCCCTTGAATTCAAAAACCAAACTGAAGACAATGTCATTAATACTTTTATCAATCATCCTATCACAGTATTAAGTTCGAAATGTCACATGATTAAAGCAGTCCTTGACAACGAAATCGAAGAAGATCCCTTGAGAGATATCAATGATCAAACAATACCAACAACCATTTTTTATAATAGCAAACCTATTGAAATTGAGCCAAGGAAGATCCTGAACATTAACAGTAATCTGAGTGATGACCAACAACAAAAACTTATTCAAGTCGTTAGGAAAAATAAAGGGGCTTTTTCTTGGGATTACTTAGATATGAAAGGGATTGACCCTCAACTATGAATGCATCACATCTACACTGAAAAGGATGCAAAAACCATTCAAAAACCTCATCATAGATTAAATACTCACCTAGAAGATATTGTTAAAGAAGAGCTTCAAAAACTGTTAGGTGTAAATTTTATCTATCCTATATCTGACAGTAAATGGGTTTATCCATTAGTTGTGGTTCCCAAAAATAATGGGAAATGGCGAATATGTGTTGACTATAGAGAACTCAACAAAGAAACACAAAAAGACCATTTTCCCCTTCCATTTATTAATCAGGTCCTAGATACACTGGCAAGGAATAAATTTTTTTCTTTCCTGGATGGCTTCAGTGCCTACAACCAAATTCAGATTTCTCCTGAAGACTAGGATAAGACCACCTTTACCTGTCTGTGGGGAACAGTCACCTACAAGATACTACCTTTTGTACTGTGTAACACACCTGCCACATTCCAAAGAGCCATACTCAGTATTTTTGTAGACTTGATAAATGAAGGATTAGAAGTATACATGGATGATTACACACCCTATGGAGATGACTTTGAACAAGCATTACAGACATTGGAAAAAGTTCTGGAATGATGTATTGCTACCAGCCTATGTTTAAGTCACGAAAAAGTGCCATATGATGATGACAGAAGGCCTGATCTTGGGTCATTACATTTCAACAACTGGAATTTAGGTAGATCCGGAAAAAATATAGGTAATTCTCTTACTAACTACTCCCTGCACTCAAATAGAGGTACGTATTTTTCTGGGATTTGTTGGATATTATCGTAGATTTATCTATAATTTTTCACAAATTGTTGCACCATTATATGCCTTAACAGGAAACAGTGATTTCATATGGACTGAAAAATGTGATACTGCCTTTACAGATTTAAAATGGCTAGTATCAACAACACCAGTATTACAAGGTCCAAACTGGGATATACCATTCCAGATTTCATCAGATGCATCAGACACAACCATTGAAGCAGTTCTTGGCCAAGAAGAAGACAAGAAACCCTACACTATATATTACATTAGCAACAACTTAACCCCTGCTGAATTGAATTACACAGTAACAAAGAAGGAGTTTTTAGCTGTTATTTATGCTATTAACAAATTCAGACACTATATAGTTGGATACCCTGTAATTCTATATATAGATCACTCTGTTATTAAATACTTAGCTAATAAACCCATTATGAATGGAAGAGTGACATGTTGGTTGCTACTTTTATAGGAATTTTATGTAACTATAAGGGATCAACCAGGGAAGGAAAACCTTGTGGCATATTTCCTCTCCCGAGTGCCAAGAACAGATGACGCAATAGCAATAGAGGATCAGTTTCCGGATGAACACCTATTTGCTGTAACCATGAAAACACCATGGTACGCAGATGTGGAAAATTATTTAGCAGTGGGGAAAATACTAAACATCTGACACCCAGAGAAAGGAAATCAATAGTACAACGCAACACTTGGTTCTCCTGGATTGGAGGATACCTTTTTCACACAAGGGCTGATATGCACATCCGCAAGTGTATCAGCGAAGACAAAATTTATGATATCTTAAAAGCCTGCCACGATGGACCTTGCGGTGTGTTGTGGATCATCTGCATATCCTTTTCTATTTTATTTTGAAAATTGAAAAATAACAAAAAAAAAAAATCTGAAATTCCGAAAAGTATATGCTATGGTATCATGTTTTCATACTGTAGCATAAAAAAGAAGCATTTATAAAGTTTGTTGCAAATTAAGTTTATTATTAAACTTTATTTGGATGCATATTATGATTTGGTGTTTAAGAATCGAGCAAGTCTCCGAGCAAAGGTAGCGTAGTGTTGAATACTGTACCCGGATGATCAAATGCGGAGACGCAAAGAGCTCGGGCATTATTGAACCAAGTGCCCCCGCAGTTGACTTGTTTGACCACGAGGTAAATCACGATCGACGGTGTGGATTCACTGCGGGGGGGGGGGGGGTGGTCTAGCCGAAGGTTGCTGCCGTACTCCAAGAGCATCCGCGATGACGTCATGAAGCCATGTGGACGACAACTGTAATCCACGAGAAGCCTTGTCAACGAATTTATCCACGTCAGTTCAGGCATTTAATATGGGTTTGCGCGGCTGTTAAATTGATTCTCATTTCATTTCCAAGTTATTTGTAGTTATTTTCCCCTTTGAGCCGTGTCATCGCCACCTTTTCACTCCCTACTGTCCTACGGTTAGCTTTGTTGTCCGTTCAGCCATGGCCAAGCGAGTTTCTCTACCTGGTTCAACTAGCCTCATCTCCCTCATGGACAGTGAGCAAGATATCCAAGATACCGTGTCTTCCGTGAATCATCCCCTCCTTTATCATCAAGTAACCCTAAATGCTGAAAATTCCCCAGTATTTTCTGCCATGAGGAAATCTGGTGTCCTGTCTGCATGTGTCCCAAAAGCTCATTTCTTTCCCGAATTTATCTGTTGGCTGGTTTCTTCAATGTATCCTAGTAAGTGCTTTATAATGAATTCACAAGGGGAGAATGTTCTACAGGTGTCAACGCAGCTAATTCGTCAAGCATTTTTCTTCCCCGAAGACGAATCACCACTTCAATTCTTAGAAATCTCATTGGCAGGTTATTTTGAAAACCTTTCAGGGGAAGAATTTAATCAGTGTATGTTTTATTTGAGACCGAATTCAAAAGAATTTCAACCAGAAGCTGAAGAATTCAATTTGGAGATTTTTGATGCTGAGAGTAGACCAGTCCTGAGTTGCATTGCAGAAATTATGGGTAAAGATAGTGACCATACAGTTGATAAATCAGTATTAGGAATGTACGCGATAATGATGAAACCGGGGACGGTTCTGGATATTTCGTCTTTCTGGCAGGAAATTGTCAACTCTCAGTTGATGATCTTTTCTCTCACAGGTTACTTTAAATTCCCCTCGTTAATTGTTTATTTATTCTTATATCAGAATGTTGAGGAGTTTATGAGTTTGGGGCTAAATATAGTGGATGTCAACAAAAAGAAGCAGTCGGTTATATTTTGGACTGACATAATTAGAAGAGAGGGAAATGAAGCAGGGTTGTTTGAGTTTGCTAGTCATTATATGTCAATTGCTTACAGAGTCTTGAATGGGGTTTCTCCCCCTTGTTTTCTACCCAAAGCCAGGGATTTTTTACAGTTGGGACCTAGTTGCAGGTTTGGGGATTGGTTCGTGTTTGAGGAATATTCTGAGATAATATTGTATGGAGCTAATATCGAGCCTTACAGGCTCCCAAAATTTGTGCCTATGAGGCTTTTTTCCCTTGATTTCATCAGACAGTGTCTAAGTGTAGATCAGGTGCATTTTGTTCCCATGAAGAAAGGTATCATGTATAAGCTGCCTATGAATGTAGGACCCTTTGTGGTAAATACAAGACAAGCATTTGGTGAAGTGTCCAAGTTGTTGGAAGAAACACATCTGTTACTGGGTGAGAAATGGTCGTATGATCCTCATGGAGTTATTTCCCAAAGGAGAATTGAAAATGGATATTCTGCTTTTACCCATGAAAGAAGACCTGAGCAAGAGAAGCTAGCAAACCCCGGGGAAGTAAATTCAGCAAAGACAAGCATCCAGACACCTAATATAACTGAAAGGATAAATAAAAGAAGTAAGGATTTTTCTGTTGAGTTAGATGATTAAGAACCAAGAGAGGAGAAAAGAACTAAGTTAGCTGAAGATCATTCTTCAAATTCACCAGGGTTCACCTTCCATATAAATGAAGAGCAAAATGCTCCCTCTTCCCCTAGAGGTCATGAGCTTTACCAAGAGGTGCCCTCAGTCAGACAGGTCTTTACACAAATTGAAGAGAAGAATCAAAGAATAAAAGCTAGTGTGGAGGCTCAGGCAGAACATCACATAGCTACTAATCAGTCTAGGTTGCTAACTGTGATGGATCTCGAGAAAGATCAATTCTGAATGGCTTTAACACATCCAACAGGGATGTCTCTTGGATCTTCAAGCAGTTTTAATGCTGTAAATATAACTATGGATGTAAAAAAGATCCCACTGTTGGATAAGATGGATCTACACATGCAGACTGGACAATTAATTGTCAATGATCTGACTAAGACCAATGCCACGGCTGTTAAAGCTGAAAATATGTTAGCAAAGGTTATCAAGCAGTTCAAATTGGAGAAGGCCAATTCAAGGGCCTTATCAGTTCAAAATGAGGAATTGAAAAAGATTATCATAAAATTTGGGGTAGATCCTAATGACAGATTTGAAGTACAGAAGCTCATGAAGAGTGCTGACATAGAGATATCCACCCTGAGGAAAAAGCTGAAGTTACCTGCTGTAGAACATTCAATGGCTGCGGAAGTGGCAGAGGTGGAGAAAGAGAAAGAGGAACTTCGTCAGAAGTTGTTACAAAAATATGAAGAATTATCTAAGGTAAAGCAGACTGCCATCTCTTTACAAAATCACATTGAGAATCATACTTGTACTTTTACTTTCCCTACAGGTGATACAGATCCCCAAGCACAGATTGCTCAACTTGACCTAGAACTGAAGATGACGGAAAGAGATCAAAAGCAAGCTCAGTCAGAACTAGAAAGGGCCACAAAGATCATACGATCATTAGAAAATGAAGCTGATCAGAATAAATAGAAGTTACAAAAGGCTGAAGCCGAGATTAAGGATCTCAGGGAGAAACTAAAAGGAAACATCTCACTTATAAAGGCTAAAGATATCATTTGGGGTGAAATTATCTCAGAGATGAAGTCCAATTGGAACTTCTTGAATATAGTGGCAAAGGAGAAGAGCCTTATCTCAGAACCTGAAGAAGAGATGCTATATGATAAGCAAACGTCAATTAAAAGAGCCAATTGGGCTAGGAAGTTCATAGAGTTTATCAATTCCAAGTCAGATGACAAATTAGAAGACATGGGAATACAAGATAGATATTTTTATGCTGTGGAGGTTAATAAGATGATAATTAGAAATGATCTTCGGAGAGTTGCAGAAAAGAGGCTACTAGAAATCAAAGAGAAAGTGAAGAAATTTGATATATCATTTGATAAATTGACCAGGACAGGTTTGCCTTCATGTTGGACAGAGAAAGGAAATATTCTGATATGGAAATTTTATGAAGACTCATTAGTATTGGCAAAAATCAAGGCAGATAACAGACATGAAAAGACGCAGATCTTAAAAGGGGAGGCAGTGTTCAATTTCTTGCAAAGACATTTCAATTTGTTATGGATGGTCAAGACTCTCTTCACAAAAATACCTACACACAGTCAGATTGTTGCATTCAAATTGGAATATCATAGTTTCAAAAATTCTTCAACAACCCAAAGTGAGATATGGAAAAAGTGCAAAACATTCTCAATGGACTCAGCAAAAGGAATTCCAGCATCTCAACAAAAAGTAGACGTTGATTCAGCAACCGTATAAGAAGCGGTTGTTCTTATAGATTAGGAATCTTCTATTTTCTGCTATGTTGTTTTCTTAAAATCATGTAAATTGTAATAGGACCTTTTTGAGGCACGTGCCTCCGTAACTGCAAGTAGTTAAAGCAGTTAGAGTTAGTTTCATTGCTAAAAACTGTTTTGTTATTTTGTATTTAAAGAGAATTCCGAGAAGGGAAAAGGTTCTGAGTTTTGGAACCTTGAAGCCAAATTTTTGTACTGAAGAATAGAAAATTAATGAAAGAAGTATGCAAGTTTCTATCATTCTGTTTATGCTGAAAATTCGTCCAGTTTACATTATGTTTCATTTCTGTGGTTAAAACAGAGTAATTTGAGCAGCAGGTCTCTTTATACATGTGTATTTAAGAGTTAAATCAACCTTAATGTGCGCTCCTCTGTTTAGCTTTACTTTACTTAATTCTTCAGGGTTTTAAAATGATAGATTCTGTTTGAAACAAAATATTAGATTTAAATCCTCTTTTCTTTTTCTTTCGTTCATTTATTTTAGCATAAGTGGAATATAACATTGCAGAAAATGCATGGGTTTGATATTTAAAGGTTGCATAATCACTGTTTAAGGATTTACAAAACAGAGACGGATATATATATTTAGTGACATAATCAAATAATGTCTTAAGCACATATTCCTTGTCATAGCTAAGGAATTGTTTCTTAAGGTACAACACGGTGGACATTTTGCAGACCGCAGAACTGGACACAAAATTTTACAAATGGGCTACTACTGGCCCACAATTTTTAAGGATGCTAATAAATTTGTTCATGCCTGCAATAGTTGTCAAAGGATGGGCCGCCCTAGCCAATCTGATGAAATGCCCCTGAATCCACAGCTGTTCATAGAACCTTTTGAGCGTTGGGCATTAGATTTTGTTGGCCCAATCAATCCATCATCCAACCAGAAATCATATATATTGGTTGCAATAGAATACGTAACTAAGTGGGTAGAAGCAATAGCATTACCAAGAGCCACAGAAGAAACTTTGATAAACTTTCTTTTCGAAATTTTTGTATGATATTGGTTACCCAGAGAAATAATCGCTGATAGATGGCTGTAATTTGTAGGCCACAAGATCGCTACTACACTAAAAAATCATCATGTTATTCATAGAATTACCTCTCCATACCACCCGCAAGCGAATGGGCAGGTAGAAAGCACCAACAAAGTAATTGAAGCTATTCTAATGAAGAAAGTCTCATCGCACAGATGAGACTGGGCTACTCGACTGCTAGAAGCCTTGTGGGCATATCGCACAACTTGGACGAATACTACTGGATACTCCCCATATCAGTTGGTATTTGGTAAGGAGCCTATTTTTCCCATAGAGTTTAAGATACAAACACTAAGGAAAACCCAGGAAGTGGGACTGGATTTAACTGAATCCTAGATTAATAGATTACAACAAATAAATGAATTAGATGAAATCTGTCTTTTGGCTCTGTAGTAGACTGCACTTATTCAAAAACAAAGAGCCAAATGACATGACTCTCTGATCAAGAAAAAGAAATTTCACGAGGGAAACTGAGCACTTCTCTATGATTCCAGGTTTCAAGACTTCCCTGGTAAATTGCAGACTAGGTGGTTAGGTCCCTGTGAAATAAAGGAAGTACACGACAATGGCACTCTTACGTTGACCACCATTGATGGGTCTGATTGTTCCTTTAAATAAAATGGGCATCGGGTGCACCTCTACCAAAGACCGCTTACAAGAAAATCTTTTTGTCAACAAATATGCAAGGACTCCACCATCCAAGTTTTAGCTGCAGAAGATAATCCTTCCGCAACTTCATCTCTGTAAAAATTCATTTCTTTTGTAAAAATGTAAATAGGATTACTGTAACAATTTTTTTTTCTGCCTATTTTGCTGTCTCATCTTCGAAACAACACTTTTTGATTTTGTTGTTCCATCTTCGGAACAACACTTTTTGATTTTGCTGTTCCATCTTCGGAACATCACTTTTTGATTTTGTTGTTCCATCTTCGGAACAACACTTTTTGGTTTTGTTGTTCCATATTCAGAACAACACTTTTTTATTTTGCTGTTCCATCTTCAGAACAACACTTTTTGATTTTGCTGTTCCATATTCGTAACAACACTTTTTTATTTCGCTGTTCCATCTTTGGAACAACACTTTTTTGTTTTGTTGTTCCATATTCGGAACATCACTTTTTGATTTTGATGTTCCATCTTCGGAACAACACTTTTTGATTTTGCTGTTCCATCTTTGGAACATCACTTTTTGGTTTTGTTGTTCCATCTTTGGAATAACACTTTTTGATTTTGTTGTTCAGTCTTTGGAACAACATTCTTTTTTTTTTTTTGTTTTTTTCCAATTTTTGAACAACACTCTTGTTTCTTGTATAATTTTTGTGTTCTGAACAACACCTTTTTTTATTGCGCCGAGAGGCGCATTCTACAGCCCAGTATGACCCTGATGTGTAAGTATGTCGGAAGCCAAAAAAAATGTCGGCTTATATAAAATATGGTACTAAAAAAAGAGATATGGTAAATACGTAAAAATATAAATAAACCATAGGTATGGTAAATAAATAAAAATATAAATAAACTAGAGGCATGGTAAATAAATAAAACCAATTTTTATATTTACTCAATAAACCACTTTATATTTACAAAAACTCAAAAACAGGTTTTATTTAGGTTAATCCTATGGGACAAATTATGGGCCAAATACCATGGGACAAATTATTAATAATACCATGGGAAAATACCATGGGCCAAATAATATATTTATAAAATAGGTATGGTAAATAAGTAAATATAAAAGAGGTATAAAGAGGTAAGGTAAATAAATAAAAATATATCAAATACGATTAGAAATCAAGATCTAATTATATATGAAGTATAAGGGTCAAATACTATGGACCAAATTATTATTAATACCATGCCAAAAAAACATTATTAACCCTAACATTAATATTAAAATATTAATATTATTAAATTTAATATGTTTAGATTAATACAATATTAAATTTATGATATTGTAATATATATTAATATATCATGATATATGATAGAGGTGGAGAAATAGGGGGAGTGACAAGGGAGATATGGAGATAAATTGAAGGAGAAGGGAGAAGAGGAATGAAGAGAGAGAGAGTGAGAAGAGTGAGAGAGTTAGAGAAGGGTAAAAGAGGGAGAGGGAGACATAAAGATGGAGGTGGGAGAGAGATAAGGAGAGAGGGAGGGAGAAGGAGAGAGGATTGGAGGGTAGAGAGTTAAAGAGAGAGAAAGAAGGGAGAAGGGAGAGGGAGGTAGGAGAGAAAGGGAGAGAGAGAAAGGATGAGAGGTGGAAGAGAGAAGGAGGGATAGAGAGATGGATCTGGAGGCGGAGCAAGGAAAGGAATAAGAAATACATAGAGAGGGAGTGACAACGGAGAGATGGAGAGTGACTTCATATGCTTATGGGTGGGATAAAGATACATAGGAGTGATGGAGACAAGGGGGAGAGAAGGAGAAAGGAGGAGTGATGGAGAGAAGGGGGGAGAGAAGGATAAAGGGATAGAAATAGTAAGATAGTTGGAGAGTGAGATAGAGTGATGGGGGAAGAGAGAGTATTGGAGGACAGAGAGAGAGAGAGAGAGAGAAAGAAAGAGAGCTAGGGGGTCAAATAGAAGGAGTTGGGAGAGGAATGATGAGAGAGAGGAAGAGAGTGATGGGGGAAGAGAGGATTGTAGGAGAGAGAGAGATAGAGATGGGGGAAGATAAAGGGAGGTAGGAGATAAAGGGAGAGAGAGGAAGGAAAAGTGAGGGGACTTGAAAGAGAGGAGGAGATAGGGAGGGATAGAAATATGGATTTGGAGGGGGAGATAGGGAGGGAATTGGAGATGGAGAGAGAGAGAGATGGGGGAAGAGAAAGGGAGGTAGGAGAGAAAGGGAGAGAGAGGAAGGAAAGGATAGGGGACTTGAAAGAGAGGAGGAGAGAGGGAGGGATAGAAATATGGATTTGGAGGGGGGGAGAGGGAGGGATTGAGAGATGGAGCTAGATTAGGAGAGAGGGAGGGAAGAATAAATACATGGAGAGTGAGTAGTGGAGAGAGAGGGGGAGTGCAAGGGAGAGATGAAGAGGGAGTGTGTATGTTTTGGGGTGAGATAAATAGACAAATAAGGAGATATGGAGAGAAGGGGGGAGAGAAGGAGAGAGAGGGGCATATGGTAACAAATTTGGAAGGTGAATATAGAGAGAGAGGGGGGGGGAGAGAAAGGAAGAGAGAGAGTGAAGAGAGGCAGTGAAAGAGATATGAATATGGAGAGGGAGAGAGGGGGAGGTAAGAATAAAGACATAGAGGGTGAAACGTGGAAAAAGAGAGAGAGGGAGTGATAAAGAAGATGGAGAGAGAGGGAGAAAGGGTAGCAGGAAGGAAGAGAGATAGAAACGAGAGAGAGAGAGAAAGAGAGGGGGAGAGAGAGAGAGGAGGAGGAGGAGGGAGTGATAGATAGATAGATAGATTGGAGAAATAGAGTTTATGTTTTGGAGTTGATATAGAGAGATAGAGTGAGATATAGATATAGATGTAAGGTGAAGAGAAAAAAAAATAGATGGAGAGAAGGAGGGAGGGACAAGGAAATTGATAGATATCGAGTCAGAGAGAGTGTGTGTATGGTGGGGTGAGATAAAGAGAAAAAGAAGGAGAGATGGATGGATATATAGATATATATGGGGGAGAGAGGGAAGAAGGTTTCCTGTAGTAGATGCATTGATTTCAGTGTAGATGGTGATTTCTAATCCTATTTGATTTCTTGCACTAGATGAATTGATTTTGGTGTAGATGTTGATTTCTAATGATATTTGATTACTTACACTAGATGGATTGATTCTAATGTACATGCTTTCTAATCCTATTTTATTTCTTTCACTAAATGCCTTGATTTCAGTGTAGATGGTGATTTCTAATCTTATTTGATTGATTGCACTAGATGCATTAATTTCAATGTAGATGTTGATTTATAATTATATTTGATTGCTTTCACTAAATGCATTGATTTAAATGTAGATGATTTAACTAAATGCATTGATTTAAATGTAGATGATGTATAATCCTATTTGATTCCTTGCACTAAATTCATTTTTTTCAGTGTAGATGGTGATTTCTAATCCTATTTGATTGCATCCACTAGATGCATTGATTTCGGTGTAGATGTTGGCTTTAAATCCTATTTTCCTACTTGCCCTAGACATTTATTTGAGTGTAGATGTTGATTTCTAATCATATTTAATTACTTGCATTAGATGCATTGATTTTAGTGTAGATGTTGTTCTCTATTATTATTTGATTTCTTGCATTAGTTGCATTGATTTCAGTGTATATGTTGATTTCTAATTTGATGTAATTGGATGTATGATGGTACATTAATTTTAAAGTCATTGGATTAATAGTGTGTGTGCAATGATTTTAGTGTAAGCACAAAAAATTATTGACAATGTACATTGATTTTTGTGTTATAGTAATTCAACCTATTAATATTGGAGAGCAAGAGAGACAAGGGATGATGTTTACTACAACAGCTGGAGCTAAATATTTAAATGGTTTACGATTCCAACTGTCCTTTTCAAATAATCAATATGAAAATGAAGACTATTCGTAATTGACTACATTCTTATTATTCACAGTTTCTATCATTCAATATTATTACATTGTCACTTTGCATTCAAAATTTTATTTCATCATTAAAGTTATTTTACAATATTTATCATCTCAACAAACTAAGGTAACTAATCAAATTTAAAATTAAAATGACTCAATAAATGTCAGACATATTTAACATATTTAAAATGTTTATATTAATATTATATGTATTTACATATTATTGATAAAATTAAGCATATGTTCCTCATATTATCGATAGATTTTCCTTGGAAGCACACGACTGAAACTAGCCTAGATCCATATTAACTCCAGATCTATCAAGCCCCGAGAGGGATCAAATCTCTCCAGGTGAAAACCTTTCCTCAAGTTTTGCACTCAAAAAAGAGGTTTTCACCTCGAGAGATTTGATCCCTCTCGGCGCTTGATAGATCCAGAGTTAAGATGGATCTAGGCTGGTATTTCACAAGTACCTCTTTCCTCTTATGGACTTATTCCTAGCTCATTTCAGCCTCATTTTTTATTTCTTTTATGGCCTGAGTACAATACCTTCATGTGGATAAGAATTATGGATTTTATTAAAGCAGGTGAATATTTTTAAAATTATGATCTTTGACAAAGACAACTTCTTGATGATAGACTTAAAACAATTGAAAGGAACACAATTATTTATATTTCACTTTACTGTACTGATATCTACTGTATATGATATTGATTGATCATCTTTACCATGCTAGTTCTATTCTTTCTGATTATAATTCTCTCTGTCTATTATCAATAGGATTATGGGTATAATTTTTCTTATTATTGTTATTTTTCAACTTATTACACCATCCCTACTCTTAAGGAGTACTGAGCCTCCCTCTATTTATCATAAAATTATGTAATGACAACTAAATTTTATCTACAGATAGAGGATAGGGGGTCTCATTAAGAACTAGCCTACCATATTCATAAGGATATAGCAATGTGAAATTCCCACTATGGCTACCACACCAGGGTTATGATCCATTGGATGGCTAAAACATCCTTGGAAGAGGAGGTCTCATCACGAGTCAGCCTGTTCACTTTTGCTACTTCCCAATGAATGGCAGTGTGGTTATCTGGTTACCACACTAGTACACTGGTCTCTTTTGTAGAAACAACAATAAAAATTTTTCAATTATAAATTGAGGATCCTGGCTCACATGGGTTAAAAAGAAACTCTGTCAAGGCTATGGACGCCTGCTGGCAACAGAAGCTCTGCTTATGGTATTGAAGTTTTATTTCCACAATCAATAACTCTTATAATACCCTCTTCCCATTTATCCTTTTTCGAGAGATTATTTCCGCTAAATATTTCCCTACTTTGAACCTTTATGCACACGTTTATGTTTTTACTCAATCATATCATACACATTCAGAATATCGTCAGAAAAGCCTTTTCTTTACATATTTTTGTTCCTTTTCGTATCACTTAACCTATCATCAACTAAAGCTTCTTGTCTCTTATCATTTATTATCATGATACACCACACTTTTACTCTATCCACCTCTCTTATTGTCCCGTCATTCATTTACGTAATCTATTCCATTTATGGCTATACTCTTCATCCTTACATCCTTCTTCCAAAATAGCCATTTCCCGTCTAGTCATTTGAAGGCGACCACTCATTTCGGAGGGGGAGAGGACTTCCGTTACACTTATGCATGATCTATCATTATTTCATTATCTGACAAGCTATCCCATGGTTATGTGGCATGTGAAAATCATTTAGCAACCCTTCAAATTATATCAGCCATAGTCAGCTGTTTCTATTGCTATAAGTATAGATGTGATTTTCAATACTGCTGTTCTTTTCGGTATCGCTATGCTTTCCAGTATTACTGTGCTTTTCAGTATTGCCGTGATTTTCAGCATTGCTGAATCTACATTCATCCTTTGCAAAAGTAGGAAGAATTTGAACACTATGGGTGGTAAGACAGTGCGCCGTGAGCCTTTGGTATTAGAAGTATCTGAAAGAGAAAGAGAAATTATGATCTGAGCAAGATGGATATCCTATCTTACAAGGTTTCAACCTTCAAATGATGAAATCGCAATTGAATTTTTACATAATTTGCAGAATGGGGAATCCATGGTAAAAGGTAGAAGGATTACAGTTACAGACGCAGTAATATCTGAGATATCTGGGCTGCCGGCATAAGGGATCACATGGGCACAAAAACATGTATTGATACAAGACGTGGTGGAAACCTTTAAAGACGAAGTCAAACAACTGGTCAGAAAAGGTAAAGGCATTCAACCATATTCTCTCGCAAAACCATGGAGGGAATTAGCAAGCATTGTCCAGAATACATTACCTGTAATGGATGCCATGATGTGGTAAGGCCACGAAAACTCAAACTCCTAGTTGTTCTAAACAAAAACTTACTGTTAATTTTCCATCCCTTTTAAATTATTTATTGCATGATACTGCTACTAGAATAAGACGGGCTAGGCACCCTGAAACGGTGATAAGTCACGATGTATTGATTAGAATGATCATTAGTCATAGCCTAGTCCAATACGACTTGACTTGGGATGGTTTCATTACGGCCCTAGAAAGCATACAGAACCCTGTAATTAAATACCCCGAAATTGCGGAAGCAAGTCAGAAAAACCCTGTCTCAAAAAGAAAAAGGACTGCCCATCCAAGGGTCGAACCTCACAAACGCAGGAGGTATATAAGAATCGAATTAGCCCGGAGGATGTCTGTAAACCTGTGGGACGAAAGCGACCAACCTGCACAAACGTCCAGCCCTGTTAGGGTATGGGATTCTGAGTCTGAACAAGAGACACCAGGTTCAAAGGAAGAACCAGAAGAAGAGGCCGGGTCAAAACCAGAACAAGAATAAGAGCTCGAGGAAGAGTCTAAGCCAGAATCAGAGCCCGAAGAACAAGAACAAGATTATGAACTAGAAGTTGAAGCAAGGCCAGATTTTGAGGCAGGAATGGCCGAGGTCCTAGTGAATCTCGATGTGTACATGCAACTTGGAAGATTGTTTGGTCCTAGCATGTTGGAAATACTAGCCACGGAGAATTTTGGGCACATAGAAACTCCTCCATCACAAGAGGCTGGAGACACAGAAATTGCATAGGAATCTGATAACCAGTCTGGTGATACAATTTTGTTAGAATATAGCCAGGAGGACCCACAGAAGTCTGTAGATATAGACATTGGTCACGAATCTGAAAATCAGTCAGGAAATACAGTTCCTTTGGAACACAACCCCGAGGGCCAACAAGCAGCCTTGGAAATAGTTGATAAACCTATTAGTGGAACAGACGCTCCTCGAAAGATCTAAGGAGCCGGAGCAAAAATTAAGAAGCTGCGACAACAATATCGAAACCTCCAAAAGATAGTTAAAAGGTTACGACGAGAAATAAAAAAATGTAAAACGTAGAGCAGTGCTCCTGAGGTGACTTCTGTAGCAACACAAACACTAAAATGTGAAAATAAATCAGTGGGGATTCAAACAGAATTCATTTCCACTAGAACAATTTCCACCAAGATTGATTTGCATGAGAACTTGGTGAATGTAGCTATTCAAATGGAGGGTTGGTCCTCCCACAATAAGCAAATCCAAACTGAAAAGGTACTCTTTCACGGTATTGGCACCAAAACAGAGAAGAAATTTGAGGACTCCTCATCAAAGAAGGACCCTATTGTTTTAAAGCTTCAGGAAGAATTAACACAAGCCCAACTTGCTTTAGAACAACATAAAAAACAAACAGTCTCCCTACAAAAATACCAGGAATTACAAAAACAATTGAGAGGATTAGCTCTAGCAGAGAATGAGGCTTTTGATAATGTTAGACAGGAAGAAGAAAAAATGAATAGCATGAAAACTAAGCTGAACAACGTCAGGAATCAATTAGACACCATTTTTTCATTATATTCGGATATCTTGACTTGTCGATCTCCTACTACGAATTGTGCCTTGTTTTTATTAGAATGATATTTATTGTTAAAAATCAAAGCTGTTAGAGTCGACAAGCCAATTGAGTTGAAGACGATGGAGGATTTTATAAATTGCTGTAAGATACATGGAGTAAAGGTCCAAAGGCTTCTTTGTGAATTTTATTTACATAATTTCATATTAGATAAAGAAGTGGATGTGAATCCTAGCCCTTTTATTGGAGATGTTCAATTTCAGGCTTTTATTTCTTTTGCAGTCAACCAACTCAAGTGGTTGAAGGCTTATAATTTGTTCCAAAGACATGAACACAACTTGGATCTTTGGGTAAGAAGTGAACCTATTCACCTATTGCAAGTGTTTTCTAAGCATAAAGCACTAATGACACAGGAGGGCGTGACTAAGAGTTTAGGGCCCATACATAAGGAACTTGTGCTGGAAGGAACAACATATTTCCTCTCCATTCAAGAAAGATCCCTGGTTGCATCCAAAATGAGATGGATGGTTTCAAGCAACAGTGTTAAAGACAAAGAACGATTTAATTATGGAAATTTCAAAGCTGCTGCGAGACGGTTAATCCCAAATGAAAAATTTATCTTAAGAGGAGGACCTTATTGGGTGGGATGTCGGTATAAAAGCCCCATTATTTGGTATCCTCCTGAAGGATATCATCCTGACTATGAGTTACCTGAAGGACAAGAAGCGACAGCCTTTGCACACTTGGCACGAAATCATGGTCTTAGGCCTATTACAGACATACCTTCTCTAGCCTACTCTTTAACTTCTTTGCATCAGAATTATTTATTTTTCATGAGGACATGAAAAAAGGTAAGCAGAGGAGTATGTTGAGCCTTGCAATAGGTATGTATTTACTCTCAAATACTGTCCTTTTTCCTCTTCTTCGTCCATTTTTGTGCCATAATATAATGATATCATGAATGGATTTTGATAAAAAATGAATGAAATAGTCCTGAAATGGTTTAACCGTCCAAATTAATTCCCATTTATTTTATGATGAAAATAATAGATAAAACAATAGTTGTTCCCAAAAAGGAGCAGCAGGATCTAATCAAGGGAAAAGAAGGTGCGTTAAAGGCGGTCAAATCAGAAGACGAATCAGTGATAATGACCAACTATTCGAAGATATAAATCTGTTATTAATCCCTCAAGATCCCGTGATCTTGAGGGATCACATTTACCTCTTCCTTTAGCTATAAAGGAATGAGAAGAATACGAAGACGGACATGATTACATAGGAGAAAGCGGAGAATGTAAATCAGATCGTATCACATATTGTATCATGTCTCTTTCATTTATGTATCATTTTATAATGAACATAACGTAGTTTGAAGGATAGAATTGTATTGTAATGACTGCGTTGATTAATATATAATTTGTGTTGCTGTTCATTCGATTGTTCTAGAGTAACTAAGCAGTGTTCGCTGGCGGCTAAGGGCCTGGTCTCTGGTGAATCTCACTACTGTTATTTGTGCTATACTTTTCCATTTACTACAAGTATATTATTCTTTTCTGCTTTACAGTGAATTACTTTTGATAGTTTAGATTTCTGTATTTATTCCCTTGAGTGCGCATTTCCAATTTATTAGTTGCTTGTTAAAATAATTGGCTTTGATTACTTAAAGCATAAACTGTTATTTCCACTACTTTCCTTTTGTTCGATAGTTTAGATTCAGCTGAAAGAGGTCAGTTAATGCTTCAGTGCTCTCGGTTGATTTTCATTTGAATTGGTTGAATTAAGAATGAATCACAGTTCTTGGTTATAATAATAAGTGAATCATTTTTTTTAAGCTTCAGATTTATGATTGCATCTATATTAAAATGATTGGATTTAGCATTACTCTTTGTATGAATAGCTTCCACATACTGTGTACACACTTGAGATAAAAGGACTTACCCTGGTTGATAATTAATGTGAGGCAATCAGGAGTTTTTAGAGACACCTATTAGCACCCAACACCAAGATTAAGCCAATACATAGAAACAATTTTAGATCTGATTAAAGAGTTTCTTGAAATTGAATTTGTTGTAATTCCTAGAAAGCAGAACATACAGGCACATAGTTTAGCAAATTTTGCTAGCACCTGCAATCTACCTTTTCAGCCAAATCACCAATATACAACAGAGGTAAGACACATGCCTACTATACTAGACAACTTATAATATTGGCAGATTTTTACACAGGATACTCAAATCTATCACTTTATGAAGGTTGAGGGAGAATTCCGGAATTGTAACATAGATATAGATTGTACAGTAGATGATAAAATAGACAGTGAGATATATGTAAATAATTTATAACCCACTAAATTCACTCAAGTAGAAATAGATAAATTAGAAAAAGTAGAAATAAAATAAATAGCAGATGATGATTCTAACATTTTAAACCTTAAAAATAACTTGTTACCTAAGGGATTAGCCCCATTAGAAGATATTTTTGATTCAAATGATGTTGCAAGAAAACCAAAGATGGAACCATTAATATCAGACATATAAGAATGCAATATAGGAATAGAACAAAGGCCTAAGCTCATCAAAATTTCCAAAGCATTACCTCAAGAAGAAAAACTGAAATATATAGCTCTGTTTAAGGAATTTCAAGATGTATTTGCATGGAGTTATGAAGACCTTAAATATTATGACACTAGCATAATACAACATAAAATACCTATCAAAGAAGATCAAAAACCTTTTAAACATAAGCTTAGGAGAATCAATCTATTTCTAATGCCTTTAATTGAAAAATAGGTAAAGAGGATGTATGAAGCATAGATCATTGCACCTATCAGATATTTTGATTGGATTTCAAACTTAGTTCCCACTAGGAAAAAAACAAGGGAAATCAAAATTTGTGTTGATTTCCGGAATTTAAACAAGGTTTCCCTAAAAGATAACTACCCTCTCCCAAAAATGGACCATATTTTACAGATGGTGGTTGGATCATCCAAGATTTCATTTCTTGCTGGATTCTCTTGGTATAATCAAATCTTAGTTTAGCTAGAAGACCAACCAAAGACAACATTTACTACTCCTTGGGGTACTTTCATGTATTTGAAAATGCCTTTTGGATTAATGAATGCAGGAGCCACATTCGAGAGAGCTATGGATATAGCTTTTGCTAAAGAAATTCATGATTTTCTTGTAATTTATCTAGTTGATATAACTGTATTTTTAAAAACTGACAATGAACATCTAGATCATCTGAGGCAAGTGTTTATTAAATGTATAAAATCTGGTATTTATTTGAATCCCAAAAAGACTCTCTTTGGACTTGAAGAAGGTAAACTGTTAGGAGATATAATATCAAAAGAGGGAATTAGGATAGACCCAACTAGAATAGAGGCCATTTTAAATATAAGTCATTCTAGAAATATTAAGGAATTGCAAGCTTTCTTAGGTCAAATCAATTTTCTCAGAAGATTCATTTCAAATTTAGCAGAAATAATTAGAGAACTAAATAACATGTTAAAGAAAGACTCAACACTTAAATGGATAGTAGAGGCCAAACAATTCTTTGAATCAATCAAACAAGCCCTTACAAGAACATTGGTCTTAATAAGTCCTGATTTCAAAAAAGATTTTATTATTTTTTCTTTTTCTTCAGAACATACTATTGCTGCAGTCTTACTACAGAAGAATGATCAGGGTTATGAACAACCCATTTCTTTTTTCAAAAAATCACTAATATATGCCATACTAAAATACAACATAATGTAAAAACAAGCATTGGCTTTAGCGAAGGCTATTAAAGACTTTAGAGTGTACGTATTGTATTCACACATCATTGCATATGTCCCAAATTCAATCGTAAAGGACATTCTTACTCAGAATGGGCCTGATGGTAAGAGAGGCAAATGGATTGCCACTATTTTGGAATATGACATGGAAATTAAGCCCACCAAACTCATTAAAGGTCAAGGTTTAGCCAAACTCATGGTTGAATCAAACTATCAGGCCTTAGATATAAATTGTATTGCCCAATTAGATGATGAGGAAGAGATGGCGACTCCACATATCAGTGAAGCTTTCTTAGATTCACCATGGTATGCAGATATCATATTTGTATTAATAAACTTACAAACTCCTCCTGGATTGTCTAGAACTAAAGCTATATTCTTAAAGTTAAAGGTAGTGAAATTTTGTATCATAGATAATGCTCTTTTTTGGAAAGATCATGGTGGCATTTTATTGAATTTTTTACTTAAATATGAAGCTGATAAAGTTATGGAATAGTTTGATGCAGGTGACTGTGGAGGACACCTTTACTGGAAATCAACTGCAGATAAAATCTTGAGGGTTGGTTTTTACTAGCCCACCCTCTTTGCATATGTAAGAAATTATGTGACCTCCTATCACAAATGCCAGATCTTTGAAGGGAAGAAAAAGCTATTACCTTTACCCCTCAAACCCATCTCCACAGAAATGTCATTTCAGCAATGGGGTTTAGACTTCATTGGTGAAATTCACCCACCCTCCTCTGCCCAACACAAATGGATTTTGACAGCCACTGACTATTTCACTAAGTGGATAGAATATATTCCTTCTAAACAAGCCACTAATTCTGTCATAATCTCATTTCTTGAAAACAATATATTGTCTAGATTTGGATGCCCTCAAAAGCTCATTATTGATAATGCAGTTACTTTCAAGTCTAAGAAAATGATTGACTTTTGTAAAAAATACCACATTAGCCTTGGCCATTCCACTGCCTATTAACCTCAAGGTAATGGTCTTGCATAATCCTCCAATAAAAGCCTTTTTAATATCATCAAGAAATTGTTAGAAGACAACAAAAATACATGGAACAAAAGGTTAGTTAATGCCTTATGGGCAGATAGACTCACCAAAAATAAGTCCATTGGTACATCCCCTTATCAGCTAGTATATGGGATGGATGTTCTCTTTCCATCCTCTTTAGGAGTGCCAATGATAAAGATGATCCAAGAACTGCAGGTAGAAACCAATGATATGCAAAGAAGGATAATTCAGACCACACACTTGCAACAAACCAGGGAAGAAATCTATGTCAAGTCACAAGTTGTCCAAGATAAGATTAAAAAGATATTTGACAAGAAAACAAATGAAGATGATTTTCACATAAGTGACAAAGTTCTTAAATGGGATTCTAGAAGAGAAGAAAAAGGTAAACATGGTAAATTTGATTTCCTATGGAAAGGTCCCTATGTCATTTATGGTTACAAAGGTAACAATGCATTCTTTTTTAAGGATTTAGATGGATCAAATCTACCGGGTGGACCTATCAATGGTAGGATGCTGAAGCATTACCTTTCCCCAGAATAACAGTAGTTCACTTTGTTTACTTTGCTCATTGTACATAACATTGCAAATTTTAGATTGGATTGGATGTTTTTATTGCAATGTCGAAGCCTGGAGAGAAGGCCCTAAGCTTTGAAAGACAAAATATCATAAGTATGAATAAATCAAAGCTCAAAAAATAGTTTCAAGGCAAGAACAGTTAAAGTTCAAAGGCTAATGATATCAAAGTTCTTGACATTTCATGAGGAAATTTCATCCCCATGTGGAGTCACTATTAGGGTCCTATAATAATAGGATTCATAGTTTTGAATGGACTATGATTATTCTTGTAATATGTATATACTTTTCTTTCTGCAAATTGTTTTCCCATATTAAAAAATGTAAAGATGGTAAAAGTCCTAAAAGAAAAATCAAAGGACTGAAAGAAAAAGATCAAAAAAGAATATGAAAAATGAACCCAAACAAAAAAGAGATAAAATAGATCATGAAAGTGATGCAAATTCAAATGCCACTAATTTTTACTTTATTTTTGCAAAATAAGATTGTGTGCAGCTTGTAAAAGAAATGCAATCCATGAAGGTCAAACTGCTTAAACTTGATATTTCATGTTGATAGATAGAGAATAAAGATCAAGCCAAACTGTCTAATCTTTTAGATCAATAGATAGGTAGAGAATAATAAATGAGCTCAACAGTTTAATCTGAGCCATTGGAAGTACGAAGGATAGAATTAGATAGTTTCATGTTAAAATAAAAATTAATAAGGGTTTGCAAGCTCAAATTCACCCAAATGAATGAAGAAAAAATGTTAGGGTAGATGATGGGTAGGCAGAATAAGTTTTCACAAGGCATGGATAGCAAAAAATGATCATTTCATATTTACTAAATTCTCTCTAAATTCATTCCCCTTGTAGAAATACCCCTTCCCCTTCATTTTAAGCTTGTCCCCTTACTTCACTCTTTTTTCCCTTACAAAATCCCTTTTCCTAAGTTAAAAATGCATATTTTCATTTGGAAAAGTAAAAGTCCCTTTATTAATTTCCCTTCTTCAAAATACCCCCTAAAATACCTTTATCCTAAATCTAAATGGTTAAATTTATATATCAGGTCCCACTATGAAACATCCCTCCCCGATATAAGCTTTTACATTAAAAGCTTAGTGTATAAATCCCGCACATATTCATTTAACCCCATGTTAACATTATATATTAACTCCTATTAAACCTTTAACCCATATTTATATTAATTCTCTTTTATATATATTACCCCAACCCATATTTTATTTATAACCTATAGTTATAATTTTCCTCATTTGATATGTCATGGACATACCTTATAACTCCGATACATATTAAACCCTCCACATATCCCATAACATAAAACTATTCCTGGGCCCCATGCCCATCTAATCCCCGAAAGTTCATTCCCATTCGTCCAACCGTCAGATCTTAATTGATCAGATCCGATGGCCAATAAGCCTTATCACATCCCCGATAGGCAGATCTTTAATCACTCCAACACCTTGCGAAATGAGCAGTTTTCAGAGCCCTGCTCCTTGCAACATGTCAATTTTCCATTGCATCGCATCCTCAGAAATAATACCACCTACCACTTTATGCAGATGCGAAAACTTATCTTACTTTAAGAGCTTTACAAACCATAGAAAAATCTAGTATTTCCTTTAAAAAACCTTTTCTACCAGCTTTGATAATATTTTCACAGTATTTTAAGGCTAGAGACTATTTCTGATCACAAAGAGTAATATTTGATAAATTGGTTTCCCAAATCCTTCTGCAGACTCTAAAAATATTTCAGAGGAGCTCCTAAAAACGAACCTGTTTTTTTAAAGACAAAAGAGTAATCAATTGATTAATTTAACAAAAATATGGCTTCTCAAAGCATTGTATCAGTTAGTCCCTTGCAACCTCCAGTTATAGATGTGGAACACACTCCCTTAGCAGAAGAATATTTTAAAATTAGTGACCCTGTCACTGAGTTTAACCTTCTTGAGCTCCACTGCTGGAGCCATGAAAAATCAATTGATCAAGTTGATGAGGTTTTCATTTGGGAGTCCAATTTTCCCAAGTACATTGTCCCACGGACCTTCCAGTGTCCAGAGGTGATTAGACTTTGCAAACTTGTTATTTCCCTGACCAAAGAGCCTTGATAACCCCTGGTAAATAAATTATGTTCACTATCACACCTGAATCAATAAATCAAATGCTACAGATTCAACCTAGGCCAGATGTAACCCCTCTATCTATTGAGACCCTTACCCAGCTATACCTAAATATGGACTTCCCCAAGAGTTTCCAGTTATTGTAAACTTTCATTCCATCATCAGTAGAAAATCCAAGACTAATCCTTCTTACGCATCTGCAATATTTTTTGAAAGAACCAGGCACATCATCACTATGCCATCATGTATTTTGGGTTATTTCACAGATGAGCATGTTGATGCTTCAGTATTAGGTTTATTGTCTACTTTCACACCTGGTCACCCTCCTATTACCATATTCAATTTTGCTCACTACCTTCCTGACTCAATCCATGAACAAATTGTTAAAATGCCTGAAGAAGGTGTCTTCAAGTACTCATCAATATTGTTCCACATGTTTTTATACTTCTAGTCTGAAAAAATTTCCATCAACCTTTAAAAGCTGGATGTTGAAGGTAATCCACAGTCAGCTATATTTTGGACTCCATTAATTAGAAATGACTCTACACAGTCCACATACATAGCCTTCATTGACTCTTTCATCCATCCTATTTTCAACATGGTGAACAACAACAGTCAACCAAGAGTCAGTGAGGAAATTAAAAAGGTCCCATAGTTATCAGAACATAGTAGGACAGGATATTGGTACTTATATCAAAATCACACAAAAATTAGGGTATATGGATCTAATATTTTTCCATATAAGCTGCCCAAATACCTCCCAATGAGGTTATTTTCCCTTGAGTATATTAGGCAAATCCTTAATTCTTATGCAATAAATTTCTTGGCAGCCAAAAAGAAGACACAATTTAAAATAAAGAATCATGTTGGTCCTTTTATTTGCAATAGTAGAGATGCAGGTCCATAAGCAGAAAAATATTTGCAGGAAATTAAGTTCAGTCAGAGTTTCCAATGGTATTATGATCCTTTAGGAGTAATAAGAAAATTAAGAGTCAAATGTAAGTTAAATCCTTATTTACATGAATCCAAGCCATATATTGAAAAATACTCCAATCAGTTTGAATGGTTGGATACCACTTTGAAAGAGGCAGAGAATCAAGGTGATACTAGTTCCATCTTGCAGTCTCCAACCCAAGAAGATAGGAACTCTAAAAGAGTCAGAGAAGAAGGATAATACTCAACAAAAACTACAACTGAAACAAAATTCAAATTGATGTATAGGAAGAAGCCAAAATTAAATCCTGTAAATGAAGAAGTGGAAACTATTGAAGTGATTGATATAGAGACGGTGATAAAGGATAATGCTCCTCCTACAGTTTCTGAAGAAACACACCAGCCTTCAACATATAACACTCAGATGATTCAAAAACAACATAGTGTTGAAGTGTTTTAATCTAGCAAACCAACAGAGAAAGAACAGGACATCATGCAGAAGTACAATGAAATAAAGATTAGAAATGAAGCCTTAAAGGCTGATACATACACCCAGTACTAGAAAAAGTCACCTAGTAACCAAAGCAAATTTCTTTCTGCATTTGACTACAAGACTAGAAAGACGCAGATGACCTTCCTGCAACCCACAGTCAAGCATCCCAAATCATCATCAAATTATAAAAAGACATCATATGAAGTTCAAGAAAAAGATCTTCATCCAATAGACCAGATAGAATTTCACAAACAAGCTGGTGAAATGCTATATTATACCATGAAAAACAAAGCCATGAGTGTACAAAAGCTGCAAAACACTCTAGGGAACATAAGAGATCAGCTAAAGCTAGAAAAGGAATCCTCACAGGCTAAAGATAATAGAATCAAATCTCAGGAAGATTTTGTTATTTAAGTAGGATATGATCCTAATAATGTCAAAGTTGCAGAAGAACTCATAAAGAAAAAGAATGCAGACATTGATGATTAAAGAAACAACTAAAACTGCCTCCTCCTGAACATCCACAGGCAAAGGAAGTGTTAGAAAATGAAGGAAAAAAATATGAGATGATGAATCTCATTCTTTAGTTAACAACACAACTAAAAAAAATAGAAAATGAGATGGAAAAGTTAGTGTAGGAGAAAAAAGCCAGATCAGAAGAAATCCCTGTCACTATTATTCCTGTAGTCACTAATGTTGTTCCTTATACCTTAGCAGAGTCATTGGCCCCTTCAGTTCAAATAATTACAACACTTCCTGTTACATCAGCAACAAATTCAACAACAGATTCATCTACAACAACAGTACAACGTATTGATGAGGCAAGTAAACTAGTTAAAGAAATGCAGGAAATGTCCATTCAGACAAATGAAATCAACAAACTTAAAGAACAATTGAAAAGTTTGAGTGATGAGAAGAAACTAGTCCAGATTATGCACACCAATGAAGTACAAAAGACCAACCGGTTGATAGAGAAATTGAAGAAGTTAGAAAAATATTTAACACTAAAAGAACCAATGGCATAAGCCAAGAAGCAGCTATGGGCCAATATTTTTGAATCTATCAATGATATTTGACCATCCATTCAGGTCATTTATGAACAAAAAGATTTAATCAAATCAGCAGGTGAAGCCATCCAAACAATCAAAGAAGAACTTGGCAAGAAACCAGAAGTGGCTAATGAAATCATAAAGTTTCTTAATTCCAAGAATAAGCAAGAATTAGACGAAATTGGAATTAGTGATAGGAAAAATACAATTCTTGAAGTCAGGAAGGTGATTTCAAAGAGAAACTTAATGATACAGCTAGAAGAAAAGTGTCAAAACATGGAGATTTCCATAACCAAATTTATGATGAATTTTGATATTCCGAGCCAGAAATGCTTGCCAAATCCTCTGGTTATCAATGAAAAAATAATGAAACAAGAGGATTATGATAAAAAAATCAGAGAAGTGGCAAAGGAACAAGCAAACAATTCATCCATGCAAGGAATTCCAACAGGGAAAGTACATTACAAGAGTTTTGAGAACCTTGTTTACCTACAGCATAAGGTAAAACATTTATTCATCAACAAACCTACTTTTTCAAAGTATAGAGAGGTTGATGATATATTCAAAAGAATAGTGAAAACGGAGCAGTGATAGTCAAAGAGTATCAGAGTTAAACTGTATCCGGTGAAAGTCAGAGTTAAAGTCAAAACAAAAATTACAAAGCAGAGTTAAAGACTGCCAGCATAAAGGACACTTAACTACCTAACAAACATCCAGAGTTGAGCAACAACCAGAGACAAATCAGAAAAAGATCAAAGAAAACAAAACAACAAATTCAATAAAAGCAGGGACAACTTGCATTAGTTAGATAACTGTCTCTATATTCTTGCATGAAGATATTTATTTTTCCTTGATAATTCCTAAGTTTGTTTTAGGATATTTTATAAGAGTTTTTGTATAAATAATTCACATTTTGAAGCATTGAGGGTGGATTGTGGATCGTTAAACACTTCTATATATGTAATGATATGAACCAGAGGGTTCTTTGTACTATTTTCAAGTCAGTAGACTGGATTGAGCAATAAAGAGATTATATTATAGGATTCATGTGTTGGGCCACTTTAGTGAAGTAATCTCGATTGTTCTTTGTTTTTTATCTGAAGTTTTCACATACTTGCATGTCTTCTAAATATAAATGTATAACAGGAATATTATTTCAGAATATGTTTAAAAACACTCTGTCTTGAACTGTTATGTCATTTTCATGTTTTCTACTGATATCCAGATTAGGGAATTATTTATTTCTCCCTAGTTTCGATTGACCTGTTTCATTTACCTCATTATATGGATCTGAGAACCCTTAATTTCTCTCTCATCCTAATTGAAATTATTTTATCATTCAGCCTAAGGATCTGAAGTTACTCAGTTATCTTGCCCTGTGAATGCTTCCCTTTAGAACCTTGATTCTACTCTGACTGCTTGACACTTTGACTCCATTATCCCAATGGCAAGCAGACCTACATCTATCCATCTGAACCAGTGATTCCACCACCAAACCAAACCCAAAATCAAAATACCAATCAATCCCACATAACTAGCCTAAAATCAATTAAAATTAACAAAGATAAATTATATATATAGAGCCCTCTTTGAGCATTATAAAGGCTAGATCCTAAGGCTTGAAAGTAGGTTTGTGGTTACCTGTAATATTATTTAAACCAAAATATAAACAACCCTTGATAATTATTGGAGTGATAACAGATCCTACCTCCTATCGATAGATGGTGGGCTCCCTAATGTATCTGGTAAACACTAGGCATGATATATGCTATGTTGTGAACATCCTTAGTCAATTTCAGTTGGAGCCTCGTCATGACCACTGGATAGTTTCCAAACACATACTAAGATATCTTCATGGTACTATACACTGCTGCCTAAAATATAAGAGTAAGGAAGTCAATCTAATTGGATTCTTAGATTCTGACTAGGGTGGAAGTGAGTGTGATGGAAGGAGTACTACCGGTGGATGCTTAAGCCTGGGGTTTACTATGGTGTCATGTATGAGTAGAAAACAAGGTCTCGTTTCCATAAGTGGTGTTGAAGCTGAATATGTAGCTGCATGTGAAGTAGGAAAAGAGGTTGTATGGTTAAGGAAGCTTCTGACAGAATTTTTCGAGAGTCTCTAAGTCCTACTATAGTCAACTATGATAATCAAAGCTGCATCAAGATGTCTGGAGATCTCATGTTTCATTCTAGGATGAAGCGCACCAAAAATAAGTTCCACTTCATTAGGAACTTGGTACATGATGGGATCGTAAAGTTGGAGTATGTCTCGACAAATGAACATATATCAGACATACTGACAAAGGCTCTTCCTAACAAAAATTTTGAATGTTTAAGAGACAAGCCTGGTTTGGTAAATATTACTAATTGTATTGATGTTAATGGTTTGGGAGAGATATGTTGAGGCTTTACGATTGAAGCATTGCTTGGAAAGACATCAAGCCGAAACATTATGTTGATGTCTGGTAGGGAGGGTGACATCGAGTTGATGTGCACCTAGTTCCCTCGGTTGGTGGTTAGTAAGTAATCATGATGGTACCTATACAGGTTGAAAAATTAGTCCACCTCAGTCCCAATTGGATAGATTTCCTTGGTGAGGAATCTAGTCCATGGAATTGCGTGCCTAAATTGTTGAGTGACCAATGGATATATTTCCCTGGTTAGGAATCTAGTCCATGGAATTGTGGTGCCTAAAGTTCTTCATAATGTCATATAGTTTGAGATATTCCATTTGTATATTATGAATACATCCCTAGTTAAGAGGGAGTGTTGAATATTGTAACTAGGTTTGGTCTTCATAAATTATATTTATTGTACTTATCAAAAGAATCAAAGAAAAAAAATATATTATCATTTGAAATTTATTTTATTATTAAATGACTTATTAAAGCATGGGTTTCATGCTTGGGTCATATTTAGATTAAGTTCCACATTTTGGACTTCTAGGTTAGTCATTACAGATTTATATTGACCCAAATTGGGCTTTTGAATCATGTAATTAGGTTTAATTTTGAGTAAAAAATGGTTTATAGCACCTCCACATCAATTCAGCCTTAAGGAGATCAAGTCAGCCTCAAAGGGACCAATTTGACCTCACCTGAAGCCTATAAAATAAATGAGATCGAATTCATTTGTAGTATCACTTCTCAAGGCAGTTTGATATCTACTGCATCATAGGAAAAGTGAAAAGTAGAAGAAGGAAGAAGAAAGGAGTGTGAGTTGGGTCTATAAGATAGAGGAAGGAAAAACCAAAATTTTGGTGGTGGAATCTCTGCATTTCATGCCTTCTCTTGGGATATCAAAGTATTTTAGTGTTTGATGTTGTTGCTACTACTGAATCTGTTGCCTAGTCGAAGTTGCTGGAGGACAAGTTGCTGCTACTACTGGGTTGAAGATATGGAAGGCTGACTTGGTTTGGAGGGAAGTTTTGGCTCATGTCTAGGGTGAAGAGTCTCAAAGAATACTATTGAAAAGAAGCATTGTATTGATTGGGTTTTCCCCTCAAGGGGGGTGTTTCCCTGGCATAGTGCCTATATCTCGTGTCTCTTGTTTGTGATCTTCATACACACATAATATGGTAATTTTCTAATGAAAGATAAGATAATAAAGAAGTAAAAGAATCCAACACACTCACAAGTAATTATCAAGATCAGAGAATCAAACCCTAATATAGCTGCTTTGATTATTCAACATCTTCAAGAATTCCAAACTTGTGGAATTCATGGGATGATGGTATGATGACATAAAAGTGAAGAAGATCAAGGGATTGAATCTCTTTCAATCAAGGAAGTTGTTGCGGGAAGTCTGGATGACCCAAACGAAAAATGAGGTATGTATGCTTAAATTTGATATTGTGGAAGTCATGTCATATGGTTTTAGATATCATGAAACAACGCTCTTTCTTAAGAGCATAATCAAAAGAAATGATCTCTTCCCTCAAGGGGATGTAGGAATGCATGGATCACACGTTCACTAGATGAAATCAACATAATATGTCCTTAAATGAAGTATGAGTTGGTTGAATACAATTGAGGAACTCTGATTGGAAGATCCTGAGAAAGAATTGTGTGAAGAAAGGAAGAGATCATGGAATATGAAACCATGGTAAACGAAATCAACATCCAATAGACGAAGAACATTTGACTAGGATATCTCCATGGAAGATATGAATACTCCGATGAAGTCTGGAAAAGAAAGAGACCCTTGAAAATATATATATTTGGGAGACATGTTGATATATATGCAGGATGCTGATGCGAACTTGTAGATGTCATGATGAAATACCATCACAAAGGTAATGCTTATTTTAATGTTCATTCCTTTAGTTTTGAGCAGATATCTGGATGGTTTTATGCAGGTATTCAAAGCAAAGATCTATGGATGTCTTCTGTTATCATTCTGTAATTTTTGATATTGTGAGAGTAAACACAGAGGAAAACATCAAAAACGCTTTGAAAGCTAGGATCTAGCCCTGCTAGCTTCAAAGAGCGATCTCTCTGTAAATTTTAGCTTTGTTTTACGTAAATCTTAGGCTAGTTATGACTATGAAATTGTTTGTTTGTTTGTGATTTGATTGGATTTTTTGGTTGATTGAATTCTTATAATTCCATTGGGATATGGAGTCTAAAAGCTAACTGGATCTTCATCAAACTTTAAAGGAGTTTCATAGAGAAAGCTAGTTTTCACTAGTTGGATCTTTTTAGAATTTAAATGATATGAAGTAGAAGAAATTAAAGGTTCAGTAGAAACTAAGGAGAGATTAAGAATTCGTTAATTTTACTTCAGAAAAAAACATAGAAATTACCTACAACAAGAATATGGTGCATATTTCAACAAATCCTGTTCATCACAATTTCTGTAATGTAATTAATCTTTTTGAGAAGTAACAATGAATGAAAACAATGAATAAACACATGAACATGAGAAACATTACACCAATTCGTACACCACATGAATCCTGTGAAGAAATTCCTTGTATTATTTATGAGTCCAACAACCAGAAAATTACAATAACTTGGAGAAAATTATATTCAACAATCAACCCAGAATACTTGAAAGTGTGATACAATAATTACAAAATCGCTGTCTCAACAGACAATGTATATTTAGCACTATTCTAAACAAAATTATCTAATTCTATAGAGTAATAGGCTAGGTGGAAAACTGTGTGGAGAGGTGGCTTTGATTTGGAGGAGTCTGTTGGTGAGTTGGCCTATTGTTGTGTTGTGTTGTTTGTTGTGCTGGCATATCCTGTAACTGTATATGAATTACCAATCAATCTACTAATTCACATAGTTTTTCCCATCGGTCTTCATCTAGAATGGTCAATTTGGTTACCTTCCGATAAATCTCAACTACCTCAGTATACTTTGAAAATGTTGGCCTTACCACGAAGATGTGATTTACCTCATGCTGAATAAAGAAATCATTTCTCATTGCTTCTAGGAATGCTCTACCTATCATGCTGCCTTTGACATAAGCAAACTTGGAACTATCTCTACTTACCTCATTCAACTTTTTAAAATAATCTTATTGAGTAATTAATTTATCATTAATTATAAATAAAATGGAAACCCTTTATGATTTAAAGCTTCTATCCTGGTGAAAACCCTATTTATTGCTATTTCTAGACTTTGACACTTTTCCTCCAACTAAGCAATAAGATTCCTTTTAGTTAGAATCTTCTTTACCTCCAAAATGGTTTTTGTCTTATCATCAATTCCTAAATCATCCAAATCATACTTATTCTTTGAATTTAGGAACTTGAATATGTTTGTAGCTTTGATAGGCCTGTCACAAAATTGTTCTATGATATCTATAATGGCCTTTGTTACTTTATTTATCAAGTCCTTTTGCTAAAAAATAATTTAGATACATGGCCAAATTTCATTCATAGAATTCAGAATACCCATCCAAATTCTTTCCTTGACTTGGGCCAAGGTCTTTCCAATAGCTGAATCTCTCTCTTATTTTTGTAGCCTTTCTATCAACCTTTGAGATTTCTGAGCTTCAGCCAAATGTGAAGCCTCACTCCTAATCTTATGATCTTGCAGTTCTTTAACTTTTCCATGCAACTTATTTATTTCCTCAGTCTGAATTGACAAGTTCTTAACAACCTTTGTCAATTGGTCAACGGCCTCTGTAGATTGTGCAGAAGGTGTAGTTGATGTTGTAGCTGTTGTGATCGGAATTGACATGAGAGGTACAACATCTAGAGGAACCATGGATACTTTTGAACTTTTCTCTTTTTCATTAATAATTTTCTCCATCTCTATCTCCATCTGTCTAATCTGAGCATTTTTTTCCATGATTAACTTCATCATGTCTCCTTTCTGAGTCTCAAACTCTTCAATATCTTTTGTGAGAGGATATTCAGTTGTTGGAAACTTCAGTTGCTTCCTTAATGATGCAATGTCATCATTATTTTTCTTAATCAACACCTCTGAAAATTTCATGTTTTATGGATCATAACCCATCTTCACAACCAAATGCTCCAAATATTTGATCCTGGTATCTTTTTCTAGAGAAGAAATATTCTCCATTTCCGCTGAGACTGAATGTTGGAAAGTGAAACCTGCAATTTAGAAAAATTCATAGTAGTATTGGTCAGAGTGGAACATATCATCTCACCAGTTTGTTTGTGCATATCCATTTCGTCAATGGGATGTATATCTTTAGTGTCAAACTCAAAATCTATATTCTTGTAATCTAATGCTGATTTGGGTTGTGGGATTTGAGCTTCAAGGAAGGCCATATGCATCCTCCCTTTCTATGAATAAAAAACTGAAAGGAGTCTACTCTATGAGCTGGAAGTCTGATTCCAAAATTGAGTATAAGTGCTATTATTAAGATTCTCATTCTTAAGTTTGATTTCTCTAAATCTGTAAAAAAAATCCCTTTTCTTTCTCTCCTTGAACAACCTTTGAGGTCTGGACTGTATCTTGATGACCCTGGGATACTGATGATAATGTTGGAGATGAAGAAAATTTATTGCATGCCTGAGAGGAAGATGGTGTTTCCTTGACTATCATAGCCACTTCTTATTCTATATTCTTCTCTAAATATGCTTTAGGATTCATTTTTCCCTCTTTCTGTACATGATTTTAAACTTCTTCCCTGCACTGTTTGTCACTGAAGGTGACTCTTATTCTCCCTATCTCTTGGTTGGTTTCTCCTAAGGAACAAGAGTTTGTGAAGTTGAAGTAGAAACAAGCTTCTCTTCAGCTTCCTGCAAGGTATTTTTTGTCCAAGTCAACTAGTTCACATATTTTCCAATTTCGTGCCTTTGGGTATGAGTATATGGAGTAGTTTTGTTTTCAACTCTTAATTTAGAAATAATACTTAGAGGGTCATGGGACCATGTGAAACTTAAACTAAAGTTAATTTCCTTGAGAAGCTTATCTTCTTATTCTCCTGCTGACATGCTATTACATACAAAAGAACCAACCTGTGTCTTAATTCTGAACTGTGATTTCTTTTTGGCTGAAACAAAGTGTATCTCATCTGAATTGAGCATTTGTATAATATATTATAAAGAAAATATCCACATGGGGAGGTATTTGGAAATTTGTATGGTGCCAAATCACACCCATACACTCTAATTTCAGTGTAGTTCTGGTACAGGTACCAGTCTCTAGTCTTTGCTTGCCATGTTAGGTGTAAAATTATTTTTATCTCCTCACTGATCCTTGGCTTTGTAGAACTGTTTAACATACTCATTGATAAGTATATAAACTGCTCAATATACTTCTTGTAAGTGAGTTCTTCCTACTCTTTCTTCACTGGGGAATTCTAGAATATCACAAAATTTTGATTCCCTTCTTCATCTAACTTCTGCATAGAAAATTTAAATTTGTATGCTTGATAATAGATAAACATATAAACTAGAATTGAAGTATACTTGAATACTCCATCAGTTGGTAACTTAAGAAATTGTTGATGAATACTGTCAGCTACAAATTGACAGGAAACCTAAGATGGATTCATCTACCCACTGATCAGAATAGTAGCCCAAAATGTAGGATATCACGGATATAATTTGATTGGCTTGATCAGGGAAAATTGAGGAAGGACAAGATGGATTATTTCTTGGTAATTGGGTGTTTTCAGGTAAGAAAAGGTCAAAGATCAGGGCTCTCTTAGAAAAATCAAGCTTTTGGTATAATTCTTTCAAGGCTTTTATTGAGAATGGGGTATTGTTTTCTACAGAGGGGGCCTGCATCATTTGATCTTTGGTTTTAGCAGTAATGGTGAAGATAATTTCACTAGTAGGGGCTATGATTTATCTATGGTTAAGGACATAGTAGTCTTGGCATTTTATTGTGAATTTAGGAGTGTTAACATTGGAAAATAGTACAACAGAAGATCACATTAATTAATGTCAAGCCAAAGGATTTATAGGGCTGGAAGACATTACAGAATCCAGAAAGTATTTAAAAATCTCAAAGGTTTGAGGAAAATCAAATTTGAACTAGTCTTAAATGTTGTTTGCACGAATTATCCTTCGAGAAGAGCACCTTTTGTGCGCCTTTTTTCCTGTTATGCACACATTCATGAGAGTTTTGAAATGTCACTATCCGGGACCACACAAAGCAAAGGAAAAGTCACTCCCTACTTGAAGCCGCATAAGGACAACCACCAACGCCTCCTTAGACACTATGTGAGCACACAATGGAATATTTGGAGCACACAAAGGAATCATACCCCTCTCTTGGGTCACCATCCTCCATGTACCAAGAGAGGGAAGGAGGATTTTAAATCTCCTATATAAATCCACCATGAGATGAAGAATGGGTGGTCACATTGTTATGCTGGCCAGAATTTCCCAATCAATACCAGCAGTATGTGACCTGGAGCTGAAGATAGAGGGGAATCACTTTTTGGCCACCCAAAAAGCTCAATCCACATAGTAGAGAGAGAGAGAGACTGCACTGAGGCAAGCTTGGGATAAAAACATCCTTGCATCGAGACCTAGAACCATTGTCTAGGGGCCCTTTGGCAAGAGGGTAAAGTATCACTCTTATTACTACCAGCACTCAATAAGAGGGGCCTAGAGCCACCGTTTTCATTATTGTGTCATTTGACTCATTCAGAGCTTCTGTTTATTTATGTTTAGTTTTAGTTTAGTTTTTAGATTACATTTGCATGCTTTTTCTTCTATATAGTATACTCATTGACTCCACTTCTTTCTTCTGGTTACCAATAGTTTAAAGGGGTAAAACACACCCCTTAAACTGGTGTGATTTCTTACATACGTGCACCAAACACACCACAACAGGATTGGCAACTCCACTAACGTTTTATTACCAAGTTTATGTGGTTGTGCCTTCTTTTGTAGGAGACCTCTGTCTATGTTATGGAGTGGAGCTGAATGTCCCCTGGTCTCTCTTACAGTCCCGAGTTCATCCCAAGTGATAGACTGAAGAAAAGAAGCTCCTAAAAATTTTACTTGCAAGATTTTTGTGTGTGTTTTTTCCTCACAGACGCGTAGAGCACGCGTTCAGAGCTGACCTGCGCGCAGAGAGCGCACCTATTTCAGCCTTTTGCGCACAAATTACAGAATGAGAAATTTCTCCCTAGTTTCTATTTTTTCTTGCTTATAAGGTGCTTGGCAGCCCCTAATACACCTGCCAACACTCGTTGTGGTACCCCACAGCTTGTTAAAACTCACTTTTAGCTGCCTTTTGTAGGCTTAGTGTCAGTTTTACTTTAAGTTGATTTTTGCAAAGTTCACACATAGTTTAAGTAGGGGGGAAAAAAATTTGCATTCTGAAAAAATTATGTTTTGCAAATTTTGGTACTTACACACCTAGATAACTAGCCCAAGTAAGTGGCCCAAGACCACGCATGCATAGCTAGTTTTCTTTTTCTAATGTAAAAGTTTGTAGTTTAGTTCAATTTTTGCACTAGGAATTTCGACACTAGGATTCAATTGTTTATAGAAGAGAAATTAATCTCTACTACCTTTGCACCCTCCAGTAATCCTAGGTAAGCATATGAATGCTCCATATTCAAAATTCACCATCTCCCTATAGTTAGTCACATAGATTAACTAGGAAAAATTGAAAGCGGCTCATTATCCGCACATGTTTTCCATTTGAGCCAGGAACAATACAACATAGTTTAAATAGGGTATTTTGTAAAGGATCATTGATATCCACATGTTCAAACTATGTGCTTGTCCACTTTGTGCTCACACACACTCACCAACTAAGCGAAGCAAAGACACCTAAAACTAACTTAACCAAACTCACTAAATTATCCCCACAGGGGCCATAAAAGAATTTATAGCTTAAGTTAGGATCAAGGGGGTAGGCATCCAATAAGCTACCTCGATCATACTTCATATTTAAACATAGAATTTGTGTATTTATGGAGCTTCAAATCCACCTATCATCCCACGACAAAGAAAACCCGAGTGCGACAGAGACCCGTTTCAGAGGGGGTTAGGCTTAGGCACAGTGCATGCGGTATTAGTTGGGGCTACCTGACCCGACTGATACTCGGTACTGTTAGCTGATTACCAATAAGCCCAAGACCTGAACGCTCAGGTGGGACGATGGTTCTTAGTGGCCAAAAACTAGGGCAACCTTTACCCTATAGGTGACGGTGTAGGCAAGCACCAGAACCTCTACCCTTAGCTTGGTGGATTCTCTTCGACTGACTAGGGGTGTCACCAGCTCTTACGGGATGTTGTGCCAGCACTCGCAAGAAATATTCTCAAGGCCCAGTTACTTTTGATTGTGTGAGGGTGCATAGGTCTTCTAGTATTTTGAGTATCATACACAAACGAAAAAAAACCACTTTTTTGATTGCTTGATCACATAGATTAATTTAAAGGGAAATCTATTTTAGATTTTGCTTTGTTTTATGTATGTGACAAGAAGTTTACTTTGATCATAGAATCTATCCTCTCAAAGTTTTCCAAAAAAAAACCTAGGTGACATCTGACAGGTCCCAACAGAACCTTGTCGATCCATGCGGCTTTTGGACCTCCCCCCATTACTGGGAGGGGTTCCAGGTCTTTCGCCATTCAAGCGTCAAAGACGGAACACTGCCACCATTATTGGTTTTTCCTTTATCGAGGTAGCCATAGTTGGGACCTGTTGTGGCCAGCAACAACCCCCCTTCTTATTTAATATTAGTAATAATACTAAATAAGTGGGGACCCTTAGTCAAAAAATCCAAAAAAAATAATTAGTATTTATTTCCTTTCTCAAATAAAACTTACTATCATAACTTAGGGAAATTCCTCTGAAAATCTTTAAAATAAACCTAAATTTATGATATATCAAAACATAATCTTTCTTTGAAGAAAAATACCGCATCCGTCGCAAAAAGTTGATATTCTTTGTAACAAGAAAAATCTTTTAAATTGCGATTCTGCGATATTGCGATAGCACGATCCCAAATAACTATACATTAAAGTATTTATCGCAAACCGCATATCGTAGAAAATTTGTTTAAATAATTTACATTTTGTGAAATTGCGATTCTGCGATTTTGCGATATTGCGATTTTACGATTTATGGATGTTGCGATTTTCGATGATTGCGATCTGCGATATTGCGATTTTGCGATATTGCACAGCAAATCACAGATCGCATTATCGCAGATTCTTCTAGCGCGTTGTCCAAAGTAAATCTTTTCATAAATAAATATCCGTTATGCGCTTTGATGTCAAAATTAATGAATGGATTGTTAATCATTGATGTAAAGGATTTTGTTTTGATTGAAAGGTTGTTTCACGTTTTTCATTCGCCTTCAGCTTTTAAAAACTATCCCGTCACCTTTCTCATCTCATTACTCTCACTTAATTCGTAAAACCGTAGGCGCAAAGGAGCAGAAGACTGTACAAAGCATTCACAGAACATTATGGGTAAGAAAAAGAATGTTCCGAGTGCTGAAAACAAAGAGATGGCTTCCTTATACGCAGACACTGCTTGCAATAAGGACGCCGGTATCACTACTTGGGAAGGGATGCATAATTTGCTTGAAGAAGAAAATCCCAGGGTAATGGAAGTCGCGGCTACTGCAGGATCAAGTAATTCCTCTGAAGCGTCTCTTACAGAATTGGCTTGTTCATTTCTTCACAGAATAGCAGCAAGACCGAGAATTATTCCATATACAGATATGGTAATATGGGTGCTGGATAACACTGATATTTTGGACAGGCAATTTAGAACTCCAGGACAAGAACTCATCGGCTCATTCACTTCAGAAGATTTGAGGCTTATGTATCACTTACCGGAACCTCAGGTGACTTACAACAAACAATTTATGGAGAAATTCGCCAGAGAAAATGCAAATTTGGCGGAATGCACCAAGGAATGGACCAAAAGAGAGGAACCATTGAAGAAAAACAAACATGGTATGTACAATACTGGTTCGCTCACCTCTCCATATTGTTTTGCTGCTGCTATGTTATGCAGGCTTTTTGGAAAGCCTGACATAAATATGGTCTTGCTTGAATGGCTCCCTTTGTTGAATGCTGCTGTTAACGCTACAATTGTAGACTGGGCCAAAATATTGTCTGATAATTTAGCCACTGCCATTTTCAATTACCGGTCCAAACGAACTGTTTCTCAGAGGATTTATCCTCCTTTTTATCTATCTTCCTATGTTATGGATTCAATTTGTTTTGTTTCTAAATTCCCTTTGATGGGTTGGCAATGGACAATTCATGATCCCTTGCCTATTCATGTCTATCACAAAGAGTTGTGGGAATCAAAGTTTGTTCCTCATTTTTACAAAATTTGCCATGGCATAATGCTGCCTCTGTACAGAATATTGTATAATAAGGATGCTCCAATATTATCCCTGGAAGCAGAAGTCAACATTCTCCCTGTCGCAAGATGGTTTGGAGAAGAGTTATTTACTTATGTGAGGGTTTTTGGAAGTTCTGCTTCCCCCCATGTTTTACCCCTGTATGTTCTGGATAAACTTGTAGCTCGAGAGATTGCTTATCAAACCTGTGGTGAAGGAGGTTTGACAAAGGAATTAAAGGAGAAGAAGAAGGGCATTTGGCCACAATTTCCCATAGCCTGTGGAGCATTTTCATTGTTTGATGTTGGTCACGCATTCAAAGAGGTAAGCAATATTACATGCTTACAACTGTTCAAGTTTTCAAGAAGGTTATTTGATCCAATTAATGTTGTTAAAAATTTCACCACTGCAATCAAAGTAAGAGTGTTTTTTTGGAGAAGAAGATCCTTTTGATGATATATTTCAAAAAAAATGTTCATTTAAAGAAGTTTTTCATTTAGCTCAAACACAGTTATCCCCAGAAGATTTTCAGGAATTTAAAGTTTACAGAGAGAGAAGACTAACTACTATCCCTTTGGAAAATTTACCCTTGGAACCCGCAAGGGAACCAACTCCTAGTGTCAGTCTAAGTGGCAGCTCAAATACAGAAAAGTCTAAGTCGAAGTCTGACAAAGAGACTTCTGAGCATTCTAAAAAGATTGATAATGATGAAAGCTCAGTAAAAGATACAACTCAATCAAAAGAGCTTTCACAACAATAGACTTTTACCACTCCACAGTTGAATCTTCCACCTCTCAATGTACAGCAACCGACAGTCAGGACTGAATTGGACAAAGAATGGGAAACTTTTAATCAATTTCTTAATGTAGAAGGACAGAATATACAGACCCCTGTACAGACAACAAAAGTTTTGAGCACGGGAATAAGTAGTAACGTCACAAAAACTGAGCATATACCTATCACTCCCTCTTCTGAAATTGTACTCAATATAGAGGACATTCCTCCTCTAGATGTATTCTACAGCCCGCAGTATAAAGCAGTAGTGAGGAAGCAGAGGAAAAAGAGAAAGTTAGAGAGCTCAATCTCTACTCAAGCAGAACAATTAGATGTCTTATGGAAGGATCCTACTACGGATCCAACTGATAATCTTACCAAGTTATCTCAGATTACAGGAGCTTATGCCTCCGCAACTATTGACAAAGCATCCGAGGTAAAGCTATTATTAAATGAGAAAAAATATCAGATACAAGTTATGCAACAACAATTGCAACAATCCCGTGCTAACAGTGAAGCACAGATAAAACTTGAAGAGTTACATCAAGAGCTTCAACAGATGCAAATTGGATATCAGAAAAGTTTGGCAGATAAAGAGAAACAAATACAGATTATCCAAGAGGAGCACAAAGATGACCCTAAGCTTCCAGAGTTTATTTCAAAGTTTGTTTCTTTGAACAAACAACTACTGCAACAACAAGACATATTATGCCAGAAAATCTCGCAATATAACTCTTTTTGTCAATAAAGTGATAAAATCACTAATCATGTCGTAAAATTACGACATGATTATGATTTAAATAATGAAAGAGTTACTAATTATATGGCATGGAAAAAGACAGAGGAAGGAAGAAGAGCATGAGCACCGATTATCAATGATAGTCATAAAGAACTGCTCTTCAACAATTGGGATGTACAGATCAGAGAAGCAGAAAAAGCAGCAGAGGAAGTAGCTACAACAGCAGGAAATATTACTGATTGTGTAAATGAAAATTTGCACAAAGTTAATTTGATTTCAGAAATTATTCCGGGACACCTTCCACAAGCACAGCAATTGCAAACAGAATGGAGGCAAAAGGCCGATGAAAAGGAAAAGTCAATTCAAGGACTGACAAGATTAAACTGGGATTATTACTGGACATATCTAGTGAAACCACATAGTCAATGCAGTGCGCTTAATTGCTTCATTAATTCTGCTGAGAAGATTGCTCCTACACTTGCCGATTCTGTCTTTTCGGGGCAGTTGAAATCTGAAGTCGGCCAACCACCTCTTCTCAAAACAATGCTGGATGCTTGCAAGATCAAAGATCAAATTCATAAGTAGATAGTTGATAGTCTTTATTTTTAGATTTAGTTTTAGTTTTACTATATTTTTTCCTAGAAACAGGACGGTCATTTAAACCGAATCCTAAATTTTTGTAATAAACTATTTTTAGATTTTAGTTATTAGTATTTAAATCCTTCTCATGCATTTAGAGAAGGGTCCTGAAATTTGTCAAAAACTTATCCTTAGAACATGCACTTCTGCACCCTCAGAGGAGGTTTTGATAAATGAATGGAACGAGATTTATTGATATCTGTGTCTAATATCTGTTACTGATGTTGCATTTCTGTACTCTTGATAGATGTTGGATTAAGAAAGAGATAAATCATTATTGCTTCTAGATCATGAGTAGAACCAGTTATAAATGGTATTTTTATCTCTTAATTGTTTATGTTTCTGTGTTAAAAGTGATATTTATGTTTAGTTGTTTATATGTTAATGTTTGAATATTTGAGTTATCATTTGGCATTTTTGTACGGTGATAATTATTTATTTGTGTTTGATATATGAATAGCTTAATATGCGATATGTTTTCCACAACTGTTTCATCTAAATTTTTATGTAAAATAGTTTATCTTTATTGAATTCTTTTCTCATAATAATTGAATGATATTTATTATCAATTGTTATCTGAAATCCTTTTAGATCGCATATATTGAAAGATTACATCCCGGGTTAGTTTAGAATTAGATATTTCTTAGAATACAGTGTGCATATGAATAGATTAGAAATAGATCAAAAGCATTTTACTTAGGAATTTTAGAAAAGAAATATCAAATCTCAAACACACACACACATATTGGGAAACTGGTCCCATTATCCCCAGTCGGACCCACTAGACCAAACGGAAAAGGAGCTGCTAACCAAGGTCTGGACCGGGTGGGTATCCCCCTTATTGTAGACCCGATTTTCGGGGCTTCAACATGACCCTAGTCAGTCTCCCAACACCACTCCACATACCACTCCTCCCACGACCCCTAGGGGGCATAGGAGTGTGTCCCATTCGAGAAGCCAGTTGAATACACAGCAAGGTACGTCGCAACTAACCCTTGTTCTAACCAGAACTTTGTGTCTTCACACATTGCAATGGCATCAACCTCTCAGTCACCTTTCTTAGCTTCGTTGAATCTGCCTAATTTAACCAAGCTAACAAATGACCCCATCGCACATGATCCTACATGGCCTCTCATGCCCACGAAGCTCCCTTTGAATATACCAAAATTTGAAGGCAAGCAAGTGGAAGACCCAGCTAATCATGTCATGACCTTCCACCTGTGGTGCTCAATGAACAATATCATTGAGGACACTATTTGATTGAGATTATTTCAACGCACTCTTACAAGAGTAGCCGAGAAATGGTACGTAGATAAACCCTTAGCTTCACATGGAACCTTTAGTGCCCTCGCTACCGCATTCCTAACATATTTTCAGTTACCAATTCACCATGATTCCAGAATGGAATTACTGACTCATTTTAGAAAAACCCCTGTCATCCACATCTCAGACCATCTCCATGAATGGAGGCGGCGTCACAGTTTATGTAAAGCTAAAATCAATGACCAGGTGCTCTTAGATTTGTTCTCGAAAACTCTTACAGCAAAGATTTCAAAGGATGTGGGGCAGCAGAATCCCACATCCGAAGAGGACACAATCAGCAAAGCTTAGAAGCTTGAGCTGATTTATATGCAGTCAAGATACATTTACAACATCCCACCTAATGCCCCACACCTACAAACTTATCAAGAATTTCCAGGCGCGTCGAAATCTACAGATAGGATAATCGGGTCAATGACCCAAGGTTACCTAGGCAGCAATAGTTAAAACCCTATTTACACATACAGTTCTACCCAGAACATGCCTCAACCCGATTTTGAAAGTCATAATATGCCTCAACAAAATTTGACCAATAGGGCACTGGCGTATCACCAGGGAGGACCTTACCCTCCGGCTCAGGGGAATCAGTACACAAAAAGAAACACTGACGAAAGAACTGCCCTCCAACAGTGAAGTGAAAACCTGGGACCACATTACGCTCAGTCCCCAGCACATGACCCACCTATGCAAAACAATGCATAGGTGAACTTTGTGTAGTTGTCCCAAAACCAACCACACAAATAAAATCAGGAGAACTACCCTCCCAACGTGGTGAATAAAAAATCCAAAAACAAGCCAAAGGGGAACCCTAGTTAGGGAGGCAGTAACTAACAGTGCCCACCACAATCCCCGGCTGGAGGTAATTCCAACCAGAATCAGAACCAGGAGCTAAGAAATGCCCAACGACAAAGAAAAAGGACACCTCTTTGAACAAACCATTCATGTTCGATATGTGGTGAGTACAATCACTATACTCACCACTGTCCCGATCTCCCTGAGCTGAAGAAGCTACAGAGTAACCAAGGACAAGGAGGATCTTCCCAACAACCAACCGTGATGCAAGAACCTTTCCCCAACCAAGGGACGGTTAGCACTCACATTCCGAGAAAAGCAACCATGAAATCTACATGACTGGAGAAGAGATGTTTTTCCAAACACGGAATTGCAACTATGACACCCCACTAGACACCAATATGTCAGGGGCAAGTACCAATGCACCGACTGCACCTTTGACCATTTCAAAGATGCCTATAGAACCATTGCCGAAAATGGAAAAGGGACCTAATAGGCGAGCAGGAAATTACTCCAAAGCGGCCCATAATTATAGTATCGTGGATGATTTAGCACAATCTCCCATTGCTATGTCAGCTCTGGAAGTACTACAGTCATGCCCGAAACAACGAAAAGCCCTACTTTCCGCGTTGGGCACTATCGATCCCGACGATACACGCTTGATGGATTTTGACTTAGAAAGAGCCACCCCCCGGCTTCCTTCCATGGTCACCTTCCAAATACTAGTGTCGGTGTAGAATATGACTGTCCACCGATGTGTCATAGATGAGGTTGCATCCACATGCATCATGTCCAAAAATTTTTGGCAGAAGTTAGGTTCTCCCGAACTAAAACCCTCAGTCATCACGCTTCGAGCATATGACGGTCGTCCCTCGACCCCCATCGGCCTCTACCAAAATGTCCTGGTCTGTTTAGCCAGAAAGACGGTCCACATAGACATTGAGGTCTTGGATGCTCACTTGGATTACAATATACTCCTCGAGTGGAGTTATATGTACGCCATGTCTGCCATAGCCTCCTCCATCTTCCACATTATGATGTTCCCCCACGAGGACCGCATCATTATTGTAGACCAGCTGACACATAGCGAGAAGTGTCCCCTAAAAAAAACTAATGTAATCCTACCCTATGTAGGTACGTCCATAGATACGCTACCACAGTACCAAGAATATGGCCCTCGACCAATTCAAACCGTCGTCCGTACTAGGGTCATTCCTAGGAGATCCTCCCATTATCCTTAAGTCATCACTGGATGTCACAGGCGCTCCGGTATGCATGATGTCCACATTAAGCGTTGAATCTATTCAAGACATAGACACAAGCAGTAATGACATCGAGGCATTGACCACAACAGCCTCTCTAGCCTATGCCGCCTCCCAAACCCCTTTCCTCTACCCCCCAGCTAGCTTCATCTCCTAATAGGTTTTGGCAACACTGGTGTTACCCAAAATATCATTGGCATTCCCAGTTTGGTACCTCGTTCCCCCTTCTAGAACAGGAGAAACCCATGTTACTGCCACAGGGTTGAAGCCCCTCAGCCTCGAGGATCCCCCACTCGTCCAAGAAACTGTTGAGACCACCCTTAAAAAGGAAGTTCCCATTTCAAAACCGGTGAATCACAGCTAGGAAAACCCAGAAGAGAGGAAAGAATATGGTGACCCCCACCATTCAACGAGAATCACCAGTCTACGCCATATGTGACATAATAGGTCACCCTACCCATATCTGTTTGGAGTTGGATGAATTAAAATCACTCCTTGGCTTCGAAACAGACATCGCAACACCGCGTTCCCGTATAAAGGAACCTACCACCAAAGGTAAAGGAAAAATGCTGCGTACCAATCACACATGCACCCTCTGCAGTAACTATGGGCATTATACCCACCATTTCTCAGAGATCCCGTGGTATAGGGATGCCTTACATTCCATCGAGCAATCCTATCAAGAGGATCCCTCCACCCAGGCATCCGAAAATGAACCTCGTACCATCCTGTACCTACAAGAAGAACGATGGGCTCTCTAAAGACCCCCAGTCATGCTCGTTATACATTGCACGCTATGTGATGAACGTGGTCACTTCCTCAAAGATTGCGCAGCCCTGGAACTCATCCAAAGATGGTATCCAATAGAAAGGGCGTACTATGTTGGATTGCGGGCAATGCAATTCGTATTTCCATTATGCGCCGACAATCAATTTTTGGAGAACTATCACTATATCCCCCGATTTTGGCTAGCCCTAGCTAGCTTATGCTCCGCTATAGTCCACCTCTCCCAAGAAGATGACATGGATGTGGAATCCGCAGACAACTCCACAACCCAAGAAGATGTGACGAGCAGATCCATCATGTTCTTGTCTGTTGAAGAGCGACCAATCAAGGAACCCCTAGTTACCCCTAATCTCCCTCCACATAGACAACCAACATGTACGTTATGCAAAAAGACAGATCATGTAGTTGTCCATTGCCTTGATTTAGTATCCTTCCGATGCTGCTTCCCCACTAGACTTCAAACTGAACTCGACGAAACCTTCATATCAAGGATATTTTTCCTTATATGTCAGGGCAATCATTATGAGTGGCACTGCACTTATGCCTCGCAAATATGTCCCACCATCGACATGATTAATACCATAGAGAAGAGACAAGACGACCTCCGGGAATGGCATAAAAGGTACATCGCCGGGTCAATGTCCCCACCCCCACAATGGTGTGTCAAGCAAGATAATACAACACACCAACAAAGCATAACCTCGGCCAAGCCTAGGATAACATGCAGACTATGTGATCTAAACAATCACTGAGTCAACCAATGCAGATAACTGAAGCCCCTTGCAAACAGTCTCTGCATAGTCTCTTCTCTCCCTCAAAAACTTCTCTCAAACCAAGAGAAGATTACGCGCACCGATTGCCAGATTTGTTCACACTTTCACCATACGATTAAATGTGTGCACCTCCCCAAAATGAGAGGGGCAAGAGATACGTTGTGTTTACACTCCACAAAAGAGGTAGACACTCCCAAGACAACAATACATAAATGGAAGCGGAAGACAACCTATTCTACACTAGACCCTTTCCAAGCATCCACATCAGGAACAACGAGTAGCATAAAATCTCATAATATCTACTCCATTGGTTCAATGATACCGTGCACCATCTGCACTGGCCAAAATCACACACCATAGTCATGCACACTAATGGAAACATTTAGGAACCTCTATGGCAGGCACAATTTCCACCTACTAGAAATCAACCTTCCTAGCAGGGAACCCAACCATGCACTCATACAGAATCCCATTACAGAGATTCTTCCCCCACCAAACGCCAATGACACAATCCACCATATACGATTTGTATCAACACATATGGACGATAGGATTACCACCGTCTCCTCGTCCCAGGATTCCCGCCTCAATCCTATCGCAAAAGACCAAGTTACCTCGTGCTTTTGCATATATTTCCGCAAGATCCCAAATTTGCATGCCACCATCAAAATCCTCGATGACACCTCACCTTTAGAGAAACGCCTAGTACAACTAGAGCTTGTCGACAAAAATCGACAACAATTACTACAACACAACGAGGCCCACAAGAAAAGGGTAAAAGCATCATTCGGCCGCCACATCACGCCTCGCTCATTCACTGAAGGAGAATTAGTCCTCCGCTATGATGTCATAAAAGAAGCCCTAGGGCCAGGAATGTTCGAAACTTTGTGGAAAGGACCCTACATCATTAAACATTTCCTCCGACATGGGGCATACATCTTGATGGAATCAGACGAGACCTGCCTCAATAACCACGTCAATGACCTTTACCTCAAGAAATTTCAAACATAAGGGCCAGGACGGCCCTTCCCCTAGAGTGAAAGTACACACAAACCTAACCACTCAAAATTTTTGACCCAAAGACTTATTTATAAGTTCTCAAAGTATCACCATGGATCACCAACATGAACCCTATTTTGGATTTACTGATGGAGCATCAAGATGGTCTCAAAATTTAGCTGCAGCTGCCTGGGTCATTTACCACCCTGACCGATCGCCACTCTACTCAAACAGGGTGTGCATCAGTTCAGCAACAAACAATTAGGTAGAATATGACACCGTCATCGGACTTATGTCTGACGCCCTCCATCAAGGCATACACCATATGCATGTCTACCTCGATTCCCAGTTAGTATTTTCACAGTTAAAACAAACATTTGAGACAAGAGATACACATCTGTTTAGAAAATGTTTGCATGCCAAAATATTAAGCAGACAATTTGACTATATCACATTTACACATGTACCAAGGAGTTAAAAACAAACAGCTCATCGCATAGCTAACAATATCCTAAACTGGAATGCATCTCGAATAAAACATCATACATAAAACCAAAGATATAGATATCCATTAGCATAACATAATACATAAACCGAAACTGGTGATGCATCATGTAGAGCCGCAAAAAATATCTCTCATATATATATATGTCACAATGTGTATATATGAGTACAAAAATAGTGTCGCTGGCCCAATTTCCAGCCCAAAGATACAAAATTCATCAAAAATAAGGAAATAATCCTCATAATGGGTGCTTTCCCTGTGTAAAAAACTACTCTAGGGGGGTGCCGCCTTAAGAGGGGCACCTAGACCCACCACTGCTCCTGGTACCACCATCGGAGCTGCCGTCGCAACTGCGACCACCACTCGACGTAGAGTGGGATGATATTCCCTCTTTCAGGCCATCACTATCTCTAACCATACCTCCTCGAAGTCATCCATGAAACCTTGAGCAGGCATCCCCTGGGTAAAGTGATCCACTCAACCCTGGAAGTCCTTAAGAGAAGACACCTGAGCTGTTAGTTCTGCAATGCGAGTCTCTGTTGCATCAGCACAAGCTCGCTTGGCTGTAACCTCTCTAGCAGCCGAGATGCTACCCTCCCCAGAAGGGCCAGCAACACCAGCAGGTCCGCTAGCACCACCACTTGTTCCACCTGCATCACCTCCTCCCTGACCACCCCGAGGTCATCGCGGAGGATTGTGGCCCACCAGTCGAGCCACAGGGCAGCTCACCTCGCCAAAATCTACACGAGTAACCAAAATGATGTCAATGTCACTAGAAAAACACATAAGTACATATATACTCAAACAAATGTAGAAAACATATAAAGCATACCTGCAAGCTCCCAAACATAACCAAACGGGAGACCCATGTCTGGGTCACCCTGGAAATCCATTCCCGCATACGGATATGGCAAGAACATCTGTGGGTTGGCCTCTAACCAAGCCTCTATCATGGCATTCTAATAACGCCCCACCATGCCACCACTACCTTACGGCATCACCGGAACCCACCTCCTCATACGTGGCTCTCGTGGCCCCCCAATAGGCACCTCCACTACCGACCTCAGCAGCACTACCCTATCATACATGATGCTACACAAAATACTGGTGTACGCAAATGACTTAGATCCACGTTGGACCTTGTTCAGTTGTGACACCATACCATAAAAAAAAAAGCGAGAAAAGTATAAAAAATTCCTGGACCTCAGCCATCGCAAAACTCCAACTTGTGGGCCAGACGCCTGATGCAGAGAAAACGACCCTGCCAGTCGCACATACACTGCTAGAGCACACCGCTCTGCCACATTTGTAACTGATGCATTGTTGATGCAACCCTCCATAAGAGGCACCCCACCACAATGCCGCCTCCGAAATCTATCCAAGTCCACTCTCCCTGTAGGGAGTGGATACCTCAATGCCTCACCCTAAGGCAGTAAGCCAATCAAAAAATATATATCCATCTCAGGATGGATGATCAAGTTCGTACCACACAACATGAACATGTTGCGCCTCTTGTGCTAGTGTTGAATAATGTACCGTAGTAATCGGTCCTGTGACCGAAGGAAATCATTCTCAATAAACTTCAGAAGGCCCCATATTTCCAAATAATGGCACACCCCAGCATCAGCAGCTAAAGCGATTCGTACCTTGGGCCAGTGCCGCTTCCTCCACACTACCTGTCATCAACATAGGTACTCATCAATGCAAAGAAAAAACCCAAAAATAGGCAAAAAAAATACTTTTTCACCTCGGCCTTTGCGCGCCTGTCTCTCAGACAGCTGCGCTTATCGCACGCCTGTATTTTACGTAGGTGCGCTTATGTAATGTTCCAAAATTTTAACCTCCAAGATAAATGGAACATTAGAGTTAGCAACAGCTCTAACTGGTGAATAAATGGGTAGAAAAGCCCATAAGTCTCCTAAGGAGGATAAAAACACTCCAAGTGTGGAAGGAGACACTCTTTCTAGCTCAATAAGACACCTCCATGTGTGAACAGCATTAGAATGAAGCTGCTTTGACTAAGTCAACAACGCAATTTTAGTGGAGGAGGAATCCTAGGATGAATAATGCAATTTTCGAGGGAGATGTAACTTGGGTTAGAAGTAACCTAATTGAGTGGGGCCAAGGGAAAGAAAACTCATGTATTATATAAGGAAGAGGATGGCAGCATTATTCATCATGTTGTAGATTATTATTCTTGTCTACCAAGAATTGTTGCTACTTTGCTACTTAGCAAAGCTGCAGTGCTATTTAGCACTGGGTGTTCCCGGGCGAGAATACCACATCTTTCCTTTGAGGAGCCTCATTGGGATAGTTTTCATTCATAATTCCACATCAGGTTTTCAGTCCAAGCTTCAACCATCTTCATTAGCACAACTTTGCCAGAGATTGTGTAGTGTTGCTGGGTACGACAGTGGAAGGGATTGGAATCTCGGCTTCTGAGCTAGTTTCTCATTGGAGGAAAGTTTCCTTCACTTGAGAGATATATTTGGAGAGCTATAGAGCTTATTTCATATATGTGGTATCATACCACACATTTCCCATACATTCCCAGCGTTGCTTCTGCTAGGGAATGCATTATTCTAGAGGCAGTGTTCATTGCATGGTTTGGTGGCTCTGTTGTTGAGTTTCCTGGTGATTGAAAGGTTCATCCTTTCATGGGAGGAAGCAATTGAGGGATCTTCATTAGATCAGTCATCATTCAGCCTTCTATGCTCTTATGCTTCAGTGTTGCAGTGGTTATTCAGTAAATTATTGAATTTCCCATTCTGTATGCAGAGTATTTGACAAGAAACCCTTGCCGGGTTCTCTTGTATTTTGTATGAGGAGACTAGATCTCTGTACTTTAGTATTATTCACTAATATATGAGTAGATATATTATTCTCCTATGATTTTATGTGTAAACCCTCTCTTAGACTGCACAGTCCCTTGAGCAGCTGTTCCGGCATTTTGCAGTCTTGGAGTTTTAGCACTTTTTGGCAATCCTAGGTGTGGGAGATCTGTTTAACCCACCTAGTTTGCTCTGTTTCAGCTCTAATATTGGATTTAGAATTTATATTGACTAATATATTGGATCCAAGAATCAATTTTACTATTTTATTACATTTGTTGCTGGAAATGCAATTTTCATGCATGATTCATGAGCTGTTTCAGATTTGGAACATTACAGTGGTATCAAAGCATGATCTCTGGCTCAACCTATGAGATCCAGTTATCAGAAGAAGGAGAGATGGATAGAAGCCAGAAAGCTTCAGTATGTGCTGGAAGAAAGGAAGACAAGCTTACAAAGCTTCTTCCAAAATATATGAAGAGCTTTCGAGGAGAGTTGAAGAAGATGAGATTGGAGATGGGATCTCCAAAGGAGGTTGAATCTAGAGCTGAATCTAGATTTTCACATGGTGAGTGTGAGCATGCAGCTGCACTCCATGATGAACAGTGCAGTCAAGTTCCCAAAGCTATCTTGAGATGGATGGGAGGAGGAAAGATGCCTAAGAGGAGAACTCTTAGTGATTTGTTGCTAGAGTATGAATCTAAAACTGAGAGGTTTAGAGATCATATTGATTTCTAGAAGTTTTTCAAGATCCAGGTGGAGAAGAGCAAGCAGCAGGATGCAGATATATTTCTTTTATATACTTTTTCCAGATCACCTACATGTTCAGTTGGAGCTTGGGTGAAGGAGCTAGACTCCTATTTGCAGCTGCACCATATTTACGGAGATGAAGCCATCATAGTTGTAGCGCTGCATTTCAGAGGTAAGGCTCATGCATGGTGGATTTTTGAGTCTTGTTCTTTAAAAAATGTGAACACTTCCTCTTATGCAAGATTCATAGAAACTTTGATGGGAAGGTTTGGTGAAAAAATCCCTAAGGTACATGAGCGAGAAAAACTTGAGAAAACAAAACCCTTGCATGTGATGAAGGAAAATCCACTTCATAAAACCATGGGAGAAGAAAAAATATTCCATTACACATTTCCGGAAGCAGAGCCTCCAGTTCATATTCTTGGACAAGAGGTCATAGGGATCTCTTTTTCACAATAGGATCCAATTGTTGAGATGTTTCCCACACACATTGATAGAGATGAGGGCAACAACGCTGTCACATCTAGAGCACATCCAGTGCCTCATGCAGAGGAGGGAGGAGCACATGCTCCAACAAGAGGGATTCTTGTGCCTTTGCAAGAATTTCCTCAGGATCTCATACATGGAGGTCCAAGCACAATCAGTGAGCAGCATGATTGTGCAGCATTGCAACTAGAAGGAAGAGGAAGGGAGGAAGAGCAACATCATTTGATGAGAGGTACACACCCTTCTCTATTTCAGAGAGTCAGTGCAAGAAAGAGGCAGACTGATTTTCGATGTAAGGGTAGGGGCAAGGTTGCCCAAACACATGAGCAGTCTACTCTTGACATTGATGTCTCACTACATGGAGGTATCCCACCTGGGAGGCCACCTAATCTGGAGTTGATGGAAGACATATTGTCTTTGGAGTCACCACTCTTGGATTCTAGAGAGGTGAAGAGTGTGGAGGAAGAATTTTGCATGGGGTATGCCAAAATAGCAGGCAGTAGCATGAGGAGAGCTTCACATGCCAGATCACCAATGCTGTCATTGAGGAGGATTGATCCTTACTGGAGACCTCAACTCTTGGTAGAGTACTCCAAGGATCTTGGTGCATGCATGATTCTTGATGACCTGGATGGAGATGATAGATACATGGTGGATGATGTGGTCATCTATTCCTATGGCAGGTTCTTTTAGACTAGATCTTCTAGTCTCAAGGAGAAGCTGCTACATGCAACACATGAGGACTTATCTTTGATGCATATTTCCATTTGATGGAGGAGTTCACTTGGGAGGGAATTTAGCATGACATATTTCAGCATATGGAGAGATGCATAGCCCGGATGGTGATAGAGAGGATGTCACAACCACCTTCCTACTCATTGGGAGTGAGGGAGAATTTCCAGTTGAGCCATTTCAGCTCAAGACCTCAAGTACATAATGGAGGAGGTATCATTTCATGTTTTGTATTGTACTTATTTCCCTTATTTGAGCAGCATGATGTAACAAGAAGAAATATTTCTTCTTGCATATTGTATGATGATGTACTTGTAGCTACTTGTAGCATTGATCTTGGCTATATTTTTGATGAGCTATGGAGGAAGCCATATGTCTCTTGGTGTGCACCAATGACACTATATTGTAACTTCATGTTTCCATCTTATGAGATGATTATGGCAACAAACAAGTGGCTGGAAAAGCACTTGTTATTTCTTATTTTGATGCAGGCCAAGGATGCACTGCGCTGGTTCCATGAGAGGGACCATGATTCACTCTCCGGTTGTCATTTGGCAACTTGTTTTTATTGTATCTTGCTTCCATGTATTGCTGATGTGTTTTTGTTCAAGGGAAGCTTTGTATGGAGAGAAAAACCAATTGGATGGCATGGCACCCATATGATAGAGTAGAAAAATACTTTTTGGTATGGGGCATCTTACAAGTTTACCTTCATGATCTTACTCTATGGCTTGTATGAGGGAGAGGTGAGGCAAAAATGGTTGCACTTGGGATTGTATGGGAAAAATTATTCCCATACTTTTCATGATATTTCTGAAGAGAAGAAAGGCACATTCATGGTGCAAGGAGGCTACCCTTCAGTATTGGAGGATCATGAGAGACTTCCATGTCGGAAGATGATCTTCTCACATAGCAGCATGATGGTGGATGGCTTTGGCATGTGGAATGTCAAAGGGATAATTCATGGAGCCTTATTCTTAAGGCCTACAGCGCTGTCACATGAGAGTGTGTTCTTATTGATGGAGTGTTCCAAAGAGTATGTGTATCCCTTCTTGCAGATTTTTGTGAGGGAATCCTCATGGGGGAGCTTATACATGGACCTCAATTTTAGCCTACTCACTATGTATGGTAGGAAATGCATTTCTGTACTTTTTGATTACTCCATTGAGTATTTGTACTTTCCCACTATGTTTGAATAGTTCATTGCTCCTCAAAAGAGCAAGAGTATTTTTGGGTTTTATGGTCACTTTAGGGCCAATGTTTATTATGATAGTAGCCCATCTATACATGACTTTGGGCAAGTGTATTGTTGTTATATCCGTGTACAGCTGATAAACATTGATGCTTACTTCCCCATATTGGGAGAACAGATATATATAGCTTGTAACTTGTTGCAAAACCACTTTCTATATGACATTCTCAAGCAGCAATTAGGGGGACTGCGTAATATCCACTTGGAGAACCTTTGGCACCATCCAAAATTTCACCTAAATTTCAGCAATTTTCTGATTTGGAGGCCAAATGGTGATGATGTGCCATTCATCTTGGATGGAATGGTTTGGGTTGATATGTCTCATGATTTTGGAGGGAGAGTCCTTGGAGGCTCAATATTCTTCTTACCATTGGAGGGCAATCATGTTGTAGCCCAAGATCAGCATGAATTCTACACTTATCATAAGTGGATAGGAGGACAGTGTGGGATAGGCCCTCTTTCCTATCAGGTACATTCATTCAGCCCACCTACATTTCAGGAGCACAAGGTGGAGGATACTTTTCATGAGTTACCATGTTGGAGGGGACTCATTTAATTTGGATGATAGAATGGGTGAGGGAGGCATTAATTCACCATGATGATCATCACTCCTACTTTGTGGAGGCCATGAGACAGCTAGCAAGTTTCCATTCACACTTTTCACCTTTGATGGATATAGACACTTTGGTTTTTCACACTTGGGAGGAAGCATTGGATGACAGTATATTTGCAGATTCTCTTGATGCAGTGATGGAGGCTATTGATGGAGGCCACATGAGGAAGAGGGGAGATATTTTTTTCTCCTTATGCATTTTATTGAGGACAAGCAAAGATTTTGGAGGGGAGGACTGTAATGTTCCAAAATTTTAGCCTCCAAGCTAAATGGAACATTAGAGTTAGCAGCAGCTCTAGCCGGTGAATAAATGGGTAGAAAAGCCCATAAGTCTCCTAAGGAGGATAAAAACACTCCAAGTGTGAAAGAAAACACTCTTTCTAGCTTATTAAGACACCTCCATGTGTGAACAGGGTTAGAATGAAGCTGCTTTGACTAAGTCAACAACGCAGTTTTAGTGGAGGAGGAATCCTATGATGAATAACACAATTTTGGAGGGAGATGTAACTTGGGTTAGAAGTAACCTAATTGAGTGGGGCCAAGGGAAAGAAAACTCATGTCTTATATAAGGAAAAGGATGGAAACATTATTCGTCATGTTGTAGATTATTATTCTTTTCTGCCAAGAATTGTTGTTGCTTTGCTGCTTAGCGAAGCTGCAGTGCTGTTTAGCACTAGGTGTTCCTGGGTGGGAACCCCACCTCTTTCCTTTGAGGAGCCTCATTGGGAGAGTTTTCATTCATCATTAAAAATCATTTTTTCATACCAAGCTTTAGCCATCTTCATCAGCACAACTTTTCCAGAGATTGTGTAGTGTTGTTGGGTGCAGCAGTGGAAGGGATTGGAATCCCGGCTTCTGAGCTAGTTTCTCATTGGAGGAAGGTTTCCTTCACTTGAGAGTTCTATTTGGAGAGCTCCAGAGCTTATTTCAGATCTGTGGTATCATACCACACATTTCCCATACATTCCCAGTGTTGTTTCTTCTAGGGAATGCATTATTCTGGAGGCAGTGTTCATTGCATGGTTTGGTGGCTTTGTTGCTGAGTTTCCTTGTGATTGAAAGGTTCATCCTTTCATGGGAGGAAGCCATTGAGGGATCTTCATCATATTATTCATCATTCAGCCTTCTATTCTCTTATTCTTCAGTGTTGCAGTGGTTATTCAGTAAATTACTGAATTTCCCATTCTGCATGCAAAGTATTTGACATGAAACCCTTGTCGAGTTCTCTTGTATTTTGTATGAGGAGACTAGATATTTGTACTTCAATATTATTAACTAATATATAAGTAGATATATTTTTATCCTATTATTTTATGTGTAAACCCTCTCTTAGACTGCACAGTCCCTTGAGCAGCTTCTCTGACATTTTGCAGTCTTGGGGTTTTAGCACTTTTTGGCAATCCTAGGTGTGGGAGATCTGTTTAAGCCACCTAGTTTGCTTTGTTTCAGCTATAATCTTGGATTTAGAATTTATATTGACTAATATATGGGATCCAAGAGTAAATTTTACTATTTTATTTCATTTTTTGTTGGAAATGCGTTTTCATGCATGATTCATGAGCTGTTCCAGATTTGGAACATTACAGCTTAAGGCGCACTAAAATTAGGGAATAGATCGTGCGCTTGTCCCTCGAAATTGCACAAAAATATGGTGCATGTTTTCCCAAATCACCCATGCAATATAGGGAAAAATTCTCCTTAAGTCTGTACAAACCCAGTCTGTACGAACCCCAACACCATCAAGCTATAAAAAATTAAGCGCTGGATGTCATGGAGGTTACCTGGGCATAGTATCAATAGTCCCTGGTACTCTGGATAACCGCAACGGAAAGTACTACTAAGTAGAATCCTATGACCTCTCAAAACACAACAAGTACAAATGAATTGAATCAGGGCCATATTCACCTATTTATTACCCTTTTCAAAAACTTCGAAAGGCCATAACGAGAGATCATAAGGTCCATCCTGTGAACTGTAAGTTGCACCATAATCAACACTCCATGATGAACATAAGAGATGACACACATTCACATTCCAGAAAAAATAAATTTTCAGCGCTGGCAGGTATGCTCTCTCTCATCTTCCTTTTTAAAGCTCATGCCTTTCAATAATATTTGATAAAAGAAGATTCTTTCACTTGAGGTAGCTATTCTTGCAGGAAAAGCTCGCAAACCATTCACAACACCATCTACTGAAAGTTCCAGAGCAGGTATCATTCTACCCCCAGCATGATAGAGTCCCAAAAAACTCTACATATCATGACATAATTTCTCCATCAGAAATAAACCATAGGATCTTCATATCCGACTGTGTTTATAATCACCTCACCCTTCACATGATAAACATCTGCGTTGGTCGGTAGAACCTCCCCTCCATGGCGCTCATCACCCATAATAGACCATACATCATAACATAAGTGACACCATGGCCATATCACTTCAGTTTGGGAAGCACCTCGTGCCCATCCATCCATCATGCGTAAGGTCAATTTTACCATACGAACTGAAATCCCCTTGCTGGACGACCAGGTTGTACAAGCAGATAAAGTGCGCACCACCGCGCCTCGCATTTGGCCCACCATACCTCCACCAACATAATACCATCTGCGATACTTTTACATCTGCTTCATCAACCCCGCACATGATACCAACCAATGGGACCCCCACCCTCAGAAAAACACCTTCCTCACACCATCAGTGAGCGAACACTTTCATGTTTTGGGGTACCCGTCTCTGTGTTTTGTACAAACCAAACCCCATAATTTTATTCTTTTGGTAAGTGTTCAAAGACCACAAATGGTGCACTTCATCCCTTCACCCTCTCATTTAATATGTTCTTCCGTGGCAGCAGTCCCTGAACACCCTTGGTCAAAGTATTTCACCCCCACACACAAACCATCATGACATTCATAGCCAATTTACACCCACCCCAGATGTCCTACTGACTCCAGGGATTTCCCCTTCAGAAATAACTATGTCTACCACGTAGCTGCTTAAGTATACTCTGACCTCGGGCCAATGAACCCTCGTCATCAGTTTTCAGTCACCCCTCGCCAACATGCCTATGTTAAACCCACCACATCTAGGTCCCCGATCCCTCTTATCGACAACCCTTCATTCGGTTGAGGCTTCCTTTTTGTCGACTCCAACACCCATATTCCAAAAAGGAAGCAGTATCTTGGATCACCCCTCTCCATACAAAGGGGCATCCTCAGGTGGCACTGTGGGAGACATCTTTGTACACAAATGTCAGTGATCCTCCTGACATTAGACTACAACAAAATATTTCATGTCAAGATTGTAGCGTACCTTAAAACCATTACACTTTGATCAGATCCGTCGAAGACCTGTGCCTCCATAAGCGTCTCTGTCAACAATGCTTACACGGGAAGGTCCTAGCCAACACCTATGTGTAATATGCGCAACTATATTCCATACCAAGTTTACGCATATTAGTATCACATTATAACTATTTTCAAAGAAAATGCCCCTGAGGGCATCAATAGTCATCGTCAACAACCGCCAGCATCACTACCATAGTAGTAACACAGACATAACTTATATCTGTCAATTTTGTTTAACTAGCCATAACATCACGAGCATGGGAGATGCTCGTCTCGTTAAAATTTTATATATGTATAGTAAATTCTATTTGCTTACAGGGATCCCTTAGGCCATGGTCATTCTTCGAAACGGTGCAGGGCATTTTCAATTCCAAGGCTTCACACAGGTCTCTCTCTCTCTCTCTCTACGCACGATATAGAAAAGAAACTATAATGTATTTCAGCTATACAGTTCTTCCTAGACCTCACACATTAGGGGCAACTTAACTCCTGAAAATCGTACAGCAGAAGATGACATTAATTAATTTCAAGCCAAAGGATTTATAGGGCTGGAGGACATTACAGAATCTAAAAAGTATTTAAAAATATCAAAGGTTTAAGGAAAATCAAATTTGAACTAGTCTTAAATTCTATTTATGCACATTATCCTTCGAGAAGAGCATCTTCCGCGCACCTTTTTTCCTGATATGCACGCATTCTTGAGAGTTGAAAAATGTCACTATCCGGGACCACACAAAGCAAAGGACAAGTCACTCCTTACTTGAAGCCGCCTAAGGATAGCCACCAATGCCTCCTTAGACACTATGTGAGCACACAATGGAATATTTGGAGCACAAAAAGGAATCATACCCCTCTCTTGGGTCACCATCCTCCATGTACCAAGAGAGGGAAGGAGGATTTGAAATCTCCTATATAAAGCCACCATGAGATGAAGAATGGGTGATCACATTGTTATGCTGGCCAAAATTTCCCAAGCAATACCAATAGTGTGTGACCTGGAGCTGAAGACAGAGGGGACTCACTTGTTGGCCACCCAACAAGCTTAGTCCACATAGTAGAGAGGGAGAGACACTGCACTGAGGCAAGCTTGGGATAAAAACATACTTGCATCAGGACCTAGAACCATTGTCTAGGGGCCTTTTGGCAAGAGGGTAAATTATCACTCTTCTTACTACCAGCGCTCAATAAGAGGGGCCTAGAGCCACCGTTTGCATTATTGTGTCGTTTGAATTGTTTAGAGCTTCTGTTTATTTATGTTTAGTTATAATTTAGTTTTTAGATTACATTTTCATGATTTTTCTTCTATATAGTATGCTCATTGACTGCACTTATTTCTGCCTATTACCAATAGTTTAAAGGGGTAAACCACACCCCTTAAACTGGTGTGATTTCGTACATACACGCACCAAACACACCACAACAAGGAGAATGGAAGGTTTCGGGGAAAATTTAGTGGGGGAGATTGGACTCCCAGATTCCAATTTCATTAGTCTTGTCCACAAATTTATCTTCAAGCCAACAGTAGAGTTCGAAGAGTTCGAACTCACATTGCGTCTCAAAAATTTTATAGTCTCGGTCAGCTAAGGGGATATGGTCCAAATATACAGGGGGATGGATCAAGGGATTTACATAATCCTCCTAGTTTTCCTTATTTAAAGGCCTATTATCAATGGGAACTTATATAATAGGGGGAAGAATGAAGGATTTACCAGGGGTGATTGCAGGTTTGTCACTGATCAAAGAAATGGAATTGAGACTTTGGTCGCTTGATCGCAGGTTTGATCTCTTGGAATAACTTCAATGCGCACTGGAAACCTGTAAAATGAAAAGTAATGGAGAAATTTTGCAATATAAAGGAAGAAATGGTGATGCAATAGGTTTTTTAAAGCTCTTAGGGGTTTTCCATTGCAGGCGCGGGTCCGCTGGATTTCAAACTGTTACCTGAGAAAATTTCATACAGCAACAGTAATTCTCAAGAAACATTTTAATTGGGTAACATATATTGCCACACGACAGGTAATGAGTGGAAGGGGGAGCATAGGTAGGGACTGTTGTAGCCTAATTTGACTCAACTAAAATTCAAGAGAGGTTATGAGAAATTCAAGGTTATTGAGGAACAACTATTAAAATTTCAAGAAGACCTGTAATATGCTCAAAAGGATTTTTGTGATTATTGCTAAGTCTTCGCACGATAAGTAATTTAAGTTGCATTGTGATAAATATGGGAGGTGGCGATGCGATGCGAAGTATATCACACATCACATGCGATAAGATTTAGCGGCGATCACATAAATTGGAAATTAGTAAAGTTGTGAAGTGTGACAAAGAACCTGGATGCGATGTAGTTTCAAAGGTGAAATAAAAAGGATTCCAAATCTAGATGTAAGTCATTTCCTGTGTTAAATTGCATCGGAGGAGGAAAAGGAGAATTATAACGTAAAACTAGTGAAATGCAAAAATGTGATAGAAAGCGGGCGATATGCATTCTTTAGAATTGAATAGAATATATTTCAAGTCCAATTCTTGCGGCAATTTATGAAGAAAAGGTTGAATGCAATAGTGGACTCGGGTAGAAAAAAAACCAACGCTACGTGCAAAAGTCTTAAAAGTGCTTAAACATTGATAATGGAAGAAAGTCTGAACGTAGAAAAAAAACTCGAGTATGTGACCCGATGTCGAGAAAAGGAGAAGAGAAGACAGAATGCAACATGCATGAGCTAAAGAGGCAGACCGGGGTAGCAGGTGACATGATGACAGTGTTCATAACGCAAAAGCATGGGCAGAGTCGGGTGGAGATGCGTTTATGCAGATTGTTAGGACATCACAACCGAAATTGAAGGAGATACATCAACAACAAATTAGATTCAGAAAAAGGATTATATTCCTAGTGCTATTGTGTTTTCTTTGTTAAGATCGAAGCTACAATGGTGTCCATGATTGCAATGTAATAAGTAGTTTAATAGTTTTGAGCAGTCTAGGATTTTCAAGAAGCTTGAGCAGTTACAGATTGCTTATGTTTGAATTTAAGGAGGAGAGAAAGAGAGAGATGAGGTTCCGAGTTTTGGACCTCTTGGGGACTACATTTTTTACTTCTTTTTCTAATGGGTGAATGAAAGAAGCATCAAGTTTCCTGCAATTGTTGATGGTGATTCGTGTTTCTTGTGCTATTTTATGTGGTTTCTTCCTTGAATGAAGTGAAGTAAAGAAGCAGTTGGTCTCTGATTTATGTTTCAAAGTAAGAGTTAAATAGCCTTAATAAACGCTCCTTCACTCCATCTCTTCTCCCTTCACAAATTCTCTCTGAAACTTAAAAGTAATAGATTTTTTGTTTATAGCATATTATTTCAAGTTTCCCCTCTCTTCACAAAATCTCTATGAAAATTTAAAGTAATGGATTATATGTTTACAACATGCTATTTTGAGTTTCCCTTCTCTCTATGAATTTCCTTTGAAAATTAAAAGTAATAGATTCTGTGTTTACAACATATTACTTTGAGTTTCCCCTACAGTTCTTCTTTTCCATTCAGATATCAACAGTCAATGGCATTGTGAAATATTTTATTATTCTAGATCATTAAGGGTTTTAGAAAACTAGTTTCTAGTGGGATGGAAACGAGACCTCATGATAAAATTATTTCTGTGACACACTTTTAAAATGTCTTAAGCACTGATTCCTTTCAAAACCGAGGGATTGTCTCTTAAGATACAACATTTTATAGCGCTGTTTCTGGGGATGAAGGCACAAAGTTATTTTTCCCTGGGTATTGAGATCTATTTCTTGATGGTGAACACGATTTAGATACAATTTGTTTTGTTTATTATTCACCTGGGGACTCCACTAATGAGGGTTTCATTAGATGAGGAATCCCGCGGGCAAGAAAATGAGAAATCACTGTGGAAAATACAGATATCAGAGTCTGAATCTTTTAAAGGAAGTTTTATTTTTCACTATCAGTTTGGTGGTCTATTTTCCCTTACATATCAAGAAGATTTGTTCCTGCTTTATATTCTCAAAATATTATAAGGCATAAAATGTACATTCTTTATTGGAGAAAGAATATTTTTCTTCCAATTGTATTATTGATCTTGACACAACTTTATCTCCTAAATATGAGAGGAGAGATGAATGTTTCATTACAATTCCTGCAGATAATTTGTCACAGTCCGGGCATAAGGTGAGGATTCATCATCTTTGGGTGATAATATTCTACCTCATAAGCAATCTGGTTCTTTCCAGCTTGGAACCAAGGTGATTTTCAAACCCTTGGTGCTGCCCATAGTCCTCCATCAATATCCTTCAAAAGGATTCAAATTTTTTCCAAGTTTTTCTGGAGAGGAGGATATTTTAGTTGAACAACATATCTTGGAATTTGAGTATTTTCTGGAAAATTTTCAAATTATTTATGAAGATGTGGCTTTAAGGATTTTTTTTCATTCATTAAAGCAAGGCACTCAGCAATGGTTCCAGAGTTTGGAAGCAAGTTCAATTAATAGTTCATGAGAATGTTTTCAAGATATATTTCTTAGATATTGGGGTGAGCGTAAGTCATATGAAAAACACCTTTTGGAATTATATTCTATATAGAGGCAGAGCAATGAATCAATCGTTGAGTTTAATAGGAGGTTTAAAAAAATTTATTTCAGCATGCCAAAATAAATTCGACCTCCTGAAGTTGCAACTATGGTTTAATATTTGAGGGCTCTTTCTGTTGTCTTGGATTTTTATCTCAAGGAGAGAAAGCCTTGCACTCTAGAGCTGTTGTTTATTTATGCACAAGAAATTGAAGATAATGTGTGGGATTGTAGAAAATTTTCCTGTCATATAGAAAAAAAAAAAAATTTTGAAGACAAGGGGGCCTGTCAAGAAAACATTGGAATAGATTTACAAGAGAATGAAAATTCAGAGACGAACAAGGATTTTCAAAAGGTGTCAGAGGATTCTTGTATTGCTAAAACATAAGAATTCAAGCATTCTAAAGATTCTGGTCAAAAATTCATTGTAACAACTGAACTACATGCTGAAAGCCTAGAAGATCATTGCAATTCGCATAATTTTAATGATTTTGTGAATAGAGGAGAAAATAGTGGAGCTTCTCAGGTGTGTTTGCAAGAGGGGGAAGATTTTTTTCAAGAATTTTCATTAAATGAAGAAAATCAACATTATGAGGAATAAACCTTATATTTCTCTTTCCACCCTAAATGGTTGTTAGCACAAAACAACAATCAATATTCTCACATACAACCTCAAATTGAGGAGTCAATCAGTGAAGGAAGCTACCCTGTTCAAAGAATTCTACATCAGCAAAATTTTCAAGAAAAGGAGGCAACAGAATATTGGTCTCATCAGTTCTATCATCCAATAGTAGACTATATGGAAACTTTATTTAGTCAGCATCAAACATTTATGCAAGTATGTGCAAAGCTTGGTATCTGGAAAAATTTCATGGTATCTCCCTATTATGATCTTCAAATTTCAACAGTATGGAGGCATTAGGTCTAACATGCAGATGTTGGATTGGTGCCATTGGAAGGATGAATTCACCTGATTGAGTTCAAACATGTACACATATGTAGGAGTTGTGCATAAATAAGCTCAAAAGTTGAGCATTTTTAGTTGTAGTATTTTTGGTTCGGTATTTTTAGTTTAGGAATAAATAAAGGAGTCCAAAGTGTAGCAGGTTTCAGGAGTATTTCATATTGGATCAACTCCCATTTGGGATTGACTCCATGCCCAATAAAGGATATTGATCTACAAGTGCTCCTTGACTACATGCCCAATAAAGGCTACTGATCTACAAGTGCTCTTTGAATCCATGCCCAATAAAGGCTAATGATCTACAAGTGTTCCTTGACTCCATGCCCAATAAAGGCTACTGCTATAAAATTTCTCAGCACCTTTCTACCAAAGTGTTGTCCCCAATTGAAGCCAGCTGTTGTAGCCTAATTTGACTCAGCTAAAAGTAAAAATAGGGTCTGATAAATTCAAGGTTATTGAGGAACAATTGTTAAAATTTCAAGAAGACCTGTAATATGCTCGAAAGGATAACCACAAGCTCAACGAGAATTTATCATCACATGTGCACTTGAACCAAAACCAAAGAAGCAAAGGCCTGAAGAAGTTGTGAATGCTTGGGCAGAGTCGAGCTAGTTTGCGTTCAGAGCAGTGCACGAGGATACGTGCAGTTCAACGGGTCAAGTCAGCAAACCAGAGTAAAGCAAATATGGACGATGAGGATCAAGTCGCAGAAATGATAGCGAGCAGTGGATGGACCATATCACATAAGACGATTGGCGCATATCGTGAATCGACGATTTTTGTGATTATTGATAAGTCTTCACACAATAAGTGATTTAAGTTGTGATGCAATAAAGAGGGGAGGTGGTGATGCGATGAAAAGTATATCACACATTGCTTGCGATAAGGTTTAGTGGCAATCGCAAAAATTGGAAATTAGTAAATTTGAAAAGTGCGACAAAGAGCCCGGATGCGATGTAGTTTTAAAGGTGAACTCAAAAGGATTCCAAATCTGGATGTAAAGCATTTCCTGTGTTAAATCACATCGGAGGAGGAAAAGGATAATTATAACGTAAAACTGGTGAAATTCCAAAATACAATAGAAAGTGGGCACGATGCATTCTTTAGAGGTGAATAGAATATATTTCAAGTCCAAGTCTTACATTGGTTTATGAAGAAAAGGTTGAACGCAGGAGTGGACTCGGGTGGAAAAAGACCCGACGCTATGTGAAGAAGTCATAAAAGCAGTTACGCCTTGATAATGGAAGAAAGTATGAACGTGGGCAGAAAGACTCGGGTATGTGACCCGATGCCGAGAAAAGGAGAAGAGAAGATGGAACGCAGCAGGCACGAGCAGAAGAGGCAGAGATGGGTAGAAGGTGACATGATGACAATGTTAAAAACGCAAAACCGTGGGCAGAGTCGGGTGGAGATGCATTTATGCAGACTGTTAGGACATCGTGGACGAAACATAAGGAGACACATAAAAAACGAATCAGATTCAGCAAAAGGATTATATGCCAAGTGTTATTTTGTTTTCTTTGTTAATATCGAAGCTACAATGGTGTCCTCGATTGCAATGTAATAAGTAGTTTAACAGTTTTGGGCAGTCTGTGAGTTTCAAGAAGTTAGAGTAGTTACATACTGCTTTTGTTTGTATTTAAGGAGGAGAGAAAGAGAGAGACGAGGTTCCGAGTTGTGGACCTTTTGGGGACTACATTTTGTACTTATTTTTCTGATGGGTGAATGAAAGAAGCAACAAGTTTCCTGCAACTATTGATGGCGATTACTGTTTCTTGTGCCATTTTATGTGGTTTCTTCCTTGAATGAAGTGAAGTAAAGAAGCAGCTGGTCTCTGATTTACGTTTGTAAGTAAGAGTTAAATAGCCTTAATAAGCACTCCTTCACTCCATCTCTTCTCTCTTCACAAATTATCACTGAAATTTAAAAGTAATAGATTATGTGTTTACAACATATTATTTTGAGTTTCCCCTCTCTTCACATACTCTCTCTGAAACTTTAAAATAATAGATTCTGCGTTTACAACACGTTATTTTGAGTTTCCCCTCTCTCCATGAATTTCCTCTGAAACTTAAAAGTAATAGATTATGTGTTTACAACATATTACTTTGAGTTTCCCCTACAGTTCTTCTTTTCCATTTATATATTAGCAATCAATGGCATTGTTAAATATTTTATTATTTCAGATCATTAAGGATTTTAGAAAACTAGTTTCCAGTGGGATGGAACCGAGACCTCATGATAAAATTATTTATGTGACACACATTTAAAATGTCTTAAGCATTGATTCCTTTCACAACCGAGGGATTGTATCTTAATATACAACATCGACAACGAGAAAGGGATGAGGGGGAGCAGTTTTCGGAGGGGGTCAGCTGTGGTAAGTGGTTTGAGGCGGGGTTGGGGGGGTGTGAAACATAGTGAGCGTGCCACATTTTGTGGGAACCGATAGGGGAAAACCGCCTTTTCGGACCCCACCCCCCCTCCCCCCCCCAACCCCTGATGGTAAAGGAAGGATGGTAGGGGAGCAGGGGGGTGGGGGCGAAAAGAAATATAAGCCCTTGATCTAGCGTGAACGATGACTGTGCAGTTGAGAAATGCGTGCGACTTAATCAAAACCCGACAAATAAGTTTTTTTCGTCTAGTGGCCTTTAGACCATGGAAGAAATTTGGGTTTAAAACATTAATGTATTGAAAATTTAACCTTTTGCGCACTTTTCATGATGTTTTGAAACTTAGGCCAAAATTGCAATAGTGAGTCCTTTGAAATAAAATTATCCTCCTTTACTCTTTTAACCTCAATTTTTCACCTAGTGCTAAAACTAATATTTTATTCATTCCTTCCTAAGGGTGCATTTAAACTTTCATACCCTCATTTTACTTCTTATGAAAAACAAAAACCATAATCTATTCTATCTTATCCCCTTATTTCTCCATTGATTCAACTTAAATAATTGAATCAATATTATTTTCTACCTAACTAACATTAGCCAAGATTAAACAGTTTGGCTAAGCTTATTCTCTAATCTAATAAAAAAAAATTTAAACTTGTTTAACCATGATTAAACTGTATGATCAAACAAATGACTAATGATTGTGGAATTTTGAATAAGCTGCATACAACCTTCATTTTATTTAATAGAATGAAACTATCTATCAAGTAGTGGCATTTAAATTTGCAACACTTTTAGTATTATTTCTTTTGTGGGGTTCTCATCTTTATTTTTTATTCTTTTTCACTATTTTTCTTTTCTTTTCTTTTGTCTCTTTATTCTTTTTTTTTAAATACCCTCTTTTCATATATATATTATTTTTTGGAAATCATTTACAAATTGAAATATTATTTACAATATCAAATAACATAAATAAAATATCCAATCACCTTGAGATCCTATAAATTATAGGACCCTAACAGTGGCTCCAGCTGGGGATGGCACTCTCCATGTGAGGTTCCAATAACCTTTGATCATTAGCCTTGAATGTTCTATTTCAAAAATGTCTGCATATGATTTCTTTTTGTTGTTGTAGTAAATATGGTGGCACATCAATCAAAAGCTTAGGGCCTTCTCTACGAGCTTCAACTTCTGTCAATAGTTCGCCCAATAAAAATAGTAAAGACAATGATATTTACAATGAAATTATCTAAGAAACACTTTTATTCTTGTGAGAAATAATGCTTCAGCATCTTGCCATTCACAGGTCCACCAGGCATTTCTGTTCCATCCAAATATTTGAGAAAAAAATGCATTATGACCTTTGAATGCATAGATGATATATGGTCATTTCCATAGATTATCAAACTTTCCATGCTTTCCTTTATCTTCTCTTCTTGAATCCCACTTTAAAACACTGTCACCTAAATTGAAATCATATTCTTTGGTTCTTCTGTCAAAAATATTTTTGACATTCTCCTGGATAACCTATGTTTTGTTATAGACTTCTTCCCTGGATTTTTGCAGTTTAATTGTCTGATTTATCCTTCTCTGAGTATCATTTGGTTGAACCTGCAATTATTAAATTATCTTTATAGCTATAACTCCTAAAGAAGATGGAAAAACAACATCCATCCCATAAACCAATTGGTATGGTGACATGCCAATTAATTTCTTTGTGGTAATCCTATCAGCCCAAAGTGCATTTATCAGCTTGTTGTGCCATGATTTTTTGTTATCTTCTAGCAAATTTTCGATAATGTTAACCAAAATTTTATTTGAAGATTCAACTAACCCATTACCCTGAGGGTAATAAGTAGTTGAATTTTTTAGAGTGATATGGTATCTGCTGCAGAAATCTACCATTTTCTTTGACTTAAAAGCTGTTGCATTATCCATGATAAGATTACTTGGACATCTAAATCTTGACAGTATATTGGTTTCTAGGAATTTGATAATTACAACATCAGTTGCTAGTCTTGAGGGTGTGGCCTCAATCCATTTGGTGAAATAGTCAGTGGTTGTGAGGATATGTTTGTGTTAGGAAGAGGACGGTGGATGGATCTCTCCAATGAAATCCAAACCCCACTGTTGGAAAGGGCTTTCAATATATATAGGTTTTAAGGGCAGGGGTAATAGTTTTATTTTCCCTTCAAATATTTGGTATTTGTGGCAAGAGGTAACTTTCTTATGGACATCAGGAAAAATGGTAGGCCAGTAAAAACTAGCTCTGAGAATCTTGTTAGTAGTGGTTTTCCAATACAAATGTCCACCATAGTCTCCTTCATGAAATTCATCAGGTGGTTCTTTCTGCATCATCCTTCAACAAGGACTTTAGTAAAATTCCACCAACATATTTCCAATATAAAATGTATCTATTGTTTGGTCTCAATCTAGTCTCCTAAACTGAGCTCATTTAATTGTCAACCAGGATTTGTAAACTGCTGAAGTGAAGTGTATTGTATGTACCTAGGTGTTTGTTTCCTAATGCGTTGTGTGTAGTGTTTTGTGATGTTTTTGGTCTTTTGTGATGATTTATGATGTTTTTGATCTTTTGGTGGTTTTATGTTCACAAGGAAAATGACTAGAAAGCTAATGGAAGGAAGCTAATGATTAAAAATAGGGTGAAACCTAATTGGTTGATGTCAAATGGTAAATGCAAATGCAATACTAAAAACAGAATTAAATCTAAACTATGAATAAGCAAAAGCAAAGCTTGATAATGACTTTTAAGAAAATTATTCAAAACACAAACTAAACTTGTCAAATTCTTTCATCAAAGGCATTTGAGAGAGAGCTTGAAACATGGTCACTAAGTATGCAAATCTTCCTAACTAAACAGTTTAAACAACTAACTTATAATGATGCAACATTTTATCCTTGATTAGAGATTTTTTGAAGCATATTTGGAATAAAACATTTATACCATCATAAGATCTTCTACTCTAAAGCTAATTCCTAACTCTATTATGCAATTTAATTGAATGTCACAAAACCTTACTCAAGAGTTATTGATTTCTTTTCAAAGTAGTCTTTTGAGGGAGGGTTCTGTTTATGAAATGATAAGGAAATTGTAGAGGTACTTCAGGCCTTAAAATGATATTGTCTTCTGTTCATATGGTGATGAATCAATTATGGATTTTAGAACAAGAAGAGATTTGTGAATAATGAAGGTTGTTTTGTTAAATTTAACAACTGAAGTAATGCAGTGAATGACAACTAAATATGGAGTGCAAATGCAATGAGTTGAGCTACAACCAAACCTAAAATGTCACTAGCCTAAAACAATGCTGAACTACAAGTCATTATCAAACTTAAAGCAAAACAACTGAACATGAGTTAAGTGCAATTAAACTCCGAAGCATCCTAACTAAGCTATCATGCATTATTCTATGGAATTATACAGTATTTTTTTCCATCATGATTGATATTTTGGAAGAGTTCCTTCTTTTGGAAGAGTTTTTAGAACAATCTTGACTGTGTAATTGAGTGCAAATGTAAACATAAAGACTGAAAGCAATGAAAAACTAAGATATCATAGCCATATCCCACTCGTTATTATGATATTTTGGACAAGCGTTTAAGAGCAAGAGCAGCGATGGTACTTAGTGAAAACACACAACTAAAACGTTCAAGATCACAATCATGCTTAAGACAGTATAAAGATTTTTTGGAAGAGTTTCTTCTTGTGGAAGAGTATTGAGCATAAGTATCACTGTGATGGTGAATAAAAGAGATTACAATTAAATCCTACAATACTATAGCCATTTCCCATTCATCATTATAATATTTTGGAAGAGCTTCTTCTTGTGGAAGAGTTAGAATGAGTATAACTATAGTAGCTAATGAAAACAACTACAAATTCAACTTCAAAAACGTAAAGGCAGCTAGAATACTTATCTAAATTATGCAAATAAATCCGTGCAAGAGGCAGGGGCCCTCTACCACCTGACGGAATCTAACTCCAAATCAAATCAACGCTTTCAAAACAACACTGTCTGCTTCATTAAAAGAGAAATAACTTGAACAGAGAAATCTGCGTCTTCAGAAATGTAGCACAGAATCTAAGCAAAATCTAGAACAAAAATCTAGCCTAGCTCTCGGTTTCCCAAGTGTTTATATAACAAATGTAAATAACAAGACTTGCAACAATTTCAGGATTATTGTCTTTCCTTATCGAAATCACATTAGGACTCTTGAAGTGGCTGCGTAACAAGGAAATGGACATCTGGACTAAGACAGTCCTATTAGAAGTCTGTCTTCTTAAATGTGTTCCCACGTTCCAAAACCATACCCAGAATTCGTTTCTTCCTTCATGGTGAGCAACGAACCATGTAGACATGACGTGGAATATGCCCATATGCGGTTTTTCTTGAGAGGCCACCTGAAACATACTCAAACGTGAAGACAGCTGCAGAATCGCCGGTTAGCTACGGAATGTCTGCATTCTGCAGCTAGTTCCGGTCAAAATGCTTTACAATGGCAAAAATCACAAAACTTAGCAAGTCAATCATGTAAATCATTCTAAAAGTAATTTTAACTAAATTCATTGATCAATTGGGTCTAGGATAGCAATGGACAAAGGAAAATGAGGTAAAGTGGAATAAAAGAAAGTACAATTTTGAGGCTCAACATCTATGATACAAAATTTCACTGCCTTCAGATTAAGAAATCTAGTCTTTGTTTTAGTTAAACCAAGGGGAGAATTTAAATTGAATAATACAAAAATGAGATCTACATACCAGGGTGAGGTTATAAAATCCTCATCTATTTGTGGAGTCGCCTAATCCTCATGATCATCTAATGCAGCTACAAAATTTATATCCAAGGCATGAAAAATAGACTCAACCATCAATTTGGCTAGTCCATGTCCCTTGATGAGATTAGCGGGTTTGATTTCTATGTCATATTCAAGAATAATGACAATCCACTTACCTCTTTTACCATCTGGTCCATTTTGATTCAAAATATCATTAACCACAAAATTTGGTACATAAGAAATTATTTGAGAATGGAGAATATATACTTTGAAATCTTTAATTTCTTTTATTAGGGCAAAGGCTTGTTTCTCCATTATGTTATATTTTAGTGCATCATCTCTTAAAGCCTTACTAAAGAATGCAATGGGTTGCTCATATCCTTCATTGTTTTTATAAAATAATTGTTGCAACAGTATGTTCAGATGCAAATGAAAAAATTATAAAATATTTGGTAAAATATGGGCTGATCAGGACTAGTGCTTTTGTCATAGCTTGTTTTACTTGGTCAAATGACTGCCTAGCTTCAATGTTCCATCTTAGTTATGTTTCTAATGAGTTCTACCAAGTTGGGAATGAATCTTCTTAGGAATTTTATTTTGCCAATAAATTATTGAACTTATTTAATGTTTCTAGGATGACTGATTTTCAAGATGGCTTCAATCCTACTAGGATCAATCCTAATACCTTATTTGGAAATGATATGACCTAGAGGGTTTCCTTCTTCAAGGCCAAACGTGTTTTTATTTAGGATTAAGTGAAATTCCAAACCTCTTGATTTTATGAAAAAATCTTCTCAAATGTAACAAATGTTCTTCATAAATTTTGGAATAAACATTGATGTCATCTAGATATATAACAATAAATCTGCGAATTTCATCAAAAAAAAGCAATATCCATTTCCCTTTGAAATGTGACTCCATCATTCATTAACCCAAAAGGAATCTTCACATACATGAAGGTAACCCATGGAGTAGTAAAAGTTGTATTATATTGATCATCGGGGTGAACCAAAACCTGGGTTTAACTCGAGAAACCACCTAACAAAGAAATCCTACTAGATCCAACTAGCTTTTGTAAAATGTGGTCCATCTTAGGTAAAGGGTAATTGTTTTTTAGTGAGAATTTATTAAAGTTTCTAAAAAATATGCACAATATGATTTCACCTATTTTATTCCTTGTTGGTACTATATTGGAAACCCATTTAGAGTACCTAAGAGGAACTATGATCTTAGCATCATACATTTTCTTAATTTCTTTCTCAATTAAAGGCATTAGTACTGGATTTATTCTTCGAAGTTTTTTCTTAAGGGGTTTTTGATCTTATTTAATTGGAATTTTGTGTTGTATTATGGTAGTATCATAATATTTAAGATCTTCATAGCTCCAGACAAAGACATCAGTGAATTCTTTGAACAAAGAAATATATTTCTGATTTTCAACAGGTGGTAATGACATAGACAGTTTTATCATCTTTGGGTATTTTTCACTACCTATGTTGCATTCTTCTACATATGCCCCCGTGGGCTCAATCTTAGGTTTCTTCGCTACATCATTTAAGTCAAACGTCTCTTCTAATGGAACCAAACCTCTAGGTAAAACATTATCTTTTAATTGAAGTATTTCAAATTCCTCTTTTTCTTGATCTATTTGAAGCAATTCTACTTTATTTACAACTTTATCTACATATTCATTGACATCTTTTTTGTCTAACTATTTCTCTAAATCAGAATGTACAACTATTTTATCTTCTAAATCACACTCTACATCTATACTATATTCTTCAAACTCATTCTTAGATTGCATAAAGTTTTCAATTTGTTTATCATTGCCAATATATAACATTGTTTGGAACAATCAGCCTGTGTTTTACTTCCACTATATATTTTCTATTGGGATGGGGCATTTTACAAGTACTGGTAGAAAAAACAAGACTATTAGAAAGAATATTTTGATATCTAGGAATTGCAGAAAGGATATATTCCACAAAACTCTCTGAAAAATCCAGCACAACATTTATGTATGCTCTTAATCTAGGGTGTTTTGCATAGTATTATCCTTTTATTTGTTTTTTGATTAGCTCATAATCCCCATTAATGAAAATTCTCTTAGCACCCAATTTTTTCAATAATTGTAATCCTAGTATTAGAGCTTCATAGTCAGTTATATTATTAGTGCATTGAAAGTTAAGCTTGTATGAATGTCCTTCAACATGATTATTTTGCTGAATTTGAAACCCACACTCCTGCTCCAGAACCCTCTTTGCTACAAGATCCATCAAATTCCATGTTCCAAAGAGGTTCAAGTTGAGTGTCCTGTTCCACTGCTTTTGTTTAGTTTTCATCTAGGGTTTTTACTTTTCAATGTAGATCCATTATCTTAATGCTTTCTTTAAAAATGACCGTTGACCTTCTTTCTATAGCTTGATCCTTGTGTATTCTTGCTAAACTGTCGTTTCTTGTCTTCAACACCTTAGCTCTGATACCATGTTGAGAAATTAGGGCATCTGCTAAAATTTCTCTTTCATGATAATTACTTGTGATTTCATTATGATTCTTTCACTTATATCTTATCTTTGTTATATTATTACTATATTCATCAAGTAAATTATAAAATGCATAAGAGACACACATATTTAGGCTAGCAAGCCAGGGCCAAAACCGCTCCCTCTTGGAGAGGAAAACCCAAAAGTAATTCTTCTTATAGATCTTCAATTAACGAGTACCATAACCATGACACATACCCTTAACACCAGTATGCCTCCAAGACCCTTGTCACTTTCTCTTCTCAGCTCCTTATGTTAATATACTTTTATGCACTGTGTCACACCTTCATTAGGGAAGCTCGGTCGCTAATCTAGCAACCAAAAATCTTGTGCTCCTTTGCCTCCAATAAGGTATTCCTCATCCTTATTACTGTACCTAATACCGAGATCCTTTTTATTGTTGTAATACCCTTCCTTTACACTATGAATACTCTTAGTCCTCTTCCTAAGATATCCGAGATATAGTGATCCAAGATTGAGGCCCAAATTGCACTTCTTGCATTGTCCTTTCCTTCGCTTCCAAGCCATCCTCTTACACACTATATTCTTCACTAGTCCAAGACCTTATCTTCTTCCTTGCACTGTATATATACTTCTCACCTTTCGCATTGCAGTTTAGATATATATTACAGAATTTAACCGAGGTAGATTAGACCCAAAATAGAGGTATATTATCCCTCTTTTCCTTCCTTGTCTAATCTTATATTTCACACCAACTATAGCCCTTAACCCACACTGAGATCACATAACTTGTCTCAATTCTTGGTGTAATAATGATGCCACATTAAAACCTTTATATAGGGATTTTTTCTCCTATTTTGGGCCGACATGTGTTCTTGTGTGTAGTCTGAGTTCATCAAGGATATCTCCAATATATTTGAGTCGAATTCCATGGAGAATAGTGAAAAGGGTTTGGAGAATATATTTACATCAATAATTTTTCTCTTTTAAAAGTGTATTATCACTTCATATACATGAATCTAAATTATATTTATGAAAAGATGACAAACTCCTAAATAAATAAAGAAGAAGTCTTTGACCTATAATAAAAATCCTTACCCATGAACCCCATAAGGAAATAAATAAAAACACATTTTATTATATTTTTCTTATTCATTACATAAATTCATAATTACTAGTCATTATGAAGACCGAACCTAGTTACACTTTCCAACACTCCCTCTTAACTAGGGAGGCATTCATAATGGTAAATGGTCACTCTCAATCTGAAGAATCTCATAAGAATAATTTAATTGGTAATCATCTATCATAACATCATATTAACCAACGTCATTGCTACAGTGTAAGGCCTTGACTAACAACTACATCTCTCCATGATAAGAAGAGCTACAATGATGGTGAGACCAATTATTATAGACACCTTCATCGTTGTATCGAAGGTACATACTCCACCCAGGTGTTTACTAAGTATGACCTTAAAGGACTATTCTTATCAGGATATTTACTACTCAAAGAATATCCGTCCTTTCACGACTACTCTTATCGGAACGTCTTATCACATTCTCAAAGAGTATCGAATTCAAGATGATTACCCAATCCCACATTTTTTCTTCCAAGTGAAGACTAGAATGATGTGTCTATTTCTCCCTCTTAACTAGGGAGGACATATTCCGCATAGGAATAGATTTATACAAAGAATGTACCTAAGATTTATTTTTTGATTAGGAATTACAGCATTTCTTCCTAGTAAGAAACTTATTACCAGGCTCCCTCTTATTTAGGGACCTGGAGAAACAATGATGAAAACTCCAATTGCTTCATAAGAACTCCTTTTGTTGATTTCATGAATTTAGGAGCCTTCACTTTGGGATATCTTCATAGGGCACATATCATCCATCACTTTCATCCATGAGTCATGTCTTGAGAAAGTGATCCATCATGTCATGTCATGCTGCTTTTCTTCCAAACCATACTTATTTCAAGGATATTTCATCATACCATATGGTTATCAACTTGTGGAAGGTATATGCTTCCCTGTGGTAGTCCTGCATAAGCTCATCAGATATTATTTAATAATAAATATGAACTTTTAAATCAAAATTTACCTTAGTGATGATATTTCACCATGACATCTTCTTGTAGGCATAAAAATCCTTCGTTACAGATTGACACATCTCCTAAATATATGTATTGTAAAGGGTCTCTATCTTTTCTAGACTTCTATAAAACTCTACATATCTTCCTAGGATATCTCCTAGTCAATTCTTCTTGGATTCCTTGAATGTTGATTGCCTTTTGATCATGGTTGCACTTCTCACGATCTCTTCCTTTCTTTCTATGGCCACACCATTTCATTTCATTCCCAGGAACTTCCAATGTGTAGCTCCTTGAAGATATACAATCACCTCATATTCCATATGAGGACATATTATGTTGATTTCATCTAGTGTAGATCATGCCTTTTGGCAACCTCTGCATCGAAAGAGTTTCTGCTTTCTATTTTTATCATACTTCTAACGATAGAAGTATACTACCTGTAACCATGCGACATGAATTCATAGCATCGAGTGTTAGCATATATATATATATATACCTAATTATTTTCCTTTTGAGTCATCCTACAACAAGTTTCCTTAGAATGAAAGAGTTTCATTCTGTTGACCTGCTTCATCAATATGTTATCATATTCTAATTCCATAATTTTTGCAAGTTAGAATTCTCGAAGAAACTCGTTGCTTTATTTCTAACTAGGGAATCCCAAGAGGATTCCATTAGAAAATTTCAACACCTGTTTCCATATATTGATTATTGAATGATGACCCTTGATCTAGATGATTGCCTTACATAAATGTTGTTTTCAGTAAGGATCCCAGGAGCCACTTTTATAGCATAGATGTCACAAAGATGTTTTAGAAATCCTCCTATGATGAGTGCTACTCCTTCAATGATTCCATCATGATTCCAATACTAATATACAATGTTTCCTAACATATTATTTTATAACCAACAAATACCTCTTAAAGAGGAATATGTTCTCAACCATAGTAGAGATCTTTCACTTCTTCTTTCTTAGGCTTCTTTTAATCAGGTTCTTCTGTTTCTCCAACAACATGGGATTCCTCCTTTTTCCTCCTGTCCTTATATTTGGGACAATCTTTCTTATAGTGCCCAATTTAATTATATCCACAACATCGTAACTTATCTATGTTTCTCCCTTTCTTCTGAGGACCAAACTTACCGAATCTTCCTGTTACACCAATTTTTGGTCATCTAACCATTTACAATTAGATGGATCGAAGTACACCATGTAACACTAATTTTACCATAGTAAAATTGATTTCAATATAATAAATAATTTAATAAACCATATTTTATTAAGTTATTTCTAGTTCAAACAGGAAACCCCATGAGGAATAATTAAACAAATCATTATTTATTTGATTTTACTCTAGGAATAATTAATTAAACCACTGTTTAAATAATATTCTTGGTCATATTTAACCCAATTATGAGAAATAATTAGCTAAATAATTATTTTTCTCATTTTTCTCCAGGAATAATTAATTAAATGATTATTTAGTTATCATTCCTTGTTAAATTTGACTAAATCTCCTAGAAATAACTAAAAAAATCATTATTTGTTAAATTATTCCTTAACCCCATTCTTGAAATGATAAATAAATCATTTATTTGTTTATTATTTCTAAATAAAGATATTTAACCAATTTAAATTCCTTTCCCCTCCAAGAAAATATAATAAAATATTCCAAGCAGTTAGATCTAGATCTTGGCTAAAAATATTTTATTATTCGCCATTATCGAGGATAACTCAATATTTTGTTATAAATATGATGGTTCTCCATTCATTATTCACTTTTATCACTTTAATTTTTGCGCTTTGATCATTCTCATTGCTGCTACTATTTTATTGCTTCTTGAGCTTCCATAGAGTTCAACACATTTTGGGTAATCTACACCATTGAAAGAGAGAAACTTCTAGATCTGAAGGGTTGAAGATAGCCAAGAACCCATCCCATTGAGGGGGATGTTGGAACATCATTCTTTGTTCCCTTCCCAGGTGTTATAATACATATAAACTTATTTATATATTCTCTTGTCTGTTGGATGCATGGAGAAATTCTTATTTCTTTTTACTGTTTAACTGCTTTTACTGCATTGATTTGGGTTTTTGTAGCTTTTATTTCGACTATATATTGCATATCTAGGGAAGTAAGCAACCATCTTTGTTTTTAGGGATGTTTGTCACACACAACTAAAGTGAGCTATTTTTGTATACTTATGTTAAGAATTTACGCTAACAAATGACAACTCCACTGTTGTAATTCAAATTCCTACATGACCAATTGCTTTAATAAATAGGGTTTTTCTTAAGATATTTTTAGTCTCTAGATGTTGTTTTAACCTTTTATGCCCTAAAAAAGTAAAAATTCTAACTTCCGTGTGTTATCGGGTGTTTTCCGCAGGTAACAGGTATCAGCCGCGCCAGAGACAAAAAGAATTCTGCAACACATCGGGCCCAAGGATTTTGGATCTATAACTCACACTTTTTGGCCCAAAACCTACGCTTTCTACCTGAACTCGCAACTATCACCCTAGAAACTGTGATTTCCACAATTTACAGGCCAGTGCCTGAGAGTTGCAACTTTTGTCTGAGTTTTTTCTGTGAAAGTTAGGGTTTTCCGCAAGCACTGTTCAGGGTTGTCTGACTTCTGTCTCAGCCCATCTTAGGGTTGTATATGATCAGTTTATCTCCTTGAATTAGGACCAATCCCCTTAGGGTTTCAATACACTTCCACCTTTCTAGGAGGGGTTTAGTTGAGTAGGTAGTCTGAGATTTTGCAGCGCTTTCAACCATTGTTTAGGGTCTAGTATATCCTTCTTTCAGGTCCCTTTTGATTGGTTATTATTCCATCCAAAACCCCTTCTTGAGTGTTTTTTGGTCTCTCCCTTAGGTTTCCCTTTGTTTCCCCTACGGTTTTAACCTTTCGCCTCCCATTTTGCACCAATTTTCCTATTGGTTTCTTGTTGTTTTCTGCACCTTTTCTAGCAGAGTTGAGTCATTAGATCCCTATCCCTTAGACCTTATATCTTTAGGCCATATTGTGTGTTTTGAGTCAATTTTGTCTGTCTTTTGGGAAGCCTTATTTTGGGTTGAATTTATGAATCTATATATGTTTATTTTACTGTCTTTTCAGTTTTATTTACAATAATTCAACAATTTTTCTTTTTTCTTTATACAACCATCTGGGCTTAATTAAAATTAACACATGGATTTCACACGCAGACCTAAAGTGAAGAGAGCTTGGTTTACACTGCAAAAACAAGGCATAAACATCATAATTAATTTATCTGCCTCACTGAGCCTTTGTTTATCACTCTTCATCATTTTCCTGTCATCTGTGTCTTGCCATCATTACGCCCCCAAGGTGTTTATCTCATAGAATCCAAGGCCTTCATCCTCAGTTTTTGTTAGGAAGACTTACTCCACCGCGTAGAATCTGATTTAGTCCTTTGCCAAGTCCCTATACCGACTATGATTCTGGTTCATCAAGTTCTTCCTCTGATTCCAAACCCGGTTCCCCTCCACCTCATTTCGTCACCATGTCAGGTGCCAATGCAGGTGCTGGTCCTCAAGCTGGTGGTGGCCACGACCCTAATGCTGGAGCCACTACTAGCAGAGCCGCTACTAGAACCATTTCGGCTACTCCTTTGCTACCTTTTATGGAAGGTTTAAGCCTTCTCGATTTCAGCCAGTTAATCAACGACCCTATACTCCATGATCCGGGTTGGCCTACTATGCCAACTAGGCTTCCTTCATACATCCCTAAGTTTGAGGGAAAAACTAGAGAGATCCCTACTAATCACGTCCACTCCTTTCACATGTGGAGTTCGTCCAATTTTATCACTAATGACTCCATCTATCTTCAGTTATTCCAACGTACGCTCACTAGAGAAGTTGCAAAGTGGTATGTCAACTAGGCCACTACCTCTCATTCCACTTTTGCGACTCTTGCTAAAGAATTTTTGTCCTACTTCCAGTTACCTATCCACTATTATACTGGTAACGAATTGCTGAACACATTCCTTCAAACTTCTACCACCCGTGTTTCTGACCATGTCAAAGAATGGTGTAAAAGGAGGAGCTTGTGTCGAGATCCTACATACGACGACCGTGTCTATATGGATTGATTTATTAGAATTATTTTTCCTTCTATTGGTAAATATTTTGTGTCTCACTTTCTTCAGATTGAGGAAGAATCTCTCCAAGTCGCGTTGAATTATGACTTAATCTATGCCCAATCTGGTTATGTTTATATCGTTTTACTGGATCTTCCTAGACCTAGTGTTGCCATTGCACTAGGGGAATCTCACGTTGTCGACGATATACTTGGAGCTATTTCAAATCTATATACTCATCCTTCCATGGGTTATGGTTTTCCTCAGCGAGGGACCAACTCCTCTAGCACTTATCCCCCTCTCGGCAACATGTATCTGGGACAAAGCACAGCTTATGCATTTTCCCAATTGCATCAACTAATGTCGGGGCCAGCTATTTCTCAACCTATTTACCCCAATGTTTCTCAACCTCCTTCTATCCTTACCCATAGCCCTATGCTCCAGCTCCTCCAGCATCAAAAACCCAGCCTCCCATGCCTTTTCAACCTCTGCCACAACAAAAAAATCCCTCTCAAGGTTAGGTGTATGCGCAGCAGAGTGCAAGTAATCCTCCCAATTCAAAGAAAAAGAGGAAAGGAAACAAAAACCAACCAATGAAGGGTAATCAAGGCGCCAAGGCACTCAAACGAATGCACCCCAAGGGAACCATCCTAACACTAACAATCAACAATAGGGCGATCTGTGCAAGTAGGACATTCCTCTTCGTATGAACAATCCTTGTTCTTGTTGTGGTGTCCATGGCCATTATACTTATTATTGTCCCCTATTACCCTAGATGCACCAGTTTTGAGAGGCATAAGCAACATCTAGAGGACAACAAGCCACTGCTTTGACTCCTCAAAATACTGTGCCAACTCAACTGGCTGTATTCACTAATCCTTTCCATAAAAAAGGATATGTGGATTCCCAACCCCCTCATGGTCAGGCCTCCCCTCAACCTTCACAGTTTGGTACCCCTAAGTACCACATTCTCATCATGAATTCTAAAAAAATCAATACCACTGATATCAACCTTCAAACCTGGTTGCGCCAATATGACAATTTTAGGTAAACTTGACTCGGGATAGAGTCAATGTTGACTAGCGTAAATAGGAGTGGTTTTTGGGCACATGGTATTGTGCACCCATGGTTTTTCAGCCCATGGTATTGCATGTAATGGAGCCTATAAAAGGCTAGGAATACTTCATTGTAATGTAGGCCTGAAAGTGAGCGGTGAAGGCTCACTTGGCCAGATTGTCCAGGGTTTTGGCCAATGGTTAATGGAATTTCATTGGTTGGGTTTTGCCCCAGATTTTGGGTTTTCCCGGATTAACATATGTGTTTATGTTAATGATTTATTGCTGGCCTTTGATGTTTATTTCTCTCAGTAAATTGTTTATTATTTTTGCGGTAAATTCCTAAATTTATAACAACTGGTATCGGAGCCAAGTTCTAGGTTTTGACTTCAGAGGGACGCCTTTGTGGCCAAGGTTAATTTGGACTCTCTAATGAGATCGATTTTGATAATGACTTTGAGATTGAAGTTGTGGAACTGTAATACAAATTTAATGGTTGAAATCAATGGATTTCTCAACTTTCTGGCAAATCAAAGCATGATGCGAGTAAATGGGATTGATGTGATCCCATTTTCTATTTGTTGGTGTGAGAAATGAGAGTTTCTGGTAAATTAGAGACTGTGTAGAGCCTACTATTGTCTAGCTACATGTAGAGCTACGTGGAGGTGTGAGATCCACAAACGATGTGAAGTTATCATTGGTCTTGTGAGCCAATGTGTATGCAAATCGAGATAAGGTGGCCATAAAATTGCGACCTTGTTATGTATTTTTGAGATGTTGCTCCTGTGATGATCTCCAAAGATCTACTATGAATATAGGCTTGGCTACAAGGGGAGACGCTACAGGAGTGTGTTTGAGTGGTGAGCGCACATCAAAGTTCAAGGAGCAAAGAAAGAATCCAATGGATAATCTTGCATTGGCCTTGCACAAGGTGACTGCAAAATCTAGGTAGAATGCAGTCAAAAGTGAAGTTTGTAGGATGCGTTGAATCGTGAGAATGAGGCTATCTGCATAAGCCTAGACTCACTAAGGTGAGTGATGAACAAAGAAGTATAAAATTTGTGTCAATTTGATCTATTTCATCGATAAATATAGAAATGTATGCTAAGAACAGAGGTCTAGGAGGTGGGAGCTCAGATACAGAGAGGTGGTTTTGGCGGCGTCCAAACTACTTTCTCATCATAATAATAAAAAAGGGGCCTTCAACACATGGAAGCTAGAGGAGAATGAAAAGGCTGAGGATGAAATATATGCGAAGAAGCTGCGTATGGTACTCTTGTGGTGGAGATGCACATGGAGTAGCTCTCAAAGCGACTATGGCAACAATGCTTGATATTTACGATGGTGCCGATGAGAACATGCGAATAATGATAGTTTTTTTTTATTAGAAATTGGAAGTCACACCCTCTAGAAGAATAAGAATGATTCCCTCACAGTGCGGTTCTGACAATTTATTTTTTTAAGCGCATCATGGCCCGTGAGAGCTGAACTCGAGATCTGGGCAAAGGCGAGCATAGTGTAGCATGGAGAACATATTGTAATGGTTAACTATTGTTGTGGGTTGGCGTAATCATAGTTCTGTGAAGTTCACAATGGTAAGTCTCTGTGTGAGGATCATTCAAAGATCCAAGTGCAGAGTAAGAACCGTCACCGACGATGCATTGGATATGCTAGCCGAGGAAGGAACTTGTCATCGTGCCAAAGTGGTTGTGCATTCAAGGTAGGAAATTCATGAGATTGGTCATGGTTTTGTTGGTATGTTTCTTTCCACAAGTAGAGGAATAGGGCGACAAGAAACGCTGAATGATCAATGGCGATGACAAAGAATGCCAACAGTTCATCATGGTCTCAGAAATCGTAGATCAAAGCGCTGAAGAGATGCAAAACAGAGGTCATGGAAAGCCTCATGAAAAAAAAAAAAAATTGCTTTTATTTCATTTGGTGGGCAGATTCATTTACAACTATGATGTCCTCTTTGGAGAGGACATCATGAAGGTAGAGAATGTTCATACAAAGAATAGAAACAATGAAACAAAAAAAAATTAATGGAGTTAATTTTTGCATGTAAATGGGCATACTGTTGTAAGACCTGGTATGGCATGCGTACCCCTGAGTAATCATTGGTAAAGTCTGGGTTTGACTTAGGTGATAGGGGGGATGTCAAGTTAAAAGCTACCCTAGGTAAAAAATTTGAGGGGGGAAGATCTAGAGTGAGCAGGGTTGTCTCACTTAGCATTTTTGGCTGGATTTAGTCAAGAAACCCTAAGTCAAGTTTAAGGGGGGAATTTTTAGGTAAACTTGACTCGGGATAGAGTCAATGTTGACTAGGGTAAATAGTAGTGGTTTTGGTGCACATGATATTGTGCACCCATGGTTTTTCAGCCCATGGTATTGCATGTAATGGAGCCTATAAAAGGCTGGGAAGACTTCATTGTAATGCAGGCCGGAAGGTGAGTGGTGAAGGCTCACTTGGCCGGATTGGCTAGGGTTTTGGCCAATGGTTAATGGAATTTCATTGGTTGGGTTTTGCCCCGGATTTGGGGTTTCCCCGGATAAACATATGTGTTTATGTTAATTATTTGTTTCTAGCCTTTTATGTTTATTTCTCTCAGTAAATTGTTTATTATTTCTGCGGTAAATTCATAAATTTCTAACAGACAAGCCACCTACTGCATCTGGAATCAATTCCCAAAGCAAGGTTTCCACATAGTCCATTTCGACACCCAATGCTCCTTTACAGATCCGTCAGCCTCGGGCAGAGGTTATTCCCAAGATCCCCATAGGGCCATTATACAGAAATGTTGCTTTCTCCAAAGCTGCCCACACCTACAACATAACAGATGACTTATCACAATCTCCTGCTGCCATGTCAATGCTGGAAGTCCTTCAATCGTGCCCATCTCAATGAAAATATCTGCTATATTCTTTGGGCGTTGTGGATCCTTTAGATGATCGTTTGATCATATTCGATGTTGAAAAATCAGAACATCCCCCCTTATCTTCATCCGTCACCTTCCAAATACCAGTCAATATTTGTAATGCCAATGTCTCACGATGTATCATCGATGAGGGTGCATCCAACTGCGTGATCTCCGCCTCTGTTTGGAATAAACTCGGATGAACTAACTTAGCCCCATCCACCAAAAATTTGCATGTTGATATTTTGAGGTAGCATCGGGTGTGATCTAGCCCTAAAATTTTGTGGAGGGGCTAGGACACACAATACCTCCAAAACCCAAAAAGTGTTTGGATAAATTTAATCCAATGTATGAGATATTAAAATAATTAATTTTTTTAATGAGGACCCTAAGTCTAACTTAGGGAATTAGAAAAATTAAAGTGAATTAGTTAAACACATGTGATGAAATGTTCTAAGTGATGCGGATCAAGCATTCTTTTAATCTCATCCGTCGATAAGAGATTAAAACATGGCCGTTGATGTGTCAATGAAAAAGTATAAAGGAAAGGCTTGGGGTCAGTTGGAGGTACACACGGAGGCAAAGCACTGAGACTAAGCTAGAATTATAGGGCGAGTTTGCTAAGAATTTCCAGAAGTGTTCAGCTACAGCGAGGGGTAGTATTGGCTAAGGGGATGATCTGATCCCGGAGCCAAGAGTCAGCAAGAGGAAGAGAAGCAACAACTAGGAGCAATGCAGAGGAAGCAGAGGCTACGCAGCAGTTGTGCAGTGCAGAGGGTTTTAGCCACTACTCAGGCCTAGAAAGGGCAGTGCAGAGGTAGCAGGAGGCCATCCAAGCTTATGCAAGGCCAACCAGGGTAGCGTAAGTACTGCGTCACCCAGTTAGGAGTTACGCAACCCTATCCTGAGTAGCACAGGGGCACGCAGGGTGTAGCAGGGTTGACACAGGTAACTTCAGAGCAGTGCTGGGGTTTCTAGAGGCGGAAAGGGGATGAGTTTTGTAAATTCCGTTTGATGGTGTGAATCCATGTAGTCTTCAGTCTAAAAAACAACATGTATTGTTGCAGATATTATTTCATCTATTTGGTTAACCAGTAAGGTGCCTAGATTTTTTGTACTCATATTCTACTTAATAATAATAAACCCTCATATTTGCTGCACCGATTTTCCCGCATTGGGTTTTTCTGGGGACATTTGTTCGAAAAATCTGTGTCATTTTTTCAAATGAGCGTATTATTCAGTAAATGAACTGTATGTGTGTAGGATGTTGGTTGTGTTTACTTCGGTATTTTCTGAAAATAAATTGTATAGTTAAATCACAATTAGGAGAATTAAATCAATATACTTCAGTAGGATTTCTGTATTGTTGTATTCATAAATTTTCAAATGGTATTAGAGAAATTTCAGATCAAGCTGAATCTCCAACAAAATCAGTTGAAGAAATTTTTGTTGCAGAAAGCAATTGAAGCAGCAGAGATCCGGAGAGGGCAGATCAATAGTAGGAGGACGCAATCCCAACAAAGGCTACGTAGGGGCTAACACAGTCCTATCTGGGTGACATAGAGAAAACACAGTGCCTTCCAGAGGGACGCAGGAGCAGCCTGCGCTATGCACCCACTGCGCATAAGCTACGCTAGGCCAGTCTGCTCACGCAAAGGCCAACCAGAGGGACGCAGTCTAGTTTTATTTTCTGTTGCTATGAATTATTGCTGAGATCCGGAAGCAGAGCTTCATATCTTTAGCAGTTGCTGGTGTGGTGGAGATTCTACCAGTGCAGAATTGTGCCTCGCTAATTTGACAAAGAGTAGGAGGAGGACAGTTACTTAGCATATCTGCGTTAAACGGATCTGAGATTCGACCACGAAGGTGATCATAGAGAATTGTTCAGTTGTTTTTGGCTGAAGATTTCCAGGAGGGAAATCAGTTGTCAAAGGGAGCAGCTACTATAGAGGGTTTCTGGTTTCCAAGAAACCTAAATCAAACATTTATGTGTTGCAATAGAAAGAGGGAGAAGAGTATCTGTTCTAAAATATTTGAGCTAGATGGCTTCTCATGGACTGAGAGATCAAGACAGGTTGGATGACATGTCCAACTTCATCATCTGGAGAGCCAGGATACTAATAGTTCTGGATGAGTATGACATAAACAACCATGCAGAGAATGTCCTAGTTGAGCCGGTCAATCCAGATCCTCTAAATAAATTCAACAAAAATCAAGCGTGAACTAAGCGTTTGATTATGGATGGAGTTAAATATCACGTTGTGCCACATATTTACGAGAATAAAATGACAAATAAGATGTGGATTGATTTGGAGATGATGTATCAGGGAGCCTCCATTCAAAGGAAAATGCTTCTAGAGAATCAGATGCAACTGTTCCAAATGCGGAACGCTGAGGAGATATATCCCTTCCCTTTCTGACTTTAGACTATCCAGGATCAACTGATTGCCATCGGTGCAACTTCGTATGAAGGAATATTGGTAAGGACTGCTCTGAATTCAGTCACCGAGGAGTAGGAAATGTTTGTATAGAGCATATTTGGTAGGGTGATGTTACCATCCTAGGAAGACACGTGGGAAATCCTTCGTCAGGAGGAAATCATGAAATTCAGCAATAGGAAAAAAAAAACAACAGAGTTGTCAAGGTGAAGAAAGAAGATGAAGATGATGCAACCCTTGCATAAAAGGAACAAAGGCGGCAAGGGAAGAACAAGAGGGACCTATCCAAGGTTAGGTGCTTTAATTGTGGATAACTTGGACTCTTCACCATCACTTTTCCTAAGAATAAGGACAAAGGATCTTCTGAATCCAAGGAAACAAAAACAAAGAATGATGGGAGTGATGATGACGTAGCCATGAGTGCTCATGAGCCACGTAAGCAGGGCGATATGGATCTATAGAGTAGCTACAGAGTAGGGCAGGATCCTTGAGTATGCCCAAATCTTGGATCACATACGAGCTATGGGAGCCTTAAGACAATAGCAGGACAAGTGGTTGCAGAAGATCATAGAGAAGTAGTGGAGAGTGTTGGATGCTATAGAGGGAGAAGCAAAGTGCAAAGACAGCAGCACAGAGGCTATTACGACTTCAACAATGCATAGAGGCAGTTCTTATGCAGTGCAGAGCTGCAGCATCGCAGTGGCTTCAGGAGGATAACGCAGAGCAACAGCCAAGGAAGCTTCAATGATGATATGCAACCTAAATTGTCTGTCAATGATTGGGAAGGGGTCCTTCAGTTGTTTACTTCTCAGCAACTAAGTTGTAGTGCAACAATTATAAGTGGTAGTGATATGGGCTGCATGATTCATCAATTTGAGAGGGAGCTGTAGTACAGATGTGGCAGTGACATGGGCAGTAGTACAGAAAGCTACAACGCAATGGATGGAGGGCAGCAGGCCAAGCATTAGCAGAACAGAGACCGATGCCAAATATCTTGCGATACATGGTGTGGATGTATTGCTAGAGAACACTTCGTCCTAAGAGGGAGTGTTGAGATTTTGAGGTAGCATCGGGTGTGCTCTAGCCCTAAAATTTTGTGGAGGGGCTAAGACACACAGGACCTCCAAAACCCAAAAAGTGTTTGGAGAAATTTCATCGAGTGTGTGAGATATTAAAATAATTAATTGTTTTAATAAGGACCCTAAGTCTATCTTAGGGAATTAGAAAATTTAAAGTGAATTAATTAAACACATGTGATGAAATGTTATAAGTGACGCGGATCAAGATTTATTTTAATCTCAGCCGTCGGTAAGATATTAAATCATAGTTGTTGTTTTGTCAATGAAAAAGTATAAAGGAAAGGCTTGGGGTTAGTTGGAAATACACACGGAGGCAAAGCACTAAGACTAAGCTGGAATTCTAGGGCAGGTTTGCTAAGAATTTCCAGAAGTGTTTCAGCTGCAGCGTGGGGTAGTATTTGCTAAGGGGATGATCTGATCTCGGAGCCAAGAGTCAGCAAGAGGCAGAAAAGCAGAAAACAAGAACAACAGAAAGGAAGCAGAGGCTACACAGCGTAGAGGGTTTCAACTGCTACGCAAGTTCTACATAGGCTCAGAAAGGGCAACGCATAGGCAACATGAGGCCATCCATACTTGTGCAGGGCTAGCTAGGGCAGTGTAAGGACTGCGTCACCCAGTCGGGGGTTACAAAGCCCTCTCCTGAGAAACACAAGGGCACATAGAGGGTATTAGGGCTGATGTAGGCAGCTTCAAAGAAATGCTTGGGTTTTTAGAGGTAGAAAGGGGTTGAGTTCTGTAAATCCCATTTGAAGGTGTGAATTAATCCAATCTCCAGTCTACAGAACATCAGGTATTGGTCCAGATATTATTTTATCTTTCAGGTTAACCAGTAAGGTCCCCAAATTTTCTATACTCAGATTCTAATTAATAATAATAAACCCTCATATCTGTTGCACCAGTTTTCCCGCATTGGATTTTTCCGGGGACATTTGTCCGAAAAATCTGTGTCACTTTTTCAAATGAGTGTATTATTCAGTAAATGATCTGTATGTGTGTAGGCTTCTAGTTGTGTTTACTTCTATATTTTCTGAATATTTTCTGAAAATAAATTGTATAATTAAATCACAAGTAGGAGAATTAAATCAATATAATATAGTAGGATTTATGTATTGTTGTATTCAAAATTTTCACATTGTGTGCTTGGGATGGTCACCCTTCTCAGCACCTTGGCATGTTCTGCAATTGTCTTGTCACACTTGCAGGTAAGATTGTTTGTGTTGACATTGAAGTCATTGATGCCCCCTTGGATAACAATATCCTCTTGGGTCGTAGCTATACCTATGCGATGTTTGTTGTAACATCTGCGGTTCACTATAAGATGTGCTTTCCTCAAAATGGAAAGATCGTAATTATCGATCAATTGACATATTACGAACCAAAATCTCTAACCTCCCCTGAGTCTATCATATCATTAGTGGCCAATAAGAAATCAGTCACACCTCTCACCAGTGTTTCACCTGGGTTATATAAATATTCCACCTTACTTGGTGCATTCCCTGGTCCCCCCCCTATCACTGACCCCAGCTCATCGAATGTTTGCATGATGCAATCGTCTCAAGGTAGCCACAAGTGGTCCAGTTCAACTAGCCAACAACCTACACCTTTGCAACCTGCTAGTGGTCACTCAACAGAGCCTTCAGGTCCTTTTCAAGGGCCTTCTCCCTCTGCTGGTGTATCTTCCTCCCCTTTCAACCAGGAACGATTCCCCCTAGCCTTAATCATTTGGGATCCATTCCGCTAGGTCATTACCCTTCTGGTCAGATACTGTTTCTAGCTCCTCTCTTTAGAGCCTTTTCGGTACTTTTTATGGCCACGTTGAGCCTTCCCAATTTGACCCTGGGGATCCCAGTCTGGTACATTTATCCCCCAGCCAACACTCCACCTGGTCAGGTCAAACGTTATACTGCTTTGACTTCGGTCCAACCAGTCGTTGTGACCCCTCTCTTTTCTTCTGTGCCTCAACCACCTCAACAAGAATCTACTCATGTTGCGAAAGCATCTAGTGAGGAAGGCAAAGCCAAAAATAAGGAACCTAAGGACAAGGCCCCCAAAAACAAGTTCTTCTCCTCTTAAGCCTCCAAAGTACTCACCTTCGTGCACTTTGTGTGATATTTTTGGGCAGGCTATCCATAATTGTCTGGAGCTTCCTCAACGAGACATTTCCTGAATCCGATATCCCAGAGTTCCATGTTACCTTACCTAATTCAGCTAAGAAACTCAAATCGTTGCACACGAACAACCCTTGTGCTTTATGTGATATTTATGGCTACTACTCTCATCTTTTTCCCCGTCTCAATGATTTTCACGAAACCCTTGAGGTTGTCCCCCAAATAGAGGCCGCTCGTATTGGATCGTGTACTCCTCTACTTATGAGTTTTTCTTCAGCAGAACCAAAGGAAATTTCTCCACACATTGTGATACCTTCCCCCGATTTAGAGATGATGAAACCTTCAGCCACTATCCTCTATCTGTCATCATCCATGAGATCCATGGTGGAAGGCCCCTCTGGGGCATCCCCTTATGTTTCAATTGAACCTTCTTTGGTGATCACCCCGGGCTCAACATTGGTATATGTTTCATCTACTGGCTCTTCGTCTACCCTCCATAGCGATGTGTATGTGAACCATATCTCTCATGATGATGTGTCAGGTAACCTCACTATGTCATGTGGTATTTCTTCTGCTAGTCCTCCCATCTTCCGTTATGATGAAGACATTATGGAAGCGGTGACCACCCATGACTTTCCCTGGGATGATATGGACCACCATACGTACTTCCTTCTACAGTAGTCCCATTGCCAGTATGTTGTGGACTCTATAGACTTCATCCATAGTGAGGTCGATTGGTTTCCCCCCCCCCCCCTACATCAAACCCATGAATTCGATCTACATACATCTTATGACCATTACATTGACACCCAATGATTGGGCAAGGGGGCATACCTTCTAGAGGATTTCGAAGTTCAAATCCTTCCTAACCCTTGCAATGCACTCTACCTTAAGATATTTTACCCATATCATCTCTCATTGAGATGTATGTTTTATTTCTGTCATGCATTTAGGTAGCTTGCATTTTTCATCAACATCTCACTTGTTGTCTTGTGGTGCCTTTCAAATGGATCCATCATCCACACCGTATATCATTTATGCCGATGGTGCAAGTCGCTTCTCCCAGAATCTAGCCTTGACAGCCTGCACCATTTTTACCCCCATGCATTTGTTAGTCCTCTCGAGTGGCGTATGCATTGGATCTGCCACCAATAATCAGGCTGAATATGATGCAGTGATAGGTTTGTTAGTCAATTCCCTTGATCATCACATCCTTCATCTTCATGTTCGTTTAGATTATTTGCTACTTTTCATTCAATTGAATGGAAAGTATTGTGTGAATAACCATGTCCTTTTTAGAAGATATTTATGAGTGAAGTTCTTCGTGCGTGAATTTGAAACTATTTCATTTAGTCATGTACTTAGATCCCAAAATCACTATGTAGATATCATCGCAAACAATATTCTAGATTGGCACTTATCACATGCATTTAAGACAAGTCAATAATCATAAAAAAATGGAGAACTATATACTCGTCATTTATAAAAATATTCATATGCATAGAATGTGTCCACAAAATCATACATGTTTTGGACTCCTCTACTCTAATACATCCGACATGCCTATATCATGTTGCAAAATCAAAATTGGGGGCACTACATGTCCCTACATCTAATCACTATTTGGAGGATCCTGAGCCAACGAATCGGCTCCTGCAGCTCGCAGATCCCGCACAACCTGTTTGGCCATCGCCATGCGCTCCATGACCCCTAGCCACTCAAAGGGTAGCCTTATACATCCCTAGATGTACTAGTCCTTAATATCATGCCATATGTGCTCAGATACATCATTCAACGTCAACTCACATCTGCGATGGAAATCCTCCAGTAGGGCCTGATAGTCAGGTCCCTGGTCTCCTCTCACTCTGCTAGACTCTGTAGTCCCTAGCGCTGCGGGTCATACCATATACCCTGTCAGCTTCACCGATGCTATATTTGTATACCAAAAGTAACAAATCAGTACCACATACATATTCTAAAAAATTTAAAATGCATCGTAATATATAGCAAATTTCACTTACCATCTGGTCCCCATGCTTGACCCAGCGGAAGTGGCAAGTCAGGGTCCCCCTAAAAGTTCATACCACTGTATGGATAGTCATCTATTTACAACGAAATTTGATCCCAATGTGCAAAGAACTCAAGTCAGAACACTCGAACGACTCTCGCGCCTCCTCCTCTCCATAGTAGCTACCCCCAACAATGCATCCTGGGCTCACGTGAGCCCCCATCCTTGATCTGTACATGAGGCTAAAGTGTAGGGATCTTCTTGAAGAAGAACGAACATAACACTATAACAAAAGCACAATCATGGTTCTCTTGTCGCTTGCATAGTGACAACTTTCATTTCCTTGACGAAAGCATTATCTGGGCCCACCCATAGTAGTTCCCACTCAGCACACTCTCAACTAACATAATCTGCCCTCCAGTGATGTGGTGGAATTCCTGGTTGCCTAGGATCCATAGTACTGTTGCAGCAACAACCCGTGTCTCTAGCCTCACTAGATCACCGATCGGTATGGTCGTACCCTTAGCACGAACATCAGGTTTGAAATGGCGTTCCACGAACTCTAATATGTTCCACCCTCGTGGTAACACCGAATGCATATCTCCCACCACCCCTAGGGGAGGGAGTCTAGACAAGAAATAGATTTCTTGTATGGTCAAATCGATCTGGTACCCCTACACTACAAATTCCTCCTGGTTTGGATCCTAGTAGTTGACTATCTTGGACAACAAGGGCTCCCCTGCCCTCATCAGCGGGTTCTCAACCAACTTGAGAACCCTATACCTCACAAATTCGCCTCGGACCACCTAATCCCACCAGATATCGGCATGAAGTGCATCCAAATCCATCTCTCTCCAGTTGATCTTTAGCTCTACCATTCCTGCATAAAACCAACATGTTTTTCAACTTAAAGAAATAAAAACTGCATCAAAATCATCAAGCCCCAGTTCCCAACCAAAAAACAGGACATACCCACTTTTTTTGCCAACTCACACTTTTCTAGCCCTATACGTGTGAGCTCGCATATTTTCCCTCTAGAAACTACGAGCCAACTCGTAGTACAGGGTCCAAGAAGTGCGAGCCGACCGTGAGGATGGGCAGAGTGTTGTTCCTGGGCTTTGGGAAACTAATATGAAAAAGCGATCCACTAAAAAAGTAGAGTAAGGTTAGGCCACCAACCTGCAACTGATAGATATCGATTCCAACGGTTAGTTTGTCCACTATAATCACCGCAAGATTTAGGGTCTTCTTCTCCTCTCCAAGTTCACCACATCTCCACCAGCAAATGAATCAAATTGGAGGGAAACCACCCTATTAAAAGAAAAACCCTAATTTTTATTTCACTAATTGCTACCAAACTATAGCTCGGTTTGATGAACCGTCATCACCATTGGAAAGCTCTCACCGAGCTCTAAAATGGGTATCCTTTTGTTTTTGGTGATTTGATACTTCACCCAGAAGCCATTTTTCCAAGAAGGGTCACTTTGCCACCTCTTAAAATCGGATTTCTTCACTTGCGCTAATTATACTTGGGGCAACACTTTGCCTTCCTACTTGTCAACACATGTGTCAATTTTCGTCATGAGTAACCATATTTTTCTCATGTTTTTACGGTCCCCCCAAGCCTATTCTATGTGGCAACCTCATCTAGTCACCCTTGTCCAGAGCATCCAAGTTGAGTCACCATCACATTCATGGAGTTTGTCGTGAGTCCCTTTTCCTCCTGTTACAATATTCCATCCATTTGTGCCTTGTCCCTCTCTCATGTCGCCCATTTTGGCTTCCAATCATACTGTCCTCTATCCCCTCCAGATTCAAGTCAATCACTGCCAAGTCATCCCTACTTTTTGTTCTCTGACAAGGGAAGTCGTCTATCTGCTACTCAATATCCCCTATTCCATCATCATCCCTAGTGTCAGTCCATCAGTCACTTTACTATGATCCCTTGTGCCTTAGTTGAGGACTCATCATTACCTCACCTATGACAGACCTCCTTCTATCGATATTGACACATTAATTCCAGAAGACAGGTCTAGAAGGCGGTGTACCTTGGTTTCAACTTCCATTCTTGTTCGGTGCCTTGGATCAGGAAAAGGGACTCATCATTGTCCTTTGACTTGATTGTTTCTCATCCTCCCAACTTCAACTCCTTATCGCATAATCAAGATTCGTATACTTGATGGTTCAGTGATCCAACATATTGTACCAGTGATTCCTGAGTGTGTGAGAGACGTTTCAGACCTCATGAGGGGGTGGTCCTTTAGGTAGCCCCCACATGCCCGGATTACCTCATATTATGCTACAACCTCAAATGCAGATCCGCAGATTTTATGGGTTCGGTTCCAATCGCTTGCAGTGCCTATAACATGCATGTATCACTCAGATGATTCATTCATATTTTCATAGCCCTTTCCTGTTTATCAATGTTTCTTTGGGTGTTATCATGTATCATGTACTCAGATATTATTGTATTCAATCCTGGTTGTTTTCTCAGGCGCAGTATGTATGTGGGATCCATTATATTTTTGTCTGGCCCATTTTATGCCAACATATCATGTGCTTTATAGCTCAGTCTCATTTTACTGGGCACACCATTATTCTTTTTACTTTTTCATCTCGGTGGGCATAGGTATGCCTCCCCCACCTCACTGAGAACAAGTACCCAAACATTAAAGGAGACTTGTATCATTTGTATGTCTTTCCCCCTCGGTTATTTTACTCTCTTGCTTCACTCAGTCTATGTATCTCTCTCTCTCTAACATCCCTTCAGTATCTAGTGATTTTGTTCTTACAACTTACTATGGTCATACGATTAGCTCCTAATGCTCGCACGTTGGGGGGCAATATGTTACACCAATTTTTGGTCATCTAACTATTTACAATTAGATGGATCGAAGTACACCATGTAAAAAAAATTTTACCATAGTAAAATTGATTTCACTTTATAATTTAATAAACCATATTTTTTTAAGTTATATCTGGTTCAAACAGGAAACCCCATGAGAAATAATTAAATAAATCCTTATTTATTTGATTTTCCTCTAGGAATAATTAGTTAAACCACTGTTTAAATAATATTCCTAGTCATATTTAACCCAACTATGATAAAAAAATTATATAAATCATTGTTTTTCTTATTTTTATCTAGGAATAATTAATTAAATCATTATTTAGTTATTATTCGTTGTTAAATTTGACCAAATCTCCTAGAAATAATTAAACAAATCATTATTTGTTAAATTATTCCTTAACTCCATTCTTGAAATGATAAATAATTTATTTATTTGTTTATTATTTCTAAATAAAGGTATTTAACCAATTTAAATTCCTTTTCCCTCCAACAAAATATAATAAAATATTCCAAGGAGTTAGATCTAGATATTGGTTAATAATATTTTATTATTCGCCATTATCGAGGATAACTCAATATTTTGTTATAAATAAGATGGGTTTCCATTCATTATTCACTTTTATCACTTTCATTATCGCGCTTTGATCATTCTCATTGTTGCTACTATTTTATTGCTTCTTGAGCTCCCATAGAGTTCAACACATTTTGGGTTTTCTACACCATTGAGAGAGAGAGAAACTTATGGATCTGAAGCGTTTAGGAAAAAAAAGAACCCATCCCATTGAGGGGGACTGGTAACATCATTCTTTGTTCCCTTCCCAAGTGTTATAATACATATAAAATTATCTTGTCTTGTCCATTGGATGCATGGAGAAAATCTTATTTATTTTTACTGTTTAACTGCTTTTACTGCATAGATCTAGGTTTTGCAGCATTTGTTTCAACTATCTATTACATATATAAGGAAGTTAAGCAGCCATATTTGATGTTAGGGCTATTTTTCACACACAACTATGAGCTCTTTCCACACACTTGTGTTAAAAATTTACGCTAACACTTTCCTTTCTTCTTTACATGGAAACATAAGCTTGATTCTCTTCATTTGATCCTATATCCACTTTATATTTTAACGCCGTTTATTCTATCTTACAAAGAAACATCAAATCCTAGATTGGTGTTGATTATTTCTTCTCATAGATACTTGAAGTGAATTTTCCCTATTCCTCCGGTAGAGCATTCAACACCACTATAGTTATTTCTCTATCAAACATTATTTCTTCCAATTCTTCCAGTTGATCTCGTACTTCATAAAGTATGAAGTTATTCCTTCTATTGACATATTAAACCTGTATAGTTCTTATTTTGGAGATATTACTTCTCCTGCAATACTCACCAAGAATAGCTCAACCAATTTTATCATATATTAATTTTGAAGATTATAGTTTTGATACATAGGGGATGAGAGAGTCCTTTATGGATTCTATGAGAATCCTCTGGGATCTTATGTATCCCTTCATGTATGACTTCATTCTTAATAAGATTTAGATCTGTCCTTTTCTTCCATGCAGGAAGGTTTGAAATCCCATCCATTCTGTTGATTTATTTTCAAAAAGACATTTTGGCAGATTTATATGAAGTCATAAAGATACTTACTTATTTAGATGTTACTCTTCTTCTATCAGCTTCTTTGTTAATGATGATGTAGATAGCAGCAGGATATCCCTCTTAGACTGGGTTCTTCAAGAGAGGTGAAATGATCCAAGTGGATATTGTGGCCACCTGCCTATTCCACTTGGGGCCCCACCATTGTTTCTTTTAGTTTTTCAGTTTCCTTAATTGTAGCACAATTTACTATTTTTAGAATATTTTCAGGTCCTAAACTTCCGGAGCCGTTTTGAGGCCCTAAACGACATTTTTGGGAAAACTGGGAGCAACATGGAAGTCCCTTTTAAGTTTATCACATCAAAGTTTGTATTCCTCAGATAGATATTTCTAACGAGGTATTGTGTGCATCAAACGAAGATCGTATGCCAAAACTACGTCCCAGGGGAAGTTGATGTACCAATTTACCCAAACGGGGCCCATATTTTTGGCGCTTCATCTCCTGGGGTTAGGTTTTTGGATGTTTAAGGTTTTCCATTGTTTCTCAATAATAAATAGGCCCTCGAGCTTCATTGTAACATAGTTCAGAGGCCTGTATCCACCACATCTCTTCTAAGAGATAAGCTACTAACACCCTAACTAGTTTATTTCCATTTTGTATGTAAGAAAATTTCAGTTCTTTGATATTAATGAAATGAAGTGTTATTTCCGCTGCATCTTTGTATTTATGTTTATATTTGTATTCTGTTGCATTCCTGCATAAATTCATATCAGTGGTATCAGAGTGGTCTGCTCTTTCTCGATCCTTCTTTGCATGTCCCCAACAAGTTCGGGGTATAAGGATTTAGGGCTCAATCTGGTTGAAACTTTGCAATATCAGTCTCGCGAACCCCGATGAACACCCATGGGGAATGAGGAAGTAGGATATCCTATCAAAATATTTCTCGAGGAGGCCCTCGAAAAAAAAAGGAATGCGATGATGGATAACTTTTCCCAGATCCTTCAACGACTGCCCACCAGCGGCGCATCTGCATCCAGCAGTCACTCTCGAGGCGCAAATCCTTTTAAGGTACAAGTAAACTTTGACATTACCATATTTTAGGTCCAAATAGATGCAGATGCCATAGATATATGGTTTAATCTATTAGAAGGATATTTCTTGGTTCATGACTTTTCTGCCCGGGAGAAGATTATTTTTTCACTCCTCAAAGCCGCCCCCCATGTCAAGGACTGGTGGGAAACCTACCGTGAGAAAAAGGATGAGGGGGAACCCTCTATGTTCTCAACCGTAACCACTTGGAATTATTTCTGAGACGCCATCAAAGAACAATGTTATCCATGGGGAGCTATGAGGACAAGTACATACAATGGACTACGTTGCGGCATCAAAGGGATCAAGATGTGCATGAGATGACAAATATGTTCCATACCCTACACACAAATTTGGGTATCAAATATTTAGAGAAACATTTGGTGTTGAAGTACTGCAATTGTCTCCACAAATATATTCAGGAGGAAATTGAGTTCCTCAACATATCCTCGCTTGGTAAGACATACTGGTATGCTAACAAGATTGAGCAGAAATTCAAACAGAAGAAGCAAAAATTTGGATATGCAAATCAAAATTAAGGGGAAGGTGCCCCCAAACCACATAACAAAGGACAAAGCCAAGGAATGGCAACCCAAGACAACCTGCCAAAGCCACAAGAAAATAACAACACCGTGAAGCCAAAGAAGGACATGTGAAAGTGGTGTGAGTTCCATAAGAGCTCCACTCACAACATAAGTGAGTGTCGGGCCAATCAGTCACTGGTGGCCGAGATGGAGGCTTTTGAATCAGATGCATGCTCTGAATCTGAATCAGAAACCAACAAGGGAAATTCCAAAGGGAAGCATATTATCCATGCAGAGCCCAACGCCACAGTTGCCACCATGAAGATCCATAAGGAGTAACCTAAAGATCTAGAGAAGGAGTGTCTCTTCCACTCCCAGCTGTGGGTAAAGGGTTCCCCGCTACAGTTCATTGTCGACATTGGGAGCCAAAAAAACCTCATTTCAGCAGAGATCCTGAAGCGGTTGGGCTCGCTGACCACAACAAAACCATAACCATACACCATCAGGTGGCTTCACCAAGGACAGGATCTCCGAGTCAGCAAGCAATGTCGCCTTACCTACAACATCAAGCCCTTCATGATGAACCCTTAGCTGAAACTGAGAGGGGGGGGTGAATCAGTCTATTACATTCATGGAAATTTATACTTTTTCTTTGAAATTATTTACGCCTCCATTTCATAAGAAACTTAATATATAATGAATCAGAAAAATTAATATGTGAGAAACAAGTGATAATTAGATTAAATACAATACATCATGCATATAGAAAACATATATAAGTGGAAACCCATAAGGGATAAAACCACATATTATTATTTTTGTGATGCAAAGGCAAGCTCCAACTCCCTCTCACAACTGATTTTTTGTAGGCTCCAACCTACAAGAGGCTACTACCTCAATATCAACAAGCTATAACTTGCACGAAAGCTCCAAAACCCATCTATTTTCTGCAGGCTACAACCCATAGGAAGCTCCTACCTCAACCAGCTACAACCGGACATCTATCAAGCTAGAACTTGATATGGAAGCACCAACTCCCTCACATTACAATAAAATCATATGCTGATTTACCTGGATATCAGCTCTATTTTACTCCTTCTTCATTGTTGCCCTTTCAACCTTCATAAATTCTTTATATCAGCTCTGGATGTGCACAACATCTCTATCTTCTCACTCTCATTCTTCCACTCTCTAACCTCTCTATTAACATTTTAATAACTTCATTTATAGAGATAAATTCATGGATTTTTGCATTTTATATGGGAATATGAAGTGAACAGGCATGACTCTTTTCCTTCCACCCATTTGATTCATTACACTTCAGTTCAGGTTATTACATTAGTCATAATCATTACAACACTCATTGGATTTTTTTTTATGCCTATGGAGACTTGTCTTTGCATCACAAACAATATAAAATAATCAATGAATTTACATTTACAGTTACAACAATATTTCAATTCAGCCCTTTCAATTTCTTTCTTTTCTGTTCATTTTTCCTTCTCTGCCTGCTGTCCCTTTGTCTTCTCTTCCTACTGTTATATTTTCCTAACCATCTTTTCCCGACTTGACCCATGCCTTTACGTTTTACACAACCTCTGCCTATTGCATATCTTACCCGCGTCGTTCTATGCTCTTCTCTTTGTGTTGGATCACTTATATACCCGAGTACTTCCTTGGCATTCAGACTTTTGTTTTAATAGGCGCACTACTATTTTCATTATAGTCAAGTCACTTGCTCAAGCCTTTTCTCTTGTTTTCAACATTTACTTTTAACGCATAGCTACAACCACATAACACTATTTTGCACGAGCACTGGGTCATTTTTCCTTAAGGAAGGTATAACCACACACACACACACACATATATATCGTTGAGCACTTAGAGTCGGGTCTTACACGAGTCCTCTTTCTTGTGTTCTAGCTTTTCTTTCATTACTCGAGACAACTTCGCGTTCAGGATTTTCTTCTAATAAATGGTGCAAACACATTAAACCTTGGACCTTGAAATATATTAATATTTACCTATGAACCCCATCATTTCCACTTCACAAATCGCACTTCACACTTCAACATTCTTGTGTGTTTCTTAAGTGCTTATCCTCCTGATATTTGAGATTTATGATATGGGATTGGGTCCCACTTAACTTTATTGCAACTTTGCTATCGCATGTTTCTTATTGCAAGGTTCTCCGTGTTAGGGTCCTATAATAATGGGATTCATAATTTTTTAATTGACTTTGATTAGTCTTGTAATATGTACATACTTTTCTTTCTGCAAATTGTTTTCCCATATTAGAAAAATAAAATAAAAAATTTAAAGAGGGTAAAAGTCCTAAAAGAAAAATCAAAGGACTTGAAAGAAAAAAGATAAAAAAGAATAGAAAATGGACCCCAAACAAAAAAGAGATAAAAATAAAGCATGAAAGTGATGCAAATCCAATGACACTACTATTTATTTTTTTTGCAAAAATAAACATTGTGTGCAGTATGTTATAATGCCACAATCCATGAAGGTTAAATAGCTTAATATTAACCTCTCATGTTTTAAATTTCATGTTATTAGATAGAGAATAAAGATCTAGCCAAATAGTTTAATCTTGGCAGATCAGTAGTTAGGTAGAGAATAATAAGGAGCTCAACAAATTAATGTGAGCCCTTGGAAGAAATAAGGATAGAATTAGTTTGTTTGTTGTTTTAAAAGAAAAATGAAGAAGGGTTTGCAAGCTCAAACGCACCCAGGTAAATGAAGAAAAAATGTTAGGGTAACATATGAGGTAGGTAGAAGCAATTTTTAAAATCATGAATAAGCAGAAATTTGGTCATTTTAGTCACTAACTTCCTTCAAAAAATCATCCCCTTGTAAAAATACTTCATCCCCTTCCTTTCACTTCTTCTATCTTCATTTTTCCTTTTTCCCATTATCATTTAGTTTCCTTTGTAAAAATTCCCTTTTCCTAAGTTTAAAACTCATTATACTTAAGGAAAGTAAAACCCTTTGACTAATTCCCCTTTTACCCTAAAAAATACCTAAAAACCCAAAAAATACTTTATCCTAAGTGTAAAAACATTATGTCAGGACCCACAACAATTAACTTCATCCCTATATTATGTTTTACACTAGGCTTTAGTGTATTTTACTTCCCTCATCTCATTCATTACTAAACATTAATTTATATATTAACTCCTATATTCACCTTTTTTTTAGCCCATATTAAATTAATTCCTTTAAATATTATTCCCACCCATATTTTAATTTAACCTATGGTTTATTTCTTCCACGTGATATATAAACCCTTCACCCCATAGGTTAAAACTATTAATTATACCGGTCCCACTATATAATAACCTTGCCAATGTTAAAGTTACATAAGCCCCCATTTCATTTGTTAATAAAACAATACATCCGCCTATCATATTTAATTCCTAAACTATGTATTAAACCTATGTTTTAATACATTTTCCACCTTCCGTTGAATTAAAAACCCAGGCCCCACGCCATTTCACCCTGCATCTTTACTGCATCATCTCAACCATTCACTCCCCATCTGCCAAATCCAATGGTGGAGATCCCACATCACACATTTCTAAGCGCAAACGATAAACAAAACCAAAGCTTGCGATAAAATAAGTTTTCAAGGTTTCTCTCACCTCCACGCATCTTAATTTCATTTAATCGCATGGATTGATCCATTCCCGCTTACCCCCTTTCAACCGTGCAAAAACTGCTTGATGATTTTTCCTCCCCTGCGCCCAAACCAACATTCTATTTGAATTGACCTGCATTTAATGTGTTCATTGTTCATTGAAATTGTTTATAAAAAGCCCAAATGCATTGATTTGAACCTTTCTATTACCATTTTCCGTGCAAAAGAGCATTCCAGACCAAAAAGACCAATGTCGCCTCTGTTTTTAGCCCAAAAACAAACAAAATTCACCAAATTCAACTGTTACAAACACTACAGAAGCCATCCGAGTGCATATAAATACTAGCAAAAGCTTCTGAAAGCTTTCCAACCCCAGAAACCCTTCTTCACAATGAAATTCCAAATTTCACATTTATTCTTCAGAGAAAAAAGACTCATTCATCAAATCTCAAAGAATTATACAGTTAAATGAATCCTTTAGAAGCCTGTGTACTTAAAAAATACCTCGCTGCTTCATAAATCCTTCAATTATATTGTTGGGTATGTGTTATATTCTTTCCACGACTAGCCCCACGCGCTATACGTTGCGACGGGCGCAGCAGGGGGGGTGACAGCCCCCCCTGTCAGGGGTACGGGGCGACGCCACAGAACGAAATTTTTTTTGGTATGCAGTCCCACTCATATGCGGACCCACCCATGTTTTGTGCATCAATTTTCACATGGTTTTGGGGTACGATGGTTTTTCAGCCATTGGTATTTTGTAGATCCAGTCAAGGGAACTACGGTTATGTTCTAATCCAGGGTTAATGGATTGGGGTTTATGTATGCTTCGGCATGTATATATATGTGTTGTAACACTAAAAGGAATATAATGAAAAATCAAACTGGTCATCCCGATTTGGGATCCAGGGGAAAATCTTTGTGTTTATCTGTTTTATGTTTTATGCTCTCGCTATTGTTTATTTTCTGTTATAAGATTCGTGTGTAGATAATTTTTGTTCAGGGTTAAAACCTACATATATAAACCCTGAGCATTTACTCACAGATTTTGAAGCCTTAACCTGTTTTAAAACAAACTTTGATTGAGTTTGGCCATCTACAGACCTGAAAAAGCCCTTTGATACCTTCAAACCCTTTTCTACAATACTTAAACATCCTTTTTTCATAAAATTGATGTCTTAAGATTGTTTTTATCACATAAAGTACACTGTAAACACTAGATATCATTTGTTGAGGCTATAAGGTCTTAAAATTTCTCTTTTGATACAGAAGTTACAACTTGAGATAATTGATCGGAATTATACCTTTTGCAGACAAAAGGCAGAACCTCTGTTTATCCTAGTCATTTTATGCAAACTTTCATAACTTACAGAAGTGTCATTACAAGCCAAAATCATTGTTTTAAAGGTCAAAAGTATTGAAAATTGATAAATAAAATAAATCTATGGCTTCCAAAAGAACTCTTGTGGTCAACCCTCTACAACCCCCTATTGTATATGTAGAACATATTCCCCTAGCAGATGTAGATTCCAAAATCATTGATTCTGTAATTGAATTCAACCTTCTTGAGCTCCACTGCTAGAGCCAAGAGAAATCCCTAGATCAGGTTGATGAAGTATTTATTTGGGAATCAAACTTGCCTAAATATATTGTTCCCCGTACTCACCAATGCCAGAAGAAATTAGAATTTTCCAATCATGCTACTCTCTTGATCAAAGAGCCATTGTGAACACTGAAAATGAAGTTTTTTTTATTATCACAACTGAATCTATCAACCAGATGCTTCAGTTACAACATGGGCCAAATGAAGTTCCTTTATCTATTGAAACACTCACAAAATTATACTTAGAGTTGGATTTTCCAAAGAGATTCCAAAATTTTCAAACCTTCATGCCATCCTATATGGAAATTCCCAAACTCAATCCCTTATACTCCTCTACAAAATTCTCAGAAAGAACTAGACATATTATTTCCATGTTGTCTTTCATCCTTGGCTATTTCACAAATGAACATGCTAATGTAGCAATACTTGGTTTCTTGTCCATTTTTGTACCTAGTCAACCTCCTGCTGTCATCTTTAACTTTTCCTAATATATTGTTGATAGTATCCATGAGAAATTAGTCAAATTTCCTTCTGAAGGTATTTTTAGATATTCCTCATTTCTATTCCACATTTTCCTTTATTTTCAGTCAGAAAAGTTTCCTACAAGTCTTCAGAAGCTTGATGTGGAAGGAAATCCATAATCTGTCATATTATGGACTTCCTTAATAAGGAAGGAGTCAAATGAGTTTACCTATTCAGAGATCACAGATTCTTTTATCCATCCTTCGGTCAATTTTCTAAATAGAAGTATGCAGCCCAGGATTAGCAATTAAATCAAGAAATTTTTGCAACTATCTGAACATAACAAGACAGGTGATTGGTATTTATACCAAAATCACACTGAAATCAGAGTCTATGGGTCAAGCCTCATTCCTTATAAATTGACAAAATACCTCCCTATGAGGTTATTTTCTCTGGAGTATGTAAGGCAGATTTTAAATTCAGATGTTGTGAATTGCTTAATTGCAAAGAAGAAAACCCAATTCAAATTGAAGAACCAAGTTGGCCCATTCATTTGCAATAACAGAGAAGCATGACCAAAGGCAAAAAAACAATTACAAGAGTTCAAATACAGACCTAGTTTTCTTAGGTATTATGATTCCCTTGGTATAATAAAAAAAATGAGAGTCAAGTGCAAATTGAATCTATACATACATGAAAAGAAGCCTGATATTGAGAAATTATCAAACCAATATGAATGGTTAGAGAATACACTGGTAGAGGCTGAGAAACAAAGTGATACTAGTCAAACTTTGAAAAATCTAGCCCAAGAAGATATAAGTATGAAAATAAATAGGCAAGAAGGGTCTTATACAACTGAGACTAATACAGAGACAAAATTCAAACTAAGATACACCAAAAAGCCAAAGATTAATCCTTCCAACAAAGAAAAGGAGATAGTAGAGTTCATTGACACACAAGTTGCAGAAAAAGACACTTTACCTCCTACAGTAGTTGAAGAGTAACATCAGCCAACCAATTCTAATACACAGTTAATTCAAAAACAACATAGTATAGAAGTGTCTTCATCCAAGAAAACATCTAAAAAAGACATGGATATCAAGGAAATATACAAGGAAATTAAGGCTAAAAATGAAGAAATCAAAAATGAAATATATTCCCAGTACTTAAAGCAAACTCCAAGCATTCAGAACAAGTTGTTTTCATCCTTTGAATACAAGAACAAAAAGATGTTGATGAAAATTCTTCAGCCCACAGTTCCAACTCCTAAATCATCCTCTGATTATAAAAAGGATGATTTTGAAGTTCCAGTTCAGGATATTCATCCTATAGATCAAATAGAATTTCATAAGGATGCAAGAGAGATTATTTACTCCACTATGCCCACCAAGGCCATGAGTGCACAGAAGCTTCAAAACACTTTGATAAATGTAAGAGATCAGCTAAAATTGGAGAAGGCCTCTTCATATGCAAAGGATACCAGAATCAAATCCTTAGAAGAGCTAGTGATTGAGGTAGGATATGATCCTTAGAATATAAAAGTCACAGAGGAATTGATTAAAAAGAAGAATGATGATATTGCTACACTTAAGAAACAATTAAAGCTGCCCCCTATTAAGCATCCTCAAGCTAAGGAGGTTTTACAAGATTCCAATAAAAAATATGAGACGATGAGTCTCATTTTGCAGTTAACAGCCCAGATCAAAGAAATGGAAATTAAAATGGAAAAATTGGTCCAAGAGAAAAAATCCAACAAAGTATAGGAAGTTCCTGCCACTGTGATTCCTATAGTTACAACAGCAGTACAATCTACTTTGGCAGAAACACTGGCTCCTAATGTTCTAATGGCCACATCAGTTCTAGTTACTTCATCAACAACCTCAGCCAATGAATCTTCAATAAAATCAGCACAAAAATCAGATGAGGCAAGTAAATTGGTAAAGGTAATGCAAGACATGTCTATCCAAACCAATGAGATAAAAAGGTTAAAAGAACAGAACAAAAATATTGAAGATTCTAAGAAACTTGCACAAATAAATGCCAAGAATGAAGAACAAAAATCCAATAGGTTGAATGAACAACTCAAGAAGTTGGAAAAAGAATTAACTTTGAAGGAACCTATGGCACATGTTAACCAACAATTGTGGTCCAATATCATTAAATTAGTCAATGATATATGTCCATCCATACAGGTAATCTATGAGCAAAAATATTTATTGAAATCAGCAAAAGAAGCAATACAGAAGGCAAAAGAAGAGTTAGGTAAAAAACCTGAAGAGGCTCTAGAAATTATCAAATTTCTCAATTCCAAAAATAAACAGGAACTGGAGGAAATTGGAATTAAAGATAGAACTAAAACCATCCTAGAAGTTAGGAAGGTAATATCCAAAAAGAACTTGATGACACAATTAAAGGAAAAGTGCCAAAACATGGAAATTGCAATTACAAGATTTATCATCAAATTTGATGTTCTGAGGCAAAAGGGCCTTCCTAATCCTCTAGTGACCAATGGAAAATTAATGAAGCAGGAGGATTATGAAAAAAAGATAAGAGAGTTTTCCAAAGAACAGGTGAATAAATCAACTTTGCAGGGAACCCCAACAGGGAAAGTCTTATATAATAATTTTGAAAATTTGTTTTACTTGTAGCATGAAGTAAAACGCCTATTTGTGAAAAAACCAACATTTTCAAAATACACAGAAGCTGATGAAAAATTTAGAAGGCTTATGAAGATAAAGTTTCCAGAAGCTGAGTTATGGAAGAAGTTGACTGATCTACTGTAAGATCAGATTACAGTGAGCATAGAGCAGTAAAAGAAAAAACAGAGTTTGTTGTTTTTTACATCAGCAGTAACAATTTTTTGCAGTAAAGAGTATCAGGATGAAAGTGTATCAGATGAAAGGTTGAAGACAAAATCAGAGTAAAGATAAATCTGCCAGTGTGAAGGACACCTCAATTTTCCAGCTGCAGCGTTCATCAAATAGCAAAGAGATAAAGTAGTGATAAAATCAAAATAACAAGACATTTTATTTCAATAAAATAGGGACAACTAGCATTTTTTAGGGAGATGTCACTATCTTCTTGCATGAAGATGTTTCTTTTTCAACAATAATTTCTAAGTTTATTATAGGATATCTTGTATGAGTTTTTGTATAGATACTTCTCATTATGAAGTATTTAGTGTGGATGAATTGTTGAACATTTCTGTAGTTATACTATTCTGAACCTAAGGGTTTTTGTATCAATTTCAAGTCAGCAGACCGAATCATAAGAAATAAAGCATCATATTACAGGATTCATGTGTTGGGCCACTACAGTGAAGTATTTCACTTTTTATCTTGTCAATTTTCTTATGTTTTCCATCTATTCTTAAATGTGTTCTAAATCTAAATGATAAATCAGGAATTGTATTTAAGAAAATGTTAAAAGCACTTTGTTTTGACTGATTATCATTTATATGTTTTCTACTGATATCTAGATTAGGGAACCCTTAATTTCTCCCTGATTTCAATTCACCTCCACCTTTTCACTCATAATCCAGATTTAAGAACCCTTAATTGTTCTTTATCCCGATCAAAACCAATTTCATCATCAACCTTGAAGATCTGAAGTGACTCTGCTATCTTGCCCTGTAAACATTTACCTTTAGACCATGATCCTGATCTGACTGCTTGACACATTGAATCCATTTTCCCAATGGGATAGAGATATATATCTATCCATCTAAGTAAGTGATTTCACCACCAAATCAAATCCAAAACCTAAAACCAATTTTCCATATATAACTAGCCTAAAATCAAATATAATCAACAAAGTTAAATCATATAAAGAGAGCCCTCTCTGAGCATTAGGAAGGCTAGATCCTAAGGATTAAAAGTAGGTTTGTGGTTACCTCTAATATTATTTAAAACTAAAAAAAAAATCTCACAACTTTTGAGAATTATTGGAGTGATTAGATACTGGCGACTCAGCTGGGGAACTAACCAATCCTCAATTTTTAAATAGATCTTAAAGTAAATATTTTTAATTATCTTTTCACCTTAATATTTTTGTAAATAAGTTATGAGTATATTTTCATAAAAATCGTAATTCTGGCTTCCAGAAGAGTCTATTATACTAGGTCAAATCCATATCCACAACCCTTTGTCATAGTAGATAATCATGACAGAATTGGAAAGAAAAACAAAAGTGTAGAAGATTTAGGTAATAAGATTTCATTAGTCAAAGAAAATTCCCTTCCAAAACAACTATCAAGTTTACAAGATAGAATTTGATTTAAATTTTGAACAAAATTTATTTAGAACTAAATCAGAAAGTGACTTACATAATACTATTATAGATCCTGATTTTATTTCATTCATTGAAACTAAGAAGGAAATTGCTTCAGTTGATTTTGATCAAAAGATTTTTGAAGTTTATGATAAACTTGATGCCATAACTGCAACTTTGATTAAAGAAATTGATGAAGCTTATTTACAACATTCATTTGAACTGAGTACTTTATCAGCCTATACCCTAAGCCTTCTACCATCCACTTAGATACCAACCGTTTAGAATCTGTAGGTTCATGCCAATTCACTATCACTTCATCCATTATTTCCACCACACTTCATTCCATAGATTCATTTTTTCCTAAGCAACCATTTCAACCTAGAATATTATTTCCATCTTCCACCACCTCAAGTTCATCCCCTAGTATTTCTACTGCATTTTCCAATACATCATTGTCATTCCCAAGCACTTCTTCTAACATCCCAACTTCATCTTCTAGTATCTCAACCATATTTTCCAATACATCTTCTTATATTCCAATCTCATCTACAAGTTCTTTAACTACATCAGCAAGTACTTCTAGTTTTTTACCAAGAAATGCAAACTTACCTCATAGCCAAGCTAGAATCCAAGCCATGGCTGCTAGATATGCTCCCTTGGTCCTTCCAGCATAATTACATAACATGCCCCAATATTATCAAAGAAAAATCCCTCAATTTGATGGAACTACTCATTACACTTCTCAACAACATGTCAATAAGATGACAGAATATTTTGAACTACATGAAATTGATGATGATGATGTCCAAATGAAGCTTTTTGCTCAAAATTTAACTAGTGAGGTAAAAAAGTGGTTTAAAGGTTTGAATGCTGGTATTATTTCTGATTTAGAGATTTTTCATAGAATGTTTCTTAATAGATGGGAAAAGAATAAAAATCCACTACAAATCTTGTCTGAATTTGAAAGCATAAAAAAAGCACCAAATGAAACAATCCAAGATTATTGTACTAGATCTAACAGTATTTATAATGCAATTCATGCTAATCTTAAACCTCCTCCAAACTCAGTTCTTATCAAATTCCTTGATGGATTTGATACATATATAGCCTATTAACTCTAAGAGAGAAATCCAGAAACATTAGAGCAGATGCAAATTAATGTTGTTAGTGTAGAGGCAAACTTGTTATCAAAGAAAACTAGATTAAGAAATGAAGGAAGAGTGAAAATAAAAGAGGAAACATCCACTTCAGATTTGAAAATAGATCAATTAGCAAAAACATTAGAGAAAATGATGGATAGGTTAGATAATATGGAAAGGAATCCATAGTGGGATAACCAACAACAAGGACCTCAAATTAGAAATCCCAATTTCAGGAAAAACACCAACACTGGAAAATCTAGAGAATCGGTGCCTGACCAAACAATAAGACCACCTTTCTAAGAGAACTATGATGAAATTTCTCATCAAAACGAAGATGATGAAGACACCATTAATATAATGGGCATTAATGACGATAGCACTATTTTTCTTACACAAGAAGAATAGGATTTATATGAATTACAACAACTACAATTAGATTCTGGTGAGTCTTTTGATTACAAGAAATGTTATGAGTTTGCAATTAATGAAGTTCATAAGCAATATAATCTTAGGAGAAAGAAAAATGTAGAGCCTTCTATTCAGAAATCTGCCCAAACACAAACAAAAAAAATAGTAGAGGCTCCTACCACTAAAGTTCTGCAAATTCTCCCTAGGGAAACCAAGCAAAATTCTAGTCCAACTCATAAAATTTCAAGTCCCAAAGTTTCACCTAGTCCTAAAATTGTTGACATCACAGATGATGTTGTCCAAACATCAAAATATCCTAAAAAATATGATGCTGCCAAGATAACAATTTATGCTAAAACAACAATTTCAGACTCAAAAACATCTATTGTTGATCCAAAATCAGCTGATCCTAAAATGGCCTCTGCTAAAACAGCTGCTGAAACCACAAAATCTGCAAAAACTTCCACTGCATCTCAAACTGTCCCTGAAAAGAAAATTAAAAGAAGTAAGATAGTTGAAATACAAACACAGAATGAAAAACCAACTGTAGAGAAAGAAGACAAACCCACCCAAAATACAGTTACAAAAGAAGAAATAATCTAGCTAGGAAAATCACAAGCACCATTTAATATCCAAGCTGAAATTGCCAACCTGAAGATACCAGTTCCTTTGACAGAGTTGGTAAAACATGACCTATACAAAACACATATTACTAAGACTTTAAATATGAATGGTGGAGAAGATTCAGTAAATTTGAATGATGATCAACCAGAACTAATATTTGATCTTGATGTTAATAGGTGTTGAGAACTCGAAATTCGCTGCAACAACATGGGTGATGACCACCCGGTTCGGACCTTAAAGTAGTTCCTTTTCCGTTTGAAATAGTGGCTCCGACTAGTTTAACTAGGTCCAGTTACCTTCTCTCAATCTCCATTAGCTTAAAATATGAATTTTATCTACCAATGGGAAAGAGACATCAGATCATTTATCTTGCCGATCGGACAAGAAAGTGGTCCTTAAGCTAATTTGGACTTAGCCAAGCCACAACTTTTAGTTTTGATTCTTTGCGAAGAGGACTTTTTTGGGACGTAGAATTTAATCTATATGCAATATTATTATAATATGCAAGCAAAAGAAACTATTTTAATCCTATCTCAATTAGGTAGATATAGATCTATCCCAACTGACAGCAAGATGTTTTAAAATAATTGAGATTTAAATATGTTTGTTTTAAATGAATATCAAGCTAATGAAGTAGTTTAATTAAATGATATTTTGAATACCAAACACATTCTATCTAGATACCTCTTATCTGAAATAATCAATCAACAACACTAAGGAAGTAGTTCTCAAAATGATATTTATCATTTAATCAGTAACTTGAATAATTAAACAATAACATGCGGAAATAGTTCACAACATATCACTATTCAATAAATCATTTTTATAAGACAAATTTCTGATTAAATAGTTACTTGGAGATCAGAATTCAACCCATAAGAGTAGAGACAAATAATAACATAAATCGAGGCAAATTACTCATACCGACAGAAATGCACAAGTATGCGAGTAAATTGGCACATTCCTGTTATCATAAAATAAAACTAGCATTTAAAATAATAGTATTATAAATACCAATTTATTAAGTCCATTTCTCCAGCTCCAGTCTCTAACAGTCTTTTACAATGCTTGAACTTCTGCTTTCAAAATCAGAGCTACAATAGTGCAATACTCTGTTCATTATACATAACTCAAAGTGTAAGAGAAAAACCTCAATAATATCTAGATCTCAGATTCCTCTCCTCTCACCCTACACCTCTAAATTCTCTAGACAATAGTGCCATCAAGAATTCCAGAATTGTAGAGGAGAGAAGCCCCTATTACATTTTGCAGTCTGCTATTTATAATTTTTACAAAGGAATTCTTCATAGGAAAGTTTTTTTTGAAGAGTGGTTTTTCTCAATCAATTTTCATTGGTTAAAATAATATTATTCAATTGCTGGAGCCTTCTCATTGATTGATATTTTCTTCTTCTCATCTCTTCAACTTTTTTCATGCAAAACAAATAAAAAACAAACTTAAAATGCAAAAATAAAATCAAAATGTTAAATCTAGAAATTAAAATAAATCCAATAAAAACTTAATTAATAAATAATTAAAAAGGAAATATAAGTTTTATTTTGATGTCTGTGCTGATCTAATTGGCCAAGGAGAACATAGATGAATGGATCTACACTCATAAGAAGTTGTGGCAAATAAAAATGCAAATTTAAATAAAACTCAAAAAATTAGTTTTGTTTAAAAATTCGAAGCTTGATTTTTTGCTGAATTTTAGACCCAATAAATGATCAAATATGGAATGAAACCTCTTCAGGGATAATCTCCATCATTTTATCTTTCCAATGAGATATCCTGAGTCTCATTTGGCCAAGAAAAACTCCATTTATGAGCCTCTAAAGTTGGTATATCAAAATTTCCAGAATTCTAGAATTTCTGTTGCTTGAGCTAAAAACGAGAAATTTTTAATTAATTTATAATCCTAAATTAGATTACAGTTATTAATGTTATTAATTCTAATTAATTACAATTATTTTATTAATCTTAATTTATTATAAGCAGAAATCAATTAAAAAATAAATGATTTAAAATTTATTAAAAATATTAATATATTATATTAATATTATAATTTATTTATATTGAAATTATAATAAAATATTATAATTAAAATATAAAAATTATAATAAAATTATAATTTTTGTTATATATTAAATAATTAAAATTTTAAAACAAAAAATCCACGTGAGAGAGAGAGGAGGAGTGGAGTGGAGAGGTGAGTATTCATATTAAGAGATAGAAGGGATACGGGAGGAGTGGATTATGAGGTAAGGAGTTATAAGGTGGAGGTTGAGTGACATGAGGGTGATGTGAGGAAAATGTGGATGTTGAGTGACGTGAGGGTGATGTGAGGAAAATGAGTCGGGAGGCATAAGGAGGCCAACAAGCCTTATGTTAAAAAATTTTAAACCCTTCGCATGTTTTTTCAAATTGCATCAGAATTTCGGCACTTTTAAAATATATGAATAAAAAATAAAAGTTTGATATTTGCGATATGAAATTTGTGATGTTTCGCAATCGCAATATTGCATTGCAATATTGTTTCCGATCACATATTTGAAAATTGCAATCTATTTTGGGGCGCATTTTTATTTCAACATTTTTGAAATTGGGATTTTTAGGAAGAGTGAGTGTGGTGAGAAGTGGGGCCCATGTGGATTAACCATCCTACAATTTAAACTACAAGCACTTTGCAATTTTGGAGTTTTGGATTTAACAATTTGTTTTAAAATAACAAGTTAGAGTATATTACCAATATCCCAAAATGTATTTTCCTCTATTGTTTAATTTAGCTGGGTCATTTTGTAGGACCGTTAGTGAAAAATGGAAAAAATTAGTAAAAATTAACTAAAAGTTAATATTTACAATGAAAACTATTTTAACTGAGAAAATTGAAATATTGGTACATTTTATACATTTTTTAGCTCAAGCGAGAAAATGATCAAACTTCAAAAGAGTGTCATTTACAAATCGGTTGACCAAATGAAGTGAAACAAGTATCGTTGGAAAGCTTATGAAAAACCAAATTCAATGAAATAATCAAAATAGAAATTCGATAAAAATGAAAAATTACAAAATTACAAAATAATTAAATTAATCAAAATCTTAAAAGGTGTTTAGCCAAAAAATTTATAGAAATGGTCCCCATTATTTGAAGTGCATAAGTCAAAAATGGGGAGGTTGTGTTTTACCACAACAATAAGAAACACCAAGATGGAGCAATTCCACCTTTCTACATTAGCTTAGCTGTTCGTGATCAAATTTTACATAATGCAATGCTAGATTCAGAGGCTTCACATAATTTGATGCCAAAATCCATAATGTAAACCTTGAATCTAGACATCACTCAACCTTATAATTATCTCTTCTCTTTTGACTCCAGTAAAGTGAAATGTTTAGGCTTGATAAAATATTTATGTGTTACTTTAGTTCAATACTCTGGAAAAAGCATAGTCATGGATATTGTAGTAGCTGAAATCCCTCCCAAGTGTGAAATTTTGTTATCTCACTCATGGGGAGCTAAACTGAAGAGATCTCTACAACTTGATATGTCTTATGTAACAATATTAGTTTTTTTCCAACCCAAGAAACTTTACAGAGAGACATTAATGAAGTATATGGTTAGTAGTGTAGAAAGGCCTCGAAACTATCCTATTTACTCTATACCTACTGATATGGAATCATTTATTTTATGTAATTTTGAAACTCGCATTGAGAACAATACTGAACTAAAACAGAAAAAGAAAGCACCAGACAGTGACAACATTTTTCATGAATCAATGTGGCACCTAGATTTTGATGGATCAGTTAATAAATTAGGAGCAGGAGTAGGATTTTGGATACATAATATGGAAAACAATCATGCAAAAGGTCATACTTTTAGATTAAATTTCAAATGTACAAACAACATGGCTGAATATGAAGCTCTTATTTTAGGATTGCAGATTGTTAGAAATTTAGGAGCCAAAAGAGTGTCAAACATGGGAGACTCTGAGTTAATTGTGAAACAGATAACAGGATAATATTCTGTATATAATCCAATATAGAGATGTTGTTTTAGATATGATTAAGGACCTATTTTAATGTGACTTTGCTGCAATCCCTAGAAAACACACTACTACATTTGGCGGAAATTCCGACACTTGGTTCCGACGCTTTTGACCAAATGTCGGAAATTTCCCCAAATTTTTTCCATCCCGCCCGAAACCGTCGCTATATCGACATTTATAGAAAAGTGTCGCAATACCGACACTTAGAAACGTGTCGCAATTGCGACGTTTGGAGGAAGACGTCGCAATTGAGACACTATGGCCCAAAGCGTCGCTATTGCGACGAATGCCTCCAAACGTCGCAAGTGCGACACAATGTCTAGGTGTCGCAATTGCGACGTTTGGAGGTACCCGTCGCAATAGCAACGCTTTTTCCACCGTTGGTATAACGAAACTTATATGCGTTCTACATAAAAATACGAAACTTATATGCGCGCTACATAAAAATTCGAAACTTATATGCGCGCTACATAAAAATGATTTTATTGTTTCGTATCCGTCGAAATAGCTACATTAACATCTGATATCACGCGCGCATTTTCCCTCATCTCTTGCAGAACAGCATTTTCCCTCAGCATTCACCCTCAGCGTTCGCCCTCAGCTCTTGCAGAATAGCATTCGCCCTCAGCTCTTGCAAAATGGTAAGTTCTTACTACAGGCCCTTCCTCCTATAGTAGCGTTAACTCTATTTGGGTTTTTTTGGTAAATTCCATTGGATTGTGTTAGGCTGTAGGGTTCTCTCTAGATGTCAAGAATCAAGATTCAATACCCTCTATTATCTTCATCACCCAATACAAGATTTAAATTTTTCCCAAAGAAACGCTTATTAATTTGGCAACCATTATTTCTCCCTGCTTTCAAAACCCTACATTTAAATGAAAACAAGCATTGCATTTCATCTACAAAAATATATTAGTGTTCAAATGTACATGTGTGCTACATTAACGTCTCGATATCACAAGCGCATTCGCCTCCGCTCTTGCAGATAAAATAATTCAATTTCTCGCATTCGCCCCCGCCTTGCAGAACATCATTCGCCTCGAAAGATTGGTTCCGTCTGCGTAATAGAATCGCCCCGCATTCGCCTCCTAAGCCTTGCAACAAGATTCACCCCGCATTCACCCCGCCTCTTATGCACAGCATTCGCTCTCGCCCTCTTGCAGAACAACATTTTTCCCTCGCAGCCCGCCCCCGCATTCGCCCCCGCCCCCCCCCCAGGCACGCGACCGCCCTCAGCTCTTGCAAATGGTAAGTTCTTACTGCAGGCCCTTCCTCCTATAGTAGGGTTGACTCTATTTGGGTTTTTTTGGTCAATTCCATTAGATTGTGTTAGGCTGTAGGGTTCTCTCTAGATGTCAAGAATCAAGATTCAATACCTCTATTATCTTCATCACCCAATACAAGATTTAAATTTTTCCCAAAGAAACGCTTATTAATTTGGCAGCCATTATTTCTCCCTGCTTTAAAAACCCTACATTTAAATGAAAACAAGCATTGCATTTCAACTACAAAAATCTATGAGAATCCAACTAAGGGTTTCTCGACAAAATCATGCCATAACCTGGCATTTTGAAACCCAAATTTGAATCCATCATAAGTAATACAATGCAAACTTAGATGGATTTTCAATGCATGTTTGCATGCTACACTTATTCTCCGTCTAGATATCATTTTTTAAATGGAACCATTAGTCAAGCCCACAGTCCTTTTTATGTGAAAAATTTCAGCTCTATTTGAGCTCTTTTTTGCTCCACCACCTCCATAAACATATGCAAACATATATCATGATCTTGGAATTCCATTACATATGTATGTGCCAATGTTCCATAGTCATGCCCCATCATCAATTTAAGAAATTTCCATTGAATATCAAATTATGGAGGGGGGGAACTTTTTGCTGCAACATTTGGCTCAAAATCAGGGACCATCTCCGTATGAGGTGAATGAGAACTATAGATATTTGAAGAAGTAGATTAGTGCCTTTTTCTCTGGCCATGGAGTCATATACAATCATCCATCACAAAAATTTGTCTTTGTTCATTCTCACCTTGAAAGTTGCAAAAATTCATGCCCTAATTGAAACAACACTAAATTTGAAAGATATAATAAAAATGCAAGCTAGAAGTGCCCTATTAATACAAAGGGAAAACCTTCCTACCTACCCTAACTGAGATAAATTTTGATTGAATAGGAAACATGATATTGCTAATGGAGTTGATCCAACAACTTGTTAAATGTATGGGACTAAATCATGCATTTGATTTCCAGGGAAACATGCGCATGAAGAGAAAAAGTGTAGAATTAATGGAAAATACATACATTCCACTTATAAAAACTACACCGAAAGGTCAAAAAATACTTAAGGCCTTAACTTAATTTGAATCCAAAAATGACAAAACAGGATTAGTGAAAACACGAGAGTGGTGTGGGTGAACAACATAAATAACAAGTGAAGATACCTTTCCCCAAGATGCCTTTGTCACTGTTGTATGAAAACATGCTTTCCTTTCCCTTTATACATGCAAGTGAATGCATTATAGGTATGGTGTTTTCCCAGAATAGGAGAAGCCTACTTAAATATATCATTCGTGGAGTGAATGTTTGGGTGCCTTAATATGCAATGACATGTTTCCAGGACTGAATTCAATGCAAGGCATATTTGAAACTCTAACTCTATCTTCCGGTGTCTTATTAGAAATTATTTCAGTTTTAATTTTGTGTTTTCAAGTTAGATATTGTTTTCAAGTTTTTACATTTATAATTTTATTGCAATGTGGCAGACTGATCAGGGCAGTACAGGAACAACCCCGATACGGGATGATCGCGGAAAGAGGCCAGCAAAAGAACATGTAAAGTGCTAGCATTGCTCTATCTTTAGGTATTTTAGTTATTTACATAATTGAAATAATATTAATTTTGTTCAAATATGCAGACACCTAGCCATGGTACGCTTGATGATTCCCTCTTTGAGGAAGAGCTTTCTTCATCCCTATCTCCAGTGTTCTTGTTGCAAAAAAAGGCACGAGATGCAAGGTCGTAATTTAATACTTTGATAGACGCACCTCAAACACCTGAAACAGAAGAGAGGATACAACATCTTATGAGGCAGCTAGAAAGATATCAGGTAATAATAAAAAGTCAAAAGGATATTTTTTTTGTTCTGCATGAGATGAATTGTGATAGTTTGATTTTTAATTTTACATTGACTAAACTAACAAAAAGTTCTTTTGTATGTAGCGTTTTCTGGCATTTGCTGAACCTGGTGTTGGTGGTAGTGGGACACAAGGGCAAGAGATTGCCCAACAACCCTCTCGTACACCTTCTACTCCTTTAGGTGCCAACCAAGAAACACACCCTGCCCAAGCAGACACCCAGCCAACCGCTGAACGTGTTGGCAATGATGAGGCTGATATGGCCAACTACATTATTGCATTTCCTGGAGCTACACGTGTCAGCTCCACAGGGACCATTAATGGCACGTTGTTGGTGAACGATGAGGGTGTCCTTATAAAGCATGTACAACTCCCAGGTAAATTTTAATATTTTAACTATTTCATGTACTTTATCTAAAACATATTTATCATGATTTTTATTTTTAAATTAATGATAATATCTTATTTATCTTTTGGTTTTATTCTGTGTAGGAAACAATGAGTTCTACAGGATTCGGGAGAGCCATGCGTTGGTAATTTTTGGCCCAACCATACGTACAGGGTGGAATTCCCAGAATTCCAACCTGAAAAAAGAACTTTTAGATTATCTAGAAGCCCTTTTTGGGGTCGGCACATTTGACAGAAAAGCGGTGGCTCAGGTAGCCGACAAATATTTGAAATATACCAGGGACACCTATAGGACGCAATTTCAATTTAACCCTAGATATGAGCGTCCTCTCGCAGTTTCAAAGAGTGAGTGGAGAGCACTCATCCATGACAGAAAAGAGAAAAGGGCAAAGAAAGAAGGAAAAATGCCAACTGGACCCGCAAGGTAAATTACAACTTTAATTCAATAGCTTTAATTTTCTCTATGTCTAAAATAAAAGTGTGCTACGTCATATCTGACTTCAATCTTTTGATTCTAGGTTGCCTGACACCTCAAAGACAACCAAAGATAGGATTGAGAAAAAGGGCCATCACAAGCTAGGCAAGGGCGGCTACTTGAAATTAGCTGCAAGAATTGTAATTAAGTAGCTAAACATCTTATAATTAATTGTATCGCTTTCCAATGTTTTTGTAATCCTATCAAATATGATTAGAAATACACAATCATATGTAATGTAGGGTGATGACTTCGAAACAGAAACTACAGAGGAAGATAAAAATATCACTTTCCGTTTCGGCTATCAAGCTGTAGTTGAACGTCACAGAAGCTTGGGGCAGGTCCCAAGATCCAGAATGCCTGATAAGGTAAAACATTAACCTTTCAATATTTTTGTTTTCATCCATAAATTTAATGTCTAACAACTTTGTTTAAATAAGGGGAGCAGCACTACCGACGAGGCAAATAACCCAGTTTTAGAGCCAGATGTAGATGATCCTCACGTGCAACCTGATCATTGTAGTGGGGACCAGGCCGACAATGCTACTATCAATGAGGGCCGTGACGGTAATTAATTTCCACTTATAATTTTTTCTAATTATACCTTGATGGTTGTCCTTATAAATTTTTTTGTTTAAATGACAGAGAATGTTTCCCTTGAGGATCTTACCACTAGAGAGGAAGATAGGGCAACAGTCCCAACGGCGACAATTGGTGCACCAGGTAAATAATCTCATTGCAATTTTTTTTATTAATATTACCGAACTAGTTCAATGATATTTAAAAACTGACAATTAAAATTTAATATTATCTGTTTTTGTAGGCGATGCCCCGTCACTGGATGAGACCAGACATCGTGACAACGCAACTAGGTCAGCGGCGACAACTGGTGCACCAAGTAAATAATCTCATTGCAATTTTTTTTATTAATATTACCGAACTAGTTCAATGATATTTAAAAACTGACAATTAAAATTTAATATTATCTATTTTTGTAGGCGATGCCCCATCACTGGATGAGACCAGACATCGTGACAACGCAACTAGGTCAGCGGCGACAACCGGTGCACCAGGTAAATAATCGCATTGCAATTTTTTGTATTAATATTACCGAACTAGTTCAATGATATTTAAAACCTGACAATTAAAATTTAATATTATCTATTTTTGTAGGTGATGCCCTGTCACTGGATGAGCCCAGACATCGTGAATACGCAACTAGGTCAACAATGCGGGTCAAAAGGCACGAAACAGGAGCAGAGCACGATGATATTGATAATGTAATTAGGAGCTTTAGTAATAGGAAGAAGAAAAAGAAAATTTGATAATGTAAAATATTGTATTATTATAAGACAAACGTTACCATACTTGGAACGTTTTTTGTGTTATATGAAAAACTCATTTATCATACTATTTTTAAGTCAAGCATTAATTGCAATGTTTCCTTGCGTACTTTTTGTTGAATTGTTTTTTTATTAGTTATTGAATATTTTTTTTTTATGCTCATGAAAGTAAAAAATGAAATATAGATTGGGTATTGGAGAATTGAGAGTGATGTGAGGGGGGGGAGGGGCCATAAGAGCTTCCACCTTCACGTGGTTGGCCCTGTTTAGTAGAGAATAATTTATTGGAGCGATTTAATCTTGGAGCAAACCTCCCTCGATCCAGCATAGCAACAAAAAAGTCACTGTTGACTTAGTTGCTACTCTTTCAGATCGTGGGAGGCTTGTTCCAAGTTCATGCGACTCCAATAAATTGTTCTTGAAATGAAGAGGAGCTTATTCAGTTATGTTTTGACATTTTCAACATATGCTCTAACATTATCATAAGAATGCATCTTAGAGTAAAAAATACTACATCAATTACTTGTATTTATTGTATAGATAATGATGGATTTTGATTGACTTGGCAGTGCAGGGACAAATCCTCTTGCATCATGAGCAATAAAACTTGTCAACCAGGGTCATGTCCAGGATATTTTTTCTTGTGCGCTTGAATAGGTTTGTAATGTCACATTTTGTAAGTTCCTTTACAGTTCATAATTCAATATTAAGCTTGTTCATGATTATTATCTAGGTTTTTTGTATGTGTTTTTTCATCTATTTGATTGTAAACAACTCTGCATGTTTCTTGTTGTTCACTATGATTTCTCCCATTACCACTCCCAGGATGAATCCGACTTTATTGTTACATAGGTTACTTTATTGTTACTATGATTTCTCCATTTACGATTTCATAGGTTACATCATGTAAAGTTGTCAATCTCGGTTGGTGATGAGCTTTAGTTCTCCAGATTTGGGGCTTTTCTGATATTTTCTCCCTCATGTCATTCCTGCATCACCTCGTTGTTTGAGCATGCCAATTGTCTACCACTTGTACCAATTGGCACATGTAAATCTCTGAGTGGTGCCACATTTCACCTATTTTCAGTGAGAGTTTAGGGTTTCTCTAACATAGCTTCAGAAATCCGATTCAGTGCCTGCTTGAATATTGTCACATAATACTCATGGTTTGGATTGATGAGCATGTTCTAAATGGCTGGTTGATTCATAAGAACCACCCATATAGTCATCTTGAGATATTTTAGAAGGTTTCTTGGGTTTCCTTTTTCACCGTTTCTAGTGGGTGGGATGGTGTGGGGTGATCCATCAATACTGGTGCTCTTGTAGTAGGGAATTTTTTTTTGGGGATATAAAGGAGCATTTGATGTAGATATCCCATTGGATGCATTCATAGATGGGCACGAGAGGTCGAGAATTTAAATTAAAAATATGCAACCTCTAGCATGGCAACCTGAAGGCCGCGAGAGACACTGGTTAAAGATTGTTTTGTGCTAGCCTTAATATAGTCATGATTTCTTTCTATTATCTTAATGCATTATATAGTACGGTCTCATTAAAATGAGGATTATGGTTGTATTTCTCTTTGGTTGTTTCTCTCTTAATGCTCCAGAAGTTGCCAAAAGTTGCGATAGTTGTTTAGTTTTCCTGTTACAACTTAAAAGTGGTTTTTAGCAATGGGAGTCATGTTTTTTAAGGTTCATACTAATATGAAGATCTTGTAATTCTATATTCAGCATAAGAGAAGATGGCCTCTGCTTTGGGCAGTATGACAATAATTTCCACATCTACCTCATTGGGTAACAATGGAAAGGGGAAGAAGTTGGGTGCAATGTTTGATAATTATGGCAGACAATTGTCTTCTCTTTCAGTTTTTTCACCCATTTCCTTTAATCGCTCAAGCAGAAGAGGGACTCTGAGATTACGTGACCGAGAGAAGGTAGTTAATACAAGAGCTATGGAAAAGGAGTTGTACTTCAACAAGGATGGCTCAGTGACAAAAAAATTGTAGGTCAGAGAAAAAATTATGTTTAAAGGAAGGTCACCTGCACGTGAAAATTCACTGCGGTGGATCTTTCCTTGTCCACTTATATTCGATTTTAATGTGTTATTTTAATTTTTCATGGAGGGTTGTTTTGGCATATGTTTTGGCATTCAATTACACACTTACTGAAAGCATTTTCAATTTGTCTTGCTGGCGGTGTGAACAAACTTGCTGATCTTGTTGGAGTCACCCTTGGGGCGAAGGGAAAAATGTTGTCTTGGAGAGAAAGCATGGTTCTCCAAAAATATTTAATGATGGTGTGACAGTAGCTAAGGAGGTAATTTGTAGATGTGTGCTCTGGTTTTCTTTTTAACGTTGTATTAGTTCCCCCTCTTAAATTTCTTAGATTTGGTAGGCATAATTTGAAAACTCAAAGGTGAAAGGAAACATATTTGTTACCTAGTGGTCTACTTGGCCTATGGACTAGCCACATTAGAGTAATGCATAAATCTTTTCACAACAATAAAAGGAAAGGGTTATGGCTGAGTCAAATTTTATTGTTATTGACAATGTAATGAAATGTATCTCAATGCTATGGTTTTGGCCTTTTTATTGGTTGAATTAGAGGACCCAATTGAAAATATTGGGGCCAAGTTGGTAAGGCAAGCTGCGGCAAAGACAAATGATTTAGCTGGGGATGGAACCACAACATATGTTGTTCTTGCACATGTTGGAATATTGAAAAATTCCAGAACAATGAATGGAGAATAAATCTCCCTTCCTCTAACACAGAGAAAATAAAAATTTCTTTGACAGGAGACAGAGTTTCAATACTTTGAAAACAAACTTCTATTCCCTTCAATAACTCAAAAAAAAACTATTACACTTCGTCCACACTCAGAGGGATTACAAAATTATGACTGCTACAAAACGCAGTGCATAAAACCAACTCACTGTCTGTTCAAAACAAACATACTCTGTCTCTAAAACACTCTGCTGTGTTTTTCACTTTTGCACTGCTATGCATACACACTTAAAAAGTTACACTCAGTCTTTCACTTTTTACACACTGCTGTGTAATAAAAAAATTACGTACTGTCTATAAAAAAAACTACCAAGTTTTTTTGTCCTTTCTATTTTTATATGCTGTAACATATAAAACATATTATAATAAACCCTCTTTTAAAAAAAATAAAATTAAAACTAAATTCTATGGCCCACCTTTCATTTCGCATATGATATATATATAAAATATGTTTAAAACATATGTAAATATTAAACTATCAAAACATTAAAGAACCCTTTCCGCCAGACTTCAAAAGTCTGAATAGATTGAATTTCAAACCAAATTCGTGTTCCAAAATGGGATGCTGACGTCTGCCTAATTTTAACTCGAATTCTCAATCCAATGTGCCCTATAAAAAATTCGGGTCTGGTTTTCAGGTTTTCAGATTCCCTTCAATTTCATGCGATCCAATATTAATGCTCCACGTTTCCTCCTTTTGAATTTACAAGACTGTCGGGTAAATTTCTGTTTGTTTAATTTCTGGTTGGTGAATTGCGTTAATGCTAGTTGTTGTGTTTAAATACAATCCTGTACAAAAATATGGCTGTGACCGTCTACAAAAAAAACTTGCAGGAATTTTAAATGCTGAATTAAATTTTTGGATGGCATGCAAGCAACCTCCAAAAAAAAATGTTGCTACTGCATCTGTCCTTCTGCTGCAGCAGTTGAAGTTAAAATTCAACAGCACAGGGTTTAATTAGTAAGGGTGTAAAGGTAACTTTTTGTCGATAGTACTGGATTAAGATCATCTATTCATTTTTGTAGGGTCTTATGGTGTTTGGTTTTTTATTTTTGGGTTGGGCTTATTGAGTCTAAGATAGTTTTTGAGTGAAAAAATTGCTATCAGGTATTAAAAAATTTTGGTTCTTTTGTCAAAATTTATGAGCTTGCTAGGAAATACAAAACTGACAATGGTTGTATCTTAAATTTGTGGAAAATAATTTGAAATGAAACCTTTTTGTTTAAGTTGTTGCAGCAGGTGCAAACCCCATTCAAATTACTAGGGGCATTGACAAGACAATAAAGGCCCTTGTTTCGGAACTCAAAATTTTGTCAAAGGAGGTAAACGCTTGCCTTTTGAGTAGGCTGGTTTTCCTTTTGCTGATGGTTTGGTGTATCTAATTGAATTAGTTGCCTAAGGTATTTTTGGTTGCACACTCCTTTTCATTTTTCATACAGTATTGGCCTTGTGGAATACATTTGATTGTGTGGTATTGTTAGATCTACAACATTTGTAGTTGTTTAGTCTTATGGCCGAGGTGCACTTTTATTATGGAAATAGTTGATGCAATATTGTCATTTAATCCTTACTGCAGAGTAGCATGTTGAGAAGTTTCTTGTGAAACATTTGGTATTCAAAATGACACTTGATCCTATACAACATCATGCACTTGACTTCAAAATTCATATTCAAAGTGTGTCAGACAATTCTTGCAAAATTTCAAATATTTATGTTGTTTTAAACCATTATCTTTTTCATGTATTGGATGTTGAAAATGTGAAAAAGACTTTGGTATGAAACCAACTGGTGAATAATTTCCAGCAAAACAACCACTTCCAAGACATGATTTAGAAGTACAACAAATGTGCTTATGAAGCATAGAAAGATATCCTTGATGCATTGTCAATGTTTGGCTAGGGTTATTTTTGGAGAAAATAACTGCTTATTCCTAGAATAGTGATCTTCAACACAAGTAAATGCCAGAGAAGAGAGATCATCGTGTGACACAACAAAACTGAAATTGGACCCCTAAGGAGAGCTGGTGTGTCTACAATCGCTCTGTCAGCATTTTCCCTTGGTTTACCCCGTTCTTTTCTTCCAGCCTGAGTATTAATTGACTTCTTCTTTCTTCGGGTTTATTTATCAAATTCGTAGAATTTGATAAATAAATACTATCCACAATGGTTGGACTTTAATTTATATTCCCGACTTTATATTATCTCCAAGCCTTATAACCAATGTTTAACTTTCAACACTTTTTATTTACACTCCACATTTATTTTTAAATAAATAACTTGTAATGAATTTTCAGCTCTATATTTCACCACCCAGCCTTACAACAATCACGCTCCAGACTTATGCTAATTATCCGCCAATCGTTTAATTAAACAATTTCATTATACTCCGGCCCCACCTATATATATCAATAACTAATCAAACACTCATATCGTACCTGGATATCCTCCGCACACCTTAGTTAACCTCTGGGTACGTTCAATGTGCGACCACCATCCGATGGCCCTTCTCCAAATCAACGACTCTTGGCAATTTCGCTCGGCTTCCAATGTCGAGCTTTAACATGCGATGGTGTGGGTTAAACGGTGGTTTTTCAGGGGTCACTTCGCCACGTGTCGCATTCCCTATGGAATCGCTCACGAATAGGAAATACCGCCTACTCCGCAAAAGTGGTGCGATATGGGCAACCCGCTTTTGTGATTCTGCTCGTGGTTTTGGTTCAGGGCTTGACCACGGGTGCAAATCTGGTTCCATTATCCTTTTGTTTGTTAACTCATGTCCAATCCTTGGGTCAGGTTCTGAAAGCACAACAATTTTGTCTCTTTATTAAGCAGGATTTTTATATTTGAACAGTTTTCACGACCCCGGTTCTCTACACAGACCTCGTCTTCGGGTGGGGTGAGTTCACAGGGTTATCCAAAAATTTACGGGAATTCAATGAAAAAAGAATGGAATTATCAGTACCTAATCGCCTCACAGTTAAACAATTCTTCACAATTAGCAGTTCGAGATAATTCAATGGCAACTAAGCTTGGAAATCATTTAACTGGAAACAATTGTTCTCACACAGAGGTTTATCGTAGAAATCCCCTCTCTACTCTCCTCTTCCCTCTCTACTTTTATTCATCCGAGGAATTACAATTTATATACATAACATATGGCTCTTCGGATCCTCTGAGAGGACCGTTCTAGAAATCAAAAGGTCTAATTATAATAATTCAACTAACTGAAACTGTTCGACTCCTACAACTCTAACTAGTCTAAGTAATACAGTCAGCTAAGGTATTGACACCTAGCTATTACAACTCAAATGTTTTCGAACCCTCCTAGCCACAACATGTGGACAAAACCTCCTACATTGCTGGCTAGTGCCTAATGCCCCTGCATCATCGTGTGACATAAACCTATTAACAAAAGTGAACAGGGAATGATTATTAATTATGGCATACTAAGTTGTGAGTGATTTTGACTATTTGTCTTTAACATGTAAAAATGTTAAATTCCAAACTTACATCATCATGGTTTGGCATCATGAGCTTGACTAATTGTCCACCATGCTCATAATTTCATTGTTGTATTCATATCTATAAACAACGTTTCAAATAATAATAATAAAAGTTCTATAAGAAAAATCCAGACCTCCATGTTGCTGCTCCTTGTGAGACAAAGTCAAAATTGCCTTACACAATCTGACACGTAAGAATCTCATATATCCCGGTGGTATGTATCCAAACTCTTATAATAGTGTCTTCAAGACTTATGTTGACATTTCCAATGAGATATTTAAGCAATGAAAGATGGAGCCTTCTTCATTGTTGTATATGTAACAGTATTTTATTACTATAAAGAATGATGGTTTTGTCTTTCTGAAAATGAAATGTAAAAATAATTTATTGTGGTCAATTGAAAAGTTTTTTTTTAAATCTTTTCATTATGGAAGGGCGACATAGATATATGCCCTTCTAACTGAAATTCGGACCTGCCCTTCAAATTTGATCACTGTGTGGGACCTTAACAAACAATAAAAATATTCTGTCGTGCGTTATATAAAACATATAACAAAACCTTTGTCAAAACTTCAAACAAACCCTTTAGCCGTGGGTATTTCATCACGAATTGATCATTTTACCATGTACCTTCTTCTAGAGGAATATTCTTCCACTTGATTAGGTACTTCATAATGGTTGTATGTCAAAGAGATACAAAATGTTTATCTATAACTTTTTGTGGTTCAAGAATCAACTTTCATTCTTCATCTAATTTTGGAAGTTCTATTTACATTGGCATATTTTTTCCCAAAACCTTTTTTAGGCAAGATACATGAAAAACCTTATGAATACAAGAAGAAGGAAAATATAACTTCTATACCACTTGTGCAATCCTATGAATAATTATTTAGGGCCATAATAGTTATGATTTTTGAGCTAGTTCTTTATTCTTCTTTTTCTTGAATGAAGATTGCTTATAATGCTATAATCTAAAAAATACCCAATTACCCTCTTCAAATTATCTTTCACTTCAATGTTGTTCCCCTTGTTGTTTTATCATGTTTCATGTCATTTGAAGGTTTTCCATAATAATTTTAAAAGTTTCTTTAGTATTTTCCATATGTGACTCTTTTTCCTATACTTTGGACTTATCTTGCAAAAAGTATGAGATACTAGGAGTTGGATATCCATAAAGGGCCTTAAATGGGGAAATTTTAGTAGATGTGTGATAGGTAATATGATAGTATCATATTACCATTCTTCCTTGAGGAACCCACTTCATCCATTAAGATTGCTTTTCTAAAGAGTAACATTGTAGATAACCTTAAAAACATTTGTTAACTATTTTTGTTTGACCATTTGATTGTGTTTGATATGTAGAACTCATGGCAGCTAGTGTTTCTCCACTCATATTAAATAACTATTTCCAAAATTTTCTTGTTACTATTACTTTAGGAAAACCATGAAGACTATGAATTTCTTTCACGGACACTTCTGCCACTTGGCTTGTTGTTTATGTACTTTGAGCTCTACAAAAAAAATCTACAAAATTTGTCTATATAAATGACCACAAAAATGTCATACTTACCTTTATATTTCAGTAACCCTGTAATAAATTCTATTGATATATCTTCTAGTCTTTGAATATGTATGTGGAATGGTTGAAGTAACCCTAGAGATTTTACTATCTCTCTTTTATTTATTATGCAAACCTAACCTTCTCTTACAAAATTTTGAATATCTTTCTTCATTCCTTCCAAAAATATATTTTTTGATCATTTGAGATGTTTTAAGGAACCCTGCATCCTACCATCAGAGAGACATGGGACTCCCTTAATATTTGTTTATTCAAATATGCTTGCGTGCATAAAAATATTCTACATTTGCACCAAAGTATATCTCTCTTTCACTCCCAATGCTCCATAGAGTTCATCCCATCATTTATAAATTTTAGTTTTTGTTTAGTACTATTGTCATTTTTCCATTATGGAAAGCTTCTTCTAGCCACCTAGGAATAGAAAATGTAATTGGATATAAATTTGAGGCCTCTTCTATTTTAGAAAGAGCATCATGTATTAAATTTTCCTTACCCTTTTTGCAGATTATCTCTAAATTAAAACTTTGCATTTTTTCTCCTCATTTTTGTTAATCTTCCAATGAAATCCATAGCTTCAAAAATACTTTATGCTATCATGGTATATCTTGACTTTAAAGTACCTCCCAATGATATGCTATCCCCATTTTTTATTGCATGTAATATTGCTTCCATTTATTTTTCATACGTAGATTTCACCAAATATTTCTTTGAATTCCTTGCTTTTAAAAGCCAATGATATCCCTTATTGTGTTAATGTTACGGAAATTCCTTGTCCTAGTGCCTCACACTCTACTATGAATGTTTTACCAAAATTAGGTGCAACCGATGTTGGTGTAGAAGACATGGCATCCATTGAAAGAGAGAATGCCAAAGTAGCCTCATCATTACATATAAATGATATTTTCTTCAAGAGATATGTGAGTGGACTTGAAATGCATGAATAATTCTTAACAAATGATCAATAATATCATGTAAGTCTAAAAAATCTTCTAAGAACCTTGATTTTCTTAGGAATAGGTCATTTTGTAATAGCTTGCATCTTTTGAGGCTCCAAATTCACTCCTTCCTTTAAAACAATATGAACCAAATACTCAAATTCTTATTTCCCAAAAGCACATTTGGATATTTTTACATAAAAATGATTGTTCTCAATAATTATTTATATAACTTTTTCACATGTTTAGTGTGGTATTCCCATGATTTATTATAAATATGTGTATTATCAAAGAAAACCAACACAAATTTTATAAGATGGGATCAAACAAAATTGTTCTTAAGTCGAGCCCGCCGGACTTCAAACGACGATAAACCATAATTCAAACCAAATCCGCGTTCCAAAATAGCCTGTTGAAGTCGGCCAATTTTGTGACGCGAAAACCAAATGAATTCTGCCCTAATATTTTTCGGCTCCGAAGTTGGGCTGGCGTACGGAGGGAGAGTTGTGACGCGAATTGCTTATCAAATTCGCCCTAATATTTTTCAGGTCCGGATTTCCACTGCGCGAGCGACCCAAACAAAGATCCGCTCCAATCAATTTCTGCCACGTGTCCTCAATAAAAACTTGCCCTACTCCCGGCTGCGGGTGCATTCGATGGCGTTTAAGGCGATGGGACATGGATATGGAAATTTCATATCAATCGCATTAACATTTAACGTTGTTCAATTAAGTTTTCACATCAAATCTGCATTAATTAATTTTTAACACTGTTCAAGATCGGACCTCCACTCCTCTTAGCGATTCTGCACACTCCAATATGATCCGGCCTTCAGCTCTCATTATTAATGATCAGAGATTAATTATGACGGGCGTCCTTTGATTGCATTGCAGTCGGGTCGACAAAATGGCGTTTAGCTATGGTTTTTCAGATGAGCCAGTTGCTGGATTACACTGCCTGCTAACTGTGACGATAAGGAGAAGTGGCCAGCTGAAATGCTGCCTAGACCTTGCTGCATATCTGCATTTCTCTCGGTTCTATCTCTGTCTGTCTTCCTCTGTTTCTTGGAATTCTACTTCTCCATCTCCTCTTGTGCCCACTGCGCCTGAGACTGCACCCATGCCTCGCGTGCGTCATAGGATGCGTTGCCGCAGGGGGAGCACTAGAGGTCAACCCCTGCGCGCTCCCTCCAGCCCCTCAACAGAGTCGACTTACGGCCAGTCCAGTGATTATTACGTAGGTCAATATCCAAATACTAGGAGTGGGCGGGGTTGGGTTGTAGGATCTGGCCACCGTATGGATTCCCCCGCTCCTCGCTTCCCCACCGCTAGTTCACCTTCTCCCACGACGCATACTGCGAAATTTTCCTTTAATTGCTCTCTCAACCGCCCGCGAATCACGGCTTTAGTCACTGTGGTCTTCCGCGAGGAGGCCCAAACAGAGGAAGAATGCACCCATTCGGTGGGTCTGAGCTCGGAAAAAGCCGGCCAGCATTCGGGCCTTCAGGAGGGGAGTCGTGGCATGCATGTGGAGGTAGCACCTAGCAATCCTGGACCTTCCGAAGGATAGTGCCGAATCATGGAGGAACCACCGGAGGAGTAGTTTGGTTAATTTGTTTTTCTTGCTTAGCAGGCCCACTTAATTGGGATGCTTTTAGATTATTTTACTGTGCTGGACCTTTGTAATATTTTTGAATTATGTAAATTAAACGTTCAAGACTGGTTTCCCCATATGAGGGTAGTCTTCTTAATTTTTTTATTTTTTGATGACAAATTTTCCATGAGTCTAGCCAAGAAATTTTTTTGACTTCGGTGTAATTTTATTCCCAATGTTAATAGATTAACTTTACTTAGAATTCTCACATGATTAGCGTTTTTCTTGTTCTGTTCAAGGATTTTGGGTACTTTTATTTGTATTTGGAACAATGGACGTCGATACTCTATCTATTGCTTTACTATTCTACATACTACTATTTCACTTTCTTATAGATGCCTCGGGCATATTTGGATGCTTTCTCAGATTGTCGATAATCTCCATGTGGACCGTTACTAGATTTTATATCATGTCCCTGTATGTGACATGGGGTATTTTTCTATCATTGTCTGGGGTGGGACTTCCACTTTTCTGGATGGATATTTGGATTCCAATCTTCAGATGTGAAAATGTAATGACTTCATGGACTGTTTTACTTCATATAATATATTCAAAACAACGTTTTTTCTCTTGTGAAAAAAAAATGATTAATGTTTATCACTCTGTCTTCAAAACTAGCGATGCTGGTCTATGTTGCTGGTTTATTGATATGGTCTGATGGTCTTTTTATATTTTGGACATATCACACTCCTCACATGATTAGCGTTTTTCTCTGCTCAAGGATTTTGGGTACTTTAATTTGTATTTGGAACAATGGACGTCGGTACTCTATCTGTTGCTTTACTATTCTACATACTGCTATTTCACTTTCTTATAGATGCCTCGGGCATATTTGGATGCTTTCTCAGATTGTCGATAATCTCCATGTGGACCGTTACTCGGTTTTATATCATGTCCCTGTATGTGACATGGGGTATTTTTCTATCATTGTCTGGGGTGGGACTTCCACTTTTCTGGATGGATATTTGGGTTCCAATCTTCAGATGTGAAAATGTAATGACTTCATGGACTGTTTTACTTCACATAATATATTCAAAACAACGTTTTTTCTCTTGTGAAAAAAAAATGATTAATGTTTATCACTCTGCCTTCAAAACTAGCGATGCTGGTCTATGTTGCTGGTTTATTGATATGGTCTGATGGTCTTTTTATATTTTTGACATATCACACTCACATGATTAGCGTTTTTCTCTATTCAAGGATTTTGGGTACTTTAATTTGTATTTGGAACAATGGACGTCGGTACTCTATCTGTTGCTTTACTATTCTACATACTGCTATTTCACTTTCTTATAGATGCCTCGCGCATATTTGGATGCTTTCTCAGATTGTCGATAATCTCCATGTGGACCGTTACTGGGTTTTATATCAAGTCCTGTATGTGACATGGGGTATTTTTCTATCACTGTCTGGGGTGGGACTTCCACTTTTCTGGATGGATATTTGGGTTCCAATCTTCAGATGTGAAAATGTAATGACTTCATGGATTGTTTTACTTTATATAATATATTCAAAACAACGTTTTTTCTCTTGTGAAAAAAAAAATGATTAATGTTTATCACTCTGCCTTCAAAACTAGCGATGCTGGTCTATGTTGCTGGTTTATTGATATGGTATGATGGTATTTTTATATTTTGGACATATCACACTCCTCACATGATTAGCGTTTTTCTCTGTTCAAGGATTTTGGGTACTTTAATTTGTATTTGGAACAATGGACGTCGGTACTCTATCTGTTGCTTTACTATTCTACATATTTCTATTTCACTTTATTATAGATGCCTCGGGCATATTTGGATGCTTTCTCAGATTGTCGATAATCTCCATGTGGACCGTTACTGGGTTTTATATCAAGTCCCTGTATGTGACATGGGGTATTTTTCTATCACTGTCTGGGGTGGGACTTCCACTTTTCTCGATGGATATTTGGGTTCCAATCTTCAGATGTGAAAATGTAATGATTTCATGGACTGTTTTACTTCATATAATATATTCAAAACAACGTTTTTTCTCTTTTGAAAAAAAAATGATTAATGTTTATCACTCTGCCTTCAAAACTAGCGATGCTGGTCTATGTTGCTGGTTTATTGATATGGTCTGATGGTCTTTTTATATTTTGGACATATCACACTCCTCACATGATTAGCATTTTTCTCTCTTCAAGGATTTTGGGTACTTTAATTTGTATTTGGAACAATGGACGTCGGTACTCTATCTGTTGCTTTACTATTCTACATACTGCTATTTCACTTTCTTATAGATGCCTCGGGCATATTTGGATGCTTTCTCAGATTGTCGATAATCTCCATGTGGACCATTACCGGGTTTTATATCATGTCCCTGTATGTGACATGGGGTATTTTTCTATCATTGTCTGGGGTGGGACTTCCACTTTTCTGGATGGATATTTGGGTTCCAATCTTCAGATGTGAAAATGTAATGACTTCATGGACTGTTTTACTTCATATAATGTATTCAAAACAACGTTTTTCCTCTTTTAAAGTTTCATTTTATTTTTTTTAAATTGAACCCACCGTCGGTATACCGACACCTTGTAAGCGTCGGAATTGTGACAACTCAGAAACGTTGGAAGAGCGACAGTATAAAAACGTCGGACCACATTTCGTCGGAATTGCGACAGATTACAAACGTCGGAAGAGCGACGTTCAAAACGTCGGACCACATTTCGTCGGAATTGCAACAACTTACAAACGTCGCAAGAGGGACGTCAAAAACGTCGGACCACATTGCATCAGAATTGCGACCATTTACAAACGTCGGACCACATTTCGTCGGAAGTGCGACAGTTTACAAACGTCGGAAGTGCGACGGTTCGTGAGACGTCGGAAGAGCGATGCTTGTTCGGAAGCGATGGAAGAAGTGTCGATAGTGCGACACTTTTTAATTGCGTCAGAACTACGATGGCATGACAAACCACGTTTTTTCTGCTCTCGAACTGTCGCTCTTGCGACGACTATGTGTCGAAATAGCGACGAGTTGGCCGTCGGAATTTCCGCCAAATTTTCTAGTGACATAACATACAGGCACATAGCTTAACAGCTTTTGCTAGTACCTCTAATCTGTCATTTCAACCAAATCATAGATATACAGTAGAAGTTAAACACAAGTCTACAATACTAGATAATCTTAAATATTGCCGAATATTTTCACAGGATGAATAGATTTATCATTTTATGAATAATGAAGGAGAATATCAAAATTGTAATATCGACATAGATTGTACAATAGATCAAACCATAGATAGTGAAATTGACATAAATAATGTAGATGTAAATAACTTAGATTTTGCTAAACCCACTAAATTTACTCAAGTAGAAATTGATAATTAGAGAAAGTAGAGATTGAAGAGTTAGCAGGTGATGATTCTGACATTTTAAATATTAAGAACAAATTTTTACCTAAGGGATTAGCCCCTTTAGAAGATATTTTTTATTCTAATGATGTTGCAAAGAAACCTAAGATGGAACCATTAAGATCTTATATTGAAGAGCGCAATATAGGAACAGAATTAAAGCCTATGATGATAAAACTTTCAAAATCCTTACCTCAAGAAGAAAAAGTAAAATACATAGCTCTGTTTAAGGAATTTCAGGATGTATTTGCATGGAGTTATGAGGACTTAAAATCCTATGACACTAGCATAATACAACACAAAATACCCATAAAAGAAGATCAAAAACCTTTCAAACAAAAGCTTAGAAGGATCAATCCAGTTTTGATGTCTTTAATTGAGAAAGAGGTCAAGAGAATATATGAAGCTCAAATAATTGTACCAATTAGATATTCTGATTGGGTTTCAAATCTAGTTCCCACTAGGAAAAATACAGGGGAAATCAGACTGTGTGTTGATTTCCGGAATTTAAATAAAGTGTCCTTAAAAGACACCTACCCTCTCCCCAAGATGGATCACATTTTACAGAGGGTGGTTGGTCCTTCCTGAATTTCATTACTTGATGGATTCTCTAGATATAACCATATTTTATTCCAACCAGAAGACCAACCTAAAACTGATTTTTACTACTCCTTGGGGCACTTTCATGTATGTGAAAATGCCTTTTGGATTAATGAATGCAGGATCCAATTTTCAAAGAGCTATGGATATAGTTTTTGCTAAAGATATTCATGAATTCCTTGTGATTTATCTAGATGATGTTACTGTATTTTCTAAAACTGATAACGAACATATAGATCATCTCAGACAAGTATTTATCAAATGCATGAAATTTAGCATCTCTCTAAATCCTAAAAGACTCTATTTGGACTGGAAGAAGGTAAATTATTAGGACATAACATATCTAAAGAGGGAATTATGATAGACCCAACTAGAATAGATGCCATTCTAAACATTAGTCCTCCTAGGAATATTAAAGAATTGCAAGCTTTCTTAGGTAAAATCAATTTTCTCATAAGATTCATCTCAAACCTAGCAGAAATAATTAGAGAACTTAACAATATGTTGAAAAAATACCCAGTACTCAAATGGACTATAGAGGCCAAGCAATCATTTGAATCAATTAAGACAGCAGTGTGGTTTCATGGAGAAAAATGATCAAGGCTATGAGCAGGTCATTGTTTTTTTAAGAAAATCACTCAGAGATGCCACTTTAAAGTATAACATAATATAAAATCAAACACTAGCTTTAGTGAAATCTATCAAAGACTTTAGAGTGTACATCCTTTATTCACATATCATTGCTTATGTTCCAATTGCAATTGTAAAGGACATTTTGACTCAAAATGGGTCTGACGGTAAAAGAGGCAAGTGGATTGCAACCATTTTGGAATATGACATATAAATCAAACCCACCAAACTCATAAAAGGTCAAGATTTAGCCAAAATCATGGCTGAATAAAATTTTCATGCTTTAGATATTAATTTTATTGCCCAAATAGATGATCAGGAAGAGATGGTGACTACAGAGATCAGTGAAGCCATTTCAGACTCACCATGGTATGAAGATATTATATTTGTATTACTAAATTTACAAGCTCCTCCTGGATTATCAAGAACTAAAGCTAGATTTTAAAAGTTAAAGGCAATAAGATTTTGTATCATAGACAATGCACTGTTTTGGAAAGATCATGGTGGAATTTCATTGAATTTTTTGCTTAAAGAAGAAGCTAATAAAGTTTTGGAAGAGTTTCATGTAGGTGACTGTGGAGGACATATTTACTAGAAGACTACTGCAGATAAAATCTTGAGAGCTGGTTTTTACTACCCTATCTTGTATGCAGATGTAAAAAAGTATGTGACCTCCTGTCACAAGTGCCAAATATTTGAAGGAAAGAAAAAGCTGCTACATTTACCCTTAAAACCCATCTCAACAGAAATTCCTTTTTAGAAATGGGGTCTTGACTTCATTGGTGAAATTCACCCTCCATCCTCAACCCAACACAAGTGGATTTTGACAGCCATAGACTATTTCACTAAGTGGATAGAAGCCATACCTTCTAGGCAAGCCACTGACACCGTCATAATCTCATTTTTAGAAAAAAACATACTCTCAAGATTTGGATGCCCCCAAAATATCATTACTGATAATGAAACAACATTCAAGTCCAAAAAGATTATTTACTTCTGTAATAAATATCGCATTACCCTTGGCCATTCTACTTCTTATTACCCTCAAAGTAATGGCCTTGTTGAATCCTCCAATAAAAGCCTTGTGAATATCATCAAGAAACTACTATAAGACAATAAGAAAACATGGAACAAAAGGTTAGTGAATTCCTCATGGGCAGATAGACTTACCACAAAGAAATCTATTGGTACATCCCCTTACCAGCTTGTTTATGGGATGGATGTTGTTTTTCCATCTTCTTTAGGAGTACTAGTAATGAAGATAATTCAAGAAATGCAAGCTGAAACCAATGATATTCAAAGAAGGATTAACCATACCATACACTTGTAGCAAACTAAAGAAGATGTCTATCTTAAGTCTCAAGTTTTTTAAGAAAAGATTAAAAAAATATTTGAAAAAAAGACTAAGGAAGATGATTTTTATATAGGTGAAAAAGTTTTAAAGTGAGATTCAAGGAGAGAAGAGAAAGGTAAACATGGGAAATTTGATTTCTTATGGAAAGGACCTTATGTTATTTATGGTTATAGAGGTAAGAACGCTTTATTTTTGAAGGATTTGAATGGATCAGATCTGCCAGGTGGACCTGTCAATGATAGAATGTTGAAGCATTACTAGTCCTCAAAATAAAAAATAGTTCACTTTGTTTAATTTACTCATTGTACATAACATTGCAGATTTTAGATTGGATTGGATGTTTTTATAACAAAGTTGAAGCCTGGAGAGAAGGCCCTAAGCTTTGAAGGATAAAATATCATAAGTATGAATAATTGTAGAGCTCGAAAAATAGTTCAAGGCCAGCATAGTCAAAATTCAAAGGCTACTAGTCTCAAAGTTATTGATATTTCACCAGGAAATGCCATCCCCATGTGGAGCCACTGTTAGGGTCCTATAATAATAAGATTCATAATTTTTTAATTCACTTTGATTAGTCTTGTAATATGTATATACTTTTCTTTCTGCAAATTGTTTTCCCATATTAGAAAAAAAAATATGTAAAGAGGGTAAAAGTGCTAAAACAAAAATCAAAGGACTTGAAAGAAAAAATACAAAAAAGAATAGAAAATGGACCCCAAACAAAAAAGAGATAAAAATAAAACATGAAAGTGATGCAAATCCAAATGCCACTGCTATTTATTTTTTCTACAAAATAAACATTGTGTGCAGTATGTTATATTGCAACAATCCATGAATATTAAATAGCTTAATCTTAACCTCTCATGTTTTAAATTTAATGTTATTAGATAGAGAATAAAGATATAGCCAAATAGTTTAATCTTGGCATATCAGTAGTTAGGTAGAGAATAATAAGGAGCTCAATAGCTTAATCTGAGCCCTTGGAAGAAATAATGATAGAATTAGTTAGTTTGTTGTTTTAAAAGAAAATTTAACAAGGGTTTGCAAGCTAAAACGCACCCAGGTAAATGAAGAAAATATGTTAGGGTACCATATGAGGTAGACAGAAGAAATTTTTACAATCATGAATAAGCATAAATTTGGTCATTTCAGTCACTAACTTCCTTCAAAAAATCATTCCCTTGTAAAAATAATTCATCCCCTTCCTTTCACTTATTCTATCTTCGTTTTTCCTTTTTCCCATTATCATTCAATTTCCTTTGTAAAAATTCCCTTTTCCTAAGTTTAAAACTCATTATACTTGAGGAAAGTAAAACCCTTTTATTAATTCCCCTTTTACCCTTAAACATACCCAAAAACCCAAAAAATACTTTATCATAAGTGTACAAACATTACGTCGGGACCCACAACAATTAATTTCATCTCTATATTATGTTTTACACTAGGCTTTAGTTTATTTTACTTCCATCATCTCATTCATTACTAAACATTAATTTATATATTAACTCCTATATTCACCTTTTTTTAGCTGTATTAGATTAATTCCTTTAAATATTATTCCCACCCATATTTTAATTTAACCTATGATTTATTTCTTCCACGTGATATATAAACCCTTCACCCCATAGGTTAAAACTATTAATTATACCAGTCCCACTATATAATAACCCCGCCAATGTTAAAGTTACATATGCCTGCATTTCATTTGTTAATAAAACAATACATCTGCCTATCATATTTCATTCCTAAACTATGTATTAAACCTATGTTTTAATACATTTTCCACCTTCCACTGAATTAAAAACCTAGGCGCCACGCCATTTCACCCTGCATCTTTACCACATCATCTCAATTGTTCGCTCCCCATCTGCTAGATCCAACGGTGGAGATCCCACATTGCACATTTCTCAACGCAAACGATAAATAAACCCAAAGCTTGCGATAAAATCAGTTTTCAGGGTTTCTCTCACCTCCACGCGTCTTAATTTCATTCGATTGTGCCGATTGATCCATTCCCGCTTACCACCTTTCAACCATGCGAAAACGACTTGATGTTTTTTCCTCCCCCACGCCCAAACCATCATTCTATTTGAATTGACCTGCATTTAATGTGTTCATTGTTCATTGAAATTATTTATAAAAAGCCCAAATGCATTCATTTGAACCTTTCTGTTACCATTTTCCGCATAGAAGAGCATTCTAGACCAAAAAGATCATTTTCGCCTCTGGTTTTAACCCAAAAACAAACAAAATTCACCAAATTCAACTGTTACAAACACTATAGAAGCCATCCGAGTGCATATAAAGACCAACAAAATCTTCTGAAAGCTTTCCAACTCTAGAAACCCTTCTTCACAGTCAAATTCCAAATTTCACATGTATTCTTCAGAGAAAAAAGACTCATTCATCAAATCTCAAAGAATTATACAGTTAAATGAATCCTTTAGAAGCCTGTGTACTTAAAAAATACCTCGTTGCTTCATAAATCCTTCAATTATATAAACCTTGAGCATTTACTCAAATTCTGAAGCCTTAATCTGTTTTAAAACAAACTTTGATAGAGTTTGGCCATCTGCAAAACTGAAAGAACCCTTTGAGACCTTCAAACCCTTTTCTACAATAATTAAACATCCTTTTTTTTATAAAATTTATGTCTTAAGATTGTTTTTATCACAAAAAGTCCATTGTAAACCCTATATATTATTTTTTGAGGCTATAAGGTCTTAAAATTTCTCTTTTGATATACAAGTTATAGCTGGATATAATTGATCAGAATTATACCTTTTGCAGACAAAAGATAGAATCTCTGTTTATCCTAGTCATTTTCTGCAAACTGTCATAACTTACATAAGTGTCATTACAGGCCAAAATCATTGTTTTAAAGGTAAAAAATATTGAAAATTGATAAATAAAATAAATATATGGCTTCCAAAAGAACTCTTGTGATCAACCCTCTACAACCCCCTGTTGTAGATGTAGAACATATTCCCCTGGCAGATGTAGATTTAAAAATCATTGATACTGCAACTGAATTCAACCTTCTTGAGCTCCACTGCTAGAGCCAAGATAAATCCCTAGATCGGGCTGATGAAGTATTTATTTGGGAATCAAAATTGCTTAAATATGTTGTTCCCCATACTCACCAATGCCCAGAAGCAATCAGACTACCAATCATGCTACTCTCCTGATCAAAGAGCCATTGTGAACACTGAAAATGAAGCTTTGTTTACCATCACAACCGAATCTATCAACCAGATGCTTCAGTTATAGCCTAGGCCAAATGAAGTTCCTTTGTCTATTGAAGCACTCACAAAATTATACTTAGAGTTGGATTTTCCGAAGAGATTCCAAAATTTTCAAACCTTCATGCCATCCTATATGGAAATTCCCAAACTCAATCCTCCATATTACTCTACAAAATTCTCAGAAAGAACTAGACATATTATTTCCATGTTGTCTTTCATCCTTGTCTATTTCACAGATGAACATGTTGATGTAGCAATACTTGGTTTCTTGCAAATTTTTGTACCTATTCAACCTCCTATTATCATCTTTAACTTTGCCCAGTATATTGCTGATAGTATCCATGAGCAATTAATCAAATTTCCTTCTGAAGGTGTTTTTATATATTCTTCATTTTTATTCCACATGTTCCTATAATTCTTCAAAAGCTTGATGTGGAAGGAAATCCATAATCTGTCATATTCTGGACTTCCTTAATAAGGAAGGAATCAAATGAGTTTACCTATTCAGAGTTCACAGAATATTTTATCCATCCTTTGGTCAGCTTGCTAAATAACAGTGTGCAGCCCAGGATTAGCAATGAAATCAAGAAAGTTTTGCAACTATCTGGACATAACAGGACAGGTGATTGGTATTTATACCAAAATCACACTGAAATTAGAGTCTATGGGTCAAGCCTTATTCCTTATAAATTTCCAAAATACCTCCCTATGAGGTTACTTTCTCTAGAGTATATAAGATATATTTTAAATTCAGATGTTGTGAATTTCTTAATTGAAAAGAAGAAAACCCAATTCAAATTTAAGAACCAAGTTGGCCCATTCATTTGTAATAATAGAGAAGAAAATCCAAAGGCAAAAAAACAGTTACAAGAGTTCAAATTCAATCCTAGTTTTCATTGGTATTATGATCCCCTCGTTATAATCAGCAAAATGAGAGTCAAGTTCAAATTGACTCCATACATACATGAAAAGAAGCCTGATATTGAGAAATTCTCAAACCAATCTGAATGGTTAGAGAATACAATGGTAGAGGCTAAGAAGCAAAGTGATCTAGTCAAACTTTGCAAAATCCAACCCAAGAATATAGAAGTATGAAAAGAAACAGGGAAGAAGGTTCTTATACAACTAAGACTACTACAGAGACAAAATTCAAACTAAGATACAACTAAAATCCAAAGATTAATCTTGCCAGCAAAGAAAAGGAGACAGTAGAGGTCATTGACATAGAATTTGCAGAAAAAGACATTGTACCTCCTACAGTAGTTGAAGAGGAACATCATCCAACCACTTCTAATACACAGTTAATTCAGAAACATCATAGTATATAAGTGTCTTCATCCAAGAAAACAGTTAAAAAAGACATGGACATCAAGGAAAGATACAAGAAAATTAAGGCTAAAAATGAAGAAATCAAAAATAAAATATATTCCCAGTACTTAAAGAAAACTCCAAGCATTCAGAACAGGATGCTTTCAGCCTTTGACTACAAGAACAAAAAGATGTTGATGATAGTTCTTCAGCCCACAGTTCCAGCTCCTAAATCATCCTCTGATTATAAAAATATGGATTTTGAAGTTCCAGTTCAGGATATTCATCCTCTGGATCAAATAGAATTTCATAAGCAGTCAAGAGAGATGATTTACTCCACCATGACCACCAAGGCCATGAGTGCACAAAAGCTTCAAAACACTTTGATAAATGTAAGAGATCAGCTAAATTTGGATAAGGCCTCTTCATATGCAAAGGATATAAGAATCAAATCCTTAGAAGAGCTAGTGATTGAGGTAGGATATGATCCTAAGAATATAAAAGCTATAGAGGAATTGATTAAAAATAAGAATGCTGATATTGTTGCACTTAAGAAACAATTGAAGCTTCTCCCTACTGAGCATCCTCAAGCTAAGGATTTTTTACAAGATTCCAATCAAAAAGATGAGATTATGAGTCTCATTTTGCAATTAACAGGCCAGATCAAAGAAATGGAAATTCAAATGGACAAATTGGTCCAAGAGAAAGAAGCCAAAAAAGTACAGGAAGTTCCTGCCACTGTGATTCATGTAGTTATAGCAGCAGTACCATCTACTTTTGCAGAAACACTAGCTCCTAATGTTCCAATGGCCACAACAGTTCAAGTTACTTCATCAAAAACCTCAACCACTGAATCTTCAACAACATCATCACAACAATTAGATGAGGCAAGTAAATTGGTAAAGGTAATGCAATACATGTCTATCCAAACCAATGATATAAAAAGGTTAAAAAAACAGATCACAAATCTTGAAGATGCTAAGAAACTTGCACAAATAAATGCCAAGAATGAAGAACAAAAATCCAATAAGTTAAATGAACAACTCAAGAATTTGGAAAAAGAATTAAATTTAAAGGAACCTATGTCACATGTTAAGTAGAAATTATGGTCGAATATCATTGAAGTATTCAATGATATATGGCCATCCATACAGGTAATCTATGAGTAGAAATATTTATTGAAATCAGCAAACGAAGCAATACAGAAGACAAAAGAAGAGCTAGGTAAAAAACCTGAAGAGGCTCTAGAAATTATCAAATTTCTCAAGTCCAAAAATAAACAAGAACTGGAGGAAATTGGAATTACATACAGAACTGAAACCATCCTAGAAGCTAGGAAGGTAATATCCAAAAAGAACTTGATGACACAATTAGAGGAAAAGTGCCAAAACATCGAAATTGCAATTACAAGATTTATGATCAAATTTGATGTTCTGAGGCAAAAGGGCCTTCCTAATCCTCTAGTGAAAAATGAAAAATTAATGAAGCAGGAGGATTATGAGAAAAAGATAAGAGAGTCTGCCAAAGAATAGGTGAATAAATCAGCTTTGTAGGGGATCCCAACAGGGAAAGTGCTTTATAAGAATTTTGAAAATTTGTTTTACTTGCAGCATGAATTAAAACACCTATTTGTGAACAAACAAACATTTTCAAAATACACTAAAGACGATGAAAACTTCAAAAGGCTTATGAATATAAAATTGCCAGAAGCTGAGTTCTGGGAGAATTTGACTGATCTACTGTAAGATTAGATTACAGTGAGAATAGAGCAGTAAAAGAAAAAACAGAGTTTGTTGTCTTTTACTTCAATAGTAACAGTTTTTTTCAGTAAAGAGTATCCATAAAAGAGTATCAGGATGAAAGTGTATCAGATGAAAGGTTGAAGATAAAATTAGAGTAAAGATAAATCTACCAGCTTGAAGGCCTCAATTTTCCAGCTGCAGCCTTCATCAAACTGCAAAGAGAGAAAGCAGTGATAAAATCAAAACAACAAGAAATTTTATTTTAATAAAATAGGGACAACTAGCATTAGTTAGGGAGCTCTCACTATCTTCTTGCATGAAGATATTTCTTTTTCAACAATAATTCCTAAGTTTATTATAGGATATCTTGTATGAGTTTTTATATAAATACTTCTCATCAGGAAGTATTCAGTGTGGATGAATTATTGAACATTTCTGTAGTTATACTATTCTGAACCTAAGGGTTTTTGTATCAATTTCAAGTCAGCAAACTGGATCACAGGAAATAAAGCATCATATTACAGGATTCATGTGTTGGGCCACTACAATGAAGTATTTCACTTGTTATCTTGTCAATTTTCTTATGTTTTCCATCTATTATTAAATGTGTTCTAAATCTAAATGATAAATCATGAATTCTATTTCAGAAAATGTTAAAAGCACTCTGTTTTGAATGATTATCATTATTATGTTTTCTACTGATATCCACATTAGGGAACCCTTAATTTCTCCCTGATTTCGATTGACCTCTACCTTTTGACTCCTAATCTGGATTTAAGAACCTTTAATTTCTCTTTATCTCGATCAAAACCAATTTCATCATCAACCTTGAAGATCTGAAGTGACTCTGCTATCTTTCCCTGTAAACATTTACCTTTAGATCTTGATCCTAATCTGACTTCTTGACACATTGACTCCATTTTCCCAATGGGATACAGATCTATAGTTATCCATCTAAGTAAGTGATTTCACCACCAAATCAAATCCAAAACCCAAAACCAATTTTCCCTATATAACTAGCCTAAAATCAAATATAATCAACAAATTTAAATAATATAGAGAGAGCCCTCTCTGAGCATTAGGAAGGCTAGATCCTAAGGCTTAAAAGTAGTTTCTTTAAAACTAAAATCAAAATCTCACAAATTTGAGAATTATTGGAGTGATAACACTCTGATCTCTGGATCTTCACCTCTTGCGATTTTTTATTTCCGAAATGCGGGCCAGGTCCACGTCATCCCCACATCATCATGCCACGTCACCTTTCCATGTCACTTCCACGTCATCATAAATTAACTATGATCTGTGGGGTTGGGGCCACGTTATCTGCTAGGTCATCTTGCCATGTCACTGCTTACATCATCTTCTGTACTTCGCATATCGAGTATCGCAACTTACAACATGTAGCTTGCGATAACTTAATAAAAATATAAATCGCCGATAGCGATATGCGATCACATCGCATCGCACACCCCTCTTCTTATCGCATCGCAACTAAAAACACTTAACTTGTGAAATCTTAACATATAAATATAAAACTTACCGATAGCGATGTGCGCTATGTGATAAAGGGTTTGGGTCCCACCGAGGATGCAATGTTACTGACACATCATCTAGCCACATCACCATATCGCACTTTGGAGTTTCTGTGATTTCTGTGTTTCTACGATATTTACGATCATCCTTCCACTTGTGATTGCGATATGCGATTGCACGGTAAACAACTCGACTCTTCCCGGCTCGTTCACGACTTTGCTACACTGTTCTGAATGTAAAGATACATGACTCGACCCTAACTTGTGCACTGTTCTGAATGTATTCAAGAGCCCGACTCTTGATCTTTTCTGAACTTAAAATAACACGACTCGACCCACTTTTGCATGACTCTACCCACGTTCATGACTTGATCCAATATGTTCACGACTTGAACCAGTTTGTTGCCTTTGGATCCTTTGTTGCTGCTTCTCTGCTCCTTTTCCATCAATTATAATTCTGGTGTTACTCCTTTATGTTCCTTTGCCATCAATGAAATATTTTTGACAATCTCGTGCTTTGGCATTGATGGCAACACATCCATCAATACTCCAACACTTCCTCCCCCTTTCATTCTGAGAAGTGTCTTTCTTACTATGCTTACTTTTCAGAAGTGCCTTTCTTCTTCTGCTTGTTTTTCCTCCCCCTTTGACATCAATGGCAAAGGATTACACATTTCCCAATGTAGTTTCCATCTTTGCATTACTTCTCTCTGAATTGTGTATAAGCCTTCTTCATTCTGTATTTATACTTTGCTGCTTCAGACTAGTGTATAAGAGTTGTTGGGAGAAAATTTTGAAAATCATTGAGATTACAGGAATGAAAGGCATGTCACCATAGAATGTTATGTACTTTTGTCCCTTATTGCTTGATATGGTGATATGTGCTAGAATTCTGAAGATATAAGAACTTGATGTACTTATGCTATAATACTCCGATCCTGAGGACTTGTACCATACCATTGCTCCACTAATAACACTTGTTATTATACTGTGCCGACTGCTTGCTCCAAATACCAATTGATGAATGATGTAATGATATAATTATGATAACCATTGATATTATTCATCCTTCTTAAGAACATTTTGTTTCATTATTAACACTTGCAGAGAGACATACAGTGTAATAATCCTCTATATATCTTTACCAACTCCATAGCTCTAGCTCTTCTGTGACAACTTCTATGGGTTGATCTCCCCATGAAATGATGCACTGTTTCTGTTCCTGATATTGCAGCCTTTGCTGGTGAATTTTTTTTTTATTTGATTTCTGATCACATCAGAGTGTATCATCTGTTGACACCATCCCTACTTTCTCTCTTATATATTCTAATGGTTCTCTAGCAAGAGATTTTGTAAAAATGTCTAATTTCTATTCATTTGTTGGGACGTATTCTATCTTTACTATTTTCTCGGCTACTTGTTCTCTGAGGAAGTGGTACTTTATTGGGATGTGCTTGGTTTTCAAATGAAGTACATGATTTTTCGATATGCTTATTGCACTTGTATTGTCACATTTGATAGAAATAGGTTCATTGATGCTTACCTTCATGTCTTGAAGATTTTATTTCATCCACATTACTTGTGTGCAACAAGCTGCTACTACTATGTATTCTGCTTTTGTTGTAAATAGAGAGGCAGATGTTTGATTATTGCTTAACCATACCACCAGAATTTCTCCCAAATAGAATGCACCTCCACTTGTGCTTTTCCAGTCATCTACATAGCTAGCCTAATCTTCATATGTATATGTTGTCAATGTGAAATCTTTACCTTTCGGATACCATAGGCCATAATGTGTAGTTCCTTGAAAGTATCTAAATATCCTCTTGATTGCAAGAAAGTGATTTTGTTTTGGTGTTGCTTGATACCTTGCCACAAGTATTACTGCCAACATAATGTCTGGTCTAGAAGCTGTTAGGTATAGCAAACTTCCTATCATAGATTTGTAGTGTCTTTGATCTACATTTGCAGATCCATCATCAACACATAACTTGGATCCAGTGATCATGGGAGTTGACACAAGTTTTCAGTCTTCCATTTGAAATCTTTTTAACATGTCTCTTAAGTATTTTTCTTGCGAAATGAATATGTCTTTGTTCTTCTGTAGAATTTTAAGTCATATGTAGAAGGTAAGCTCTCTAATCATAGACATCTCAAATTCTAACTTCATCTCTTCTACAAATCCTTTTACTAACTCATCCTTGTTGTTGCCAAAAATGATGTCATCTACATATACCACTACAATTAAAAGTTCATTTTCATCAGCCTTTATATAAATATTTTTGTCTACTACTCCCTTCTTGAATCCTTGTTTTTGAAAGTACATGTCCAGCCTGGAATACCATGCACACGGTGCTTGTTTGAGACCATATAGGGCTTTCTTTAATCTGCACACATATTTTTTCTTATCTACTAAGGAAAAACCTTCAGGTTGTTCCATGTAGACTTCTTCCTCTAGATCTCCATTTAAGAAGGCAGACTTCACATCCATTTGATATACCTTGAAATCATGATAGCATGCAAAAACCAGAAGCATTATAATTGCTTCCATTCCTGCTACAGGGGCAAAATTTTCATCATAGTCAAGTCCTTCGATTTGAGAGTCCCTTACATACAATTCTGGCTCTATTTCTAATTACCTGACCTTGTTCATTCATCTTATTCTTGAATATCCACTTTGTGCCAATGACATTTTTCCCAATAGGTATTGGTATTAACTCCCAGGTTTTTTTTCTTCTCAATCTAATCTAATTCTTATTTCATATCATTTATCTAATTTTTGTCTTTTCTAGCTTCATAAAAATTCTTTGGTTCTATCTATGACAACATGGCTAGATACACTTCCTCGGTCTGTTCAGCTAGTTGTCTTCTATTTTGGACTCCTGCACTCTTGTCTCCAATGATTTGATCTTCTGGATGGTTCTTCTGAGTGTGTCTCGAAGGTCCTTTTGAGTTTATTTTTGTATCTTCTATTGTCTTATTCTGTTCTTTATTTTCTTGATTCTCATCTTCATGATCATCTGGAGGATTGACATAGTTTGTACTTCTAGTTATGTCTGGTATTTCTTCATCGAATATCACATCAATGCTTTCCACAATTTTATGCAGTCTTTTATTGTAGCATTTTTAACCTTTACACTTTGATGCATATCCCAAAAATATTCCTTCATCAACTACTACATCATACTTCTCCAAATTTTCATCATTATTCTTTAAGAAACATTTGCTACCAAAGACTCTAAAGTGCTTAATTGATGTTGGTTTCCCATGCCACAATTAATATGGATTCTTGTCACAATTTGGTCTGAGATGAGTTTTGTTGAGAATATGAACAGTTATGTGTACTGCTTCTGCCTAGTATGTTAGGGGAATTTTTCTTTCTAGCATCATGGCTCTGGAAATCTGTTGTACATACCGGTTTAGCCTCTCTGCCACTCCATTCTGTTGAGGTGTACCTACAACTGTAAACTGTTGCTTTATCCCATATTCATTGCATAGGTATGTAAACTGATCACCTGTGAATTCAACTCCTCTCTTTGATCTGATGCATTTTAGTTTACATCTAGGTTGATTTTCTGCCAATGCCTTGAATATTTTAAATTTCTCAAGCGCTTCATATTTGTATATGAGAAATTCCACCCACATTAATCTGGAAAAATCATCGATTATCAGCATGAAATACGATTCTCCACTTGGTGCATTAGTTCTTGAAGGACCGCACAGGTCCATGTGTACAAGCTGAAGAGGCTTACTTGTAGATATTTGGTCTTTAGCTTTGAATGATGTGTGTGTTTGTTTTCCAAGTTGGAAGGACTTACATATGGTATTTGGTGGCTTCTTTATCGTAGGAAAATCTCTAACAACTCTCTTTTTTCTCAGTTTGATGATGTGGTCAAAATTTAGATGTCCCAATCTTCTATGCCATAAACAAAATTCGTCAAGTTTGCTGATGTGGCATGCTTTATTCTCTTCTTCTACTATATAAACATTACTCTTTGTTCGAACACCTTTGATCAAGGTCTTTCTTGTTGTGATTGACCTTACTTCACAATATTGGGCTTTGAAAAGGAACTCACAGCCTCTATCACACATTTGAATAACACTTAGCAGATTGGCTTTTAGACCGTCTACAAACAGTACACCTTAAGCCTCTCCTCTTCCATTATTCAGGCTGACTGTGCCTTTTCCTTTGATTTTCCCTACTCTATCATTACCGAATGTTACATTCCCAGATTTTTTTCATCAAAAGTTACAAACTTGCTTCGGTCTCTAGTCATATGTTTTGAGCATCCATTGTCCACATACCATTGATTGTTCTGGTCTTGAGCAATTAGAACTAGATCAGATTTATTTATCTTTCTTTTCCATTGCATGCATCTGTTTGTTCGATAAATTTCCTAAGGATATTGATCACCGTCTTTGAAAGGACATTCGTAAGACTTGTGCCCATTTTTATGGCATATAAAAAATTTGATTGTATTTCGAAATAGATTATGTACACGAGTGAATCCACCATTGTTCTTAATTCCCTTTGAGTTTCCATACTCCAGTCTCCCTATATACGCTCTACACTCCATGGCTTTAAGACCAAAACTTTTACAGCAAAAAAAATACCCATGGAAGTAGTACCTCTCTCTGGAAGAGAAATTGTTTGGGGATATAGCCATTTGATCATATGAAAATTTTGTCTTTGGAAGTCATTTGATTTGTGTTGGAATGTTTCCTGGTTGTTTACTCCTCTTGTTTCCAGGGCTTTTGTTATGGTGGGTTTTTGCTGCAGTTCATGAGGATTTGAAGGGTTTCCCACATTTTTTTTCTCATATTGATGGGAGTTAACATTTTCTTTTAGGACAAATTTCACAAATGTAATAGCTTTCTTACTCTCTGCCTTCGACTTGTTGGATTCTCCTTCATATCCTATCCCAGTCTTTACAAGAGGATATATTTGTGCATTTAATATCTGGTCCAATTGTTTAACACCTTTTAACTGTTGAATGTTCATTGTTAAATTAGTTTGAGCCTTTTCCAATTTCTTCCTTAGACTTACCACCTGTTCTTCCAATCTTCCACATTCCTGAATTTTCTTTCTTATTTGTTGCAGCAGAATGTCTTCTACTTTCCTTACTTCTTCTAGTTCAATTTTCAACTTGATAAAATATTCAAAGTTTGGTTCTTCCTTTACATGTTTCAGAAGGATTGCCTTCTATTTTATAGTCTTGAGCTTCAGTCTATCTATTTACTTTAGGGCACTCACCAACTTCCCCTCAAGATCCACCTCACCTTCTTATTCAAATTCTAGGAGATCTTTCTCAAGCTCTTCCTTGGCCATCAAAATGAATTATGATGTTCCTTGTTCATTGGGGGATTCATCTGAGCTCTCAGATGCACTACTTAAATGGAAGTTTACCTTTGTACTTACCTATTCCTCTATCCAATATTCTGAAATGTTTGGCTTCTTCTTCATCAGAGCATGAGCATGTACCTTCCTCTTATTCTATGCACTTGTCTACCTTAAAGGAAACCTACCTCGTGTTTGACTTCCCTTTAGGAATTCTCATCTCATATGCTGTTAGGTTCCCAAGTAATTGGTTTCTAGTTAAGGTTTCCCAATTTTTTGTTTCTTCTATGGCAGGAACCTTAGGATTAAACTTGAATGGTAGAGATCTCAATATTTTCTGGACTACAACACTTTCTTTAATTTATTCTCATATGCATATCATGTTATTCACAACTTCTGCAACTCTTAAGAAGAATGCAACTACATCTTCATTTTCATTCATTTTTAATTTTTCAAACTGAGTTCTATGTGCTTGCAGTTTGGCCATCTTCACTTTTGTATCTCCCTCATTAATGTTTCCTAAAGTATCCCAGATATCTTTGGCAGTATTACTGTTCATTACTTTGATAAATTCTTTCTCACTTAGACCGCTCAAGAGTGCATTCATTTCTTTTTCATTAGCTCTTAAATTTTGTCTAGCTTCTTCCTCAATGTTTGTATCCTTTGGTGCATATTTTTCTTCCAGAGCAACCCAAACTTCTATTCCTAGAGACATTAAATATTTCCTCATTCTTATTTTCCAGAAGGCATAGTTTGTGCGAGTAAACAATGATGCTTTATTTGTTGAGCATCCTTCTAGGCTAACCATTTTTGGGACGTAGGACCTCCTTCCAGTTGTTAAATTGATACAGAAGGAATTGGCTCTGATACCAATTGATGAACCCTTAACTAAACTGAGAGGGGGGGGGGGTGAATCAATTTAGTACATTCATGGACATTTACTTTTTCTTTGAACTTATTTACTCCTCCATTTCATAAGAAACTTAATATATAATGAATCAGAAAACTTAATATGTGAGCAGCAATTGATAATCAGATTAAATACAATACATCAACACATAATTATCATGCATATAGACAACAGATATAAGTGGAAACCCATAAGAGAGAAAACCACATCTTATTATTATTGTGATGCAAATGCAAACTCCAACTCCCTCCAACAACTGATTTTCTGTAGGCTCCAACCTATAGAAGGCTACTACCTCAATTTCTGCAAGCTACAACTTGCACGGAAGCTCCAACTCCCATCTATTTTCTGCAGGCTACAACCCACAGGAGGCTCCTACCTCAACCGGCTACAACCAGACATCTATCAAGCTACAAATTGATATGGAAGCACCAACTCCCTCACACTACAATAAAATCATATGCTGATTTACCTAGATATCAACTATGTTTTAATCCTTCTTCGTTGTTTCCCTTTCAGTCTTCATATCTGCTTTATATCAGATCTGGATGTGAACAACATCTCTATCTGCTCACTCTCATTCTTCCACTCTCTAACCTATCTATGCACATTGCAATAACTTCATTTATAGAAATAACTTCATGGTTGTTTGCATTATATATGGGAATATGAAGTGAACATGCATGACTCTTTGCCTTCCACCCATTCGATTCCTTACACTTCAGTTCAGGTTATTAAATTAGTCATAATAATTACAACAGTCATTAGATTTTTTCTTATGCCGATGGAGACTTTCCTTTGCATCACAAAAAATATAAAATAATCAATGAATTTACATTTACAGTTACAAAAATATTTTAATTCATCCCTTTCAGTTTCTTGCTTTTCTATTCATTTTTTCTTCTCTGCCTGCTGTCCCTTTGTCTTCTCTGCCTGCTGTTATATTTTCAACTGTGCAGCCTAACCATCTTTTCCTGACTTGACCCATGCCTTTACATTTTACACAACCTCTTCCTATTGTATATCTTACCCACAACGTTCTATGCTCTTCTCTCTGTGTTGGGTCACTTATACACCCGAATACTTCCTTCACGTTCAGAATTTTGTTTTAATAGGCGCACTACCATTTTCACTATAGTCGGGTCACTTGCCCGAGTCTTTTCTCTTGTGTTCATCCTTTCCTTTTAACTCATAGCCACAACCACATAACACTATTTTGCATGAGCGCCAGTCCTTTTTCCTTAAGGAAGGTATAACCACACACACACACACACACACACACACACACACACATATAGTTGAGCACTTAGAGTCAGATCTTACACGAGACCTCTTTCTTTCATTCTAGATTTTATTTCGTTACCCAAGACAACTTCGCACTCAAGATTTTCTTCTAAGAAATGGCGCAAACACATTACACCTTGGACCTTGAAATATGTTAATATTTACCTCTGAACTGCATCGCGTCCGCTTCACAAATCGCACTTCACACTTCGGCGTTCTTGTGTGTTTCTTGAGCACTTATCCTCCAAAGCTTTGTGATTTGTGATATGCGATTGGGTCCCACTTAACTTTATCACAACTTTTCTATCGCATGTTTCTTATCTCAAGGTTATCTGATCTCTAGATCTTCACCTCTTGCGATTTGCGATTTGCGAAATGCGAGCCAGGTCCACGTCATCCCCACGTCACCATGCCACATCACCTTTCTATGTCACCTTGCCACGTCATCATAAATTAACTGCAATCTGTGGGGTCGGGGCCACGTTATTCTGCCACGTCACCTTGCCATGTCATTGCCTATGTCATTTCCACATCCTTGCCTACATCATCTTCTGTACTTCGCATATCGGGTATCGAAACTTACAACATGTAGCTTGTGATAACTTAATAAACATATAAATCTTCAATAGCGATATGCGATCGCATTTCATCGCACACCCCACTTCTTATCGCACCGCAACTAAAAACAATTAACTTGTGAAATCTTAACATATAAATATAAAACTTGATGATAGAAATGTGTGCTATGCGATAAAGGGTTCGGGTCCCACCGGGGGTGCCACGTTACTGCCACATCATCTAGCCATGTCACCGTATCGCACTTCAAAATTTCTGTGATTTTTGTGTTTCTGCGGTATTTGTGATCATCCTTCTGTTTGCGATTAGGTCATGTGATTGCAATGTAAACAACCCCACTCTTCTCGACTCATTCACAACTTTGTTTCACTGTTCTAAACGTAAATATACACGACTCAACCCTGACCTATGCATGGTTCTGAACATATTCAATAGCCTGACTCTTGAGCTTTTATGAACTTAAAATAGCACAACTCGACCCGCTCATGCATGACTCTGCCCACATTCATGACTTGATGCAATATGTTCACGACTTGACCCAGCTTGCTTCCTTTGCTTCCTTTGCTCCTTTGTTGCCTTTGTTTCCGCTTCTCTACTCCTTTTCCATCAATGATAATTCTCGTGTTACTCCTTTCTCTTCCTTTGCCATCAATGACAATATTTCCAACACTTCATACATGAGGTATTATGTGACATTTCTCCTCTCGATGTTTGTGATGTATTATTAGGCCAACCATACTTGTGGAAGCGACATGCTATGTATGAGTCCCGACCTCATGTTGTTATTGTTACTTTGGGAGACAAGTTGTATAGGATACCATAGGTACCACCACCTGCGTATATCTCTTTGATTACTACAAATCAATGCAGTAAGCTCATTTACAAAATCGAGAATTTTTTTTTTTTGATGATTTTCCCTCAAGGCAAGAAGAAGATTGTGGCCACGACCTCTAGATAGGGCTCCTCCATATGATAACAACAAATGGACAAGGTTGTGGAGGAGTACGAGGACATATTCACCTCACCCGTAGGGGTGCCTCTGCACTGTTAGGTCAAGCACCCCATCGATTTGACCCCAAGTGTACCGCTGCCCAATGGACCGATCTATCAACACTCTATTTTGGAGAACAAAGAAATCAAGAGAAAGATTCAGGAGATGCTACAAAAAGGTCACATCTGGTCGATTTCATCGCCCTGTGGGAGCCCGATCGTATTGGTGCAGAAGAAGGATGGGACTTGGAGACTCTGTATTGATTATCAGGCACTGAACAAGATCACTCTCTGGAATAGTTACCCGATCCCATGGAATGATGACCTTCTAGACCAACTCAAAGGGGCGAAATATTTCAGTAAGATCAACTTGAAGTCCGGGTATCACCAGGCACCAATCGAACCCTCCGATGTGTGGAAAACGGCCTTCAAATCCAAGGAGGGATTATTCGAATGTTTGGTCATGCCTTTCGGGTTGACGAATGCTCCTGCAACCCTCATAAGGCTGATGGACGACATCTTACAACCATTTACCAACTCATTTGTAGTAGTGTACTTGGATGACATCCTGATCTTCAGCCAGACTTGGGAAGAGCACCTCCACCACATCTGACAAGTCCTCCAAACCATTAGGGGAATTTTTAGGTCTAAAATGGGCCTCCTAAGGAAATCATAAAATAATAGTGAAAATAATAAAATAATATTACATTACATCATCAAATTTTAGAGGGAAAAATGAAAAAACTATTTTTTTTCAACTCGTATTTTCAACTTATCTCCCTATGGGTTTACTCAAATTTCAGGAAAAAACACTCATTGGATGCATAATTTGATTCATCATCTAAGGAGTACCCATGTTTAATACTTTTGATGGACCTTGCTACGTGAAAAATGAGAAATACATGAAAAATGTGATTGCAATCATGTTTTTTCATGTATTTCTCATTTTTTGTGTAGTAGGGTCCATCAAAAGTATGCAACATGGGTACTCCTTAGATGAGAAATTAATTTTTTCATCCAAAAACTACTCCCTCTCGAAATTTGAGTAAAACCTTAGGGAGACAAGTTGAAAATATGGGTTGAAAAACTAGTTTTATTATTTTATTATTTTTTAATCTTTTTACTTTTTTACTCCAAAAATGGTGAATCAACCCCCATGGTTGACATCATCATTTTGAATCCTATTGGTTCTTGTAAAGTTTATTTTGGTTGTAAATTTTCCTTAGGAGGCATATTTTACACCTCAAGAGTTCTCCAATGCACTGCGACAACACAAGTTGTGTGCCAATTTGTTGAAGTGCACTTTTGGCATGACCCAGGTTCAGTATCTGGGATACATTATTGATGAGCGGGGGGTGCATGTGGACCAAACCAAAATACAAGCCATTCGGGATTGGCCAACCCAAACCACTTTAACAGAGCTTCACATATTTGTGGGTCTTGCTAATTTCTACCACAAGTTTGTGTTGGGATTATCTCATATCACTTGGCCCTTGAGTCAAGTCACCAAGGGAGGAGCGAAATAAAAATTCTTTTGGTCGGAATCTCAATAGAATGCATTCGTAGAATTGAAACATTGCCTCTACTCTGCCCCAATGCTCACATTACCAGATTTGCGACAACCATTTGAGATCGAGACATATCCCTCTGACTATGCTATTGGGCGAGTTCTTATTCAACAGGGGAATCCAATGGCAGATCACAGTGAGACACTATCCGACATTGTCCGCAAGTATCACACTTATGAAAAATAATTATATTCCATTGTGCAAGATTTTCGAAAATGGAAGCATTACATGTTGGGGAAGGAAACGGTCATCCACGAAGACCACCGACCCCTGTAGTTCATATAGACACAAGGTAAGTTGCAGAATGATCTCCATAAAAAGTGGTCCAAAAATATGCAACAATTTCATTTGAATATCAAGTACAAGAAGGGCAGCACCAATAATGTTGCAGACTGCCTCAGCCGACCACCAATCGTGACGCTAATCACCGTTCTCAACTCTTGTGGGCATTAGACTTCTGATTAGCCGCTTCTCTACAAGAGCGATCCAGAATTCAACCACACATACAAGACACTTTTGGAGGGTAGACAAGTTCCAAATTTTCACCTCTAGGATGCACTACTATGTCACCTGGGACAGCTTTGTGTTCCTTCAAGCGAGCTTGATTTGGTAAGCGCACTATAGTCGGCTCGCTGGGCATTTCGGGGTTGAGAAAATAGTGGCAGTACTGCATAAGTATTTTTATTAGTCGAACCTTCGACAAGATGTCAAGAAGTAAATCAAATCCTATACTGCTTATGCCATTTCCAAATCGAACATCAAGAAGCAAGGCCTCTATACTCCGCTACCTACCCCTAGTCGACCTTAGGAATCCATCTCAATGGATTACATGTTGGGCTTTCCCTCTACTAAGCATGGAAACGACTGTATTTTTGTGGTCGTCGATAGATTCTCAACGATGGCCATTATGGAGGCCTACAAGAATAATATCACAACAGAAGCCACTG